>JAWWEY010000099.1:2770228-2790458 GCA_035582745.1 Loriotus luctuosus
CGGCTGAGAGCAAAACCAAAACAAAACATTCGCTCTTCAGAGCCAGTCTTGAAGGCACAGAACATGATATCCAGCATAAACAGAACAATAGCTGGGGATACAAACATCACAGTGTCACCCTAGGACAGCCCCTCTCTGCCCTGCACCACAGCATTGGGGATTTGGGAAAATGTCTCCATGGAAAAGCTTTCCAGGCCTGGCACGGCTGCCCAGGGCAGTGGGGGAGGCCCCATCCTGGGCAGTGCTCAAAGAGAGTGGATGTGGCACTTGGGGACACAGCTTGTGGGCACTGAGTCCAAGGCTGATCTTGGAGATCTTTCCAACCACAAAAATCCCACGAGTCCATGATTTAGGAAGCAGGACAAGGCACCCCAGGGATGCTGTGGTGAGGTTTGGCCATGGCCAAACACCCGCTTTACCCAGCCAGAAAGGGGAAAAGTGGGAGACGGATCCAATTCCCATAAGAGGCCAGGAAAAAATGGGAAAAAATACACTTTTTTCCTGGTTATTTGGGCATGTGGCCCTGGAAACTGCAGGCACAAGGCCCTGGTTCTGCAGCTGAGGTGCTGCCACCATGAACCCACCAGAAAAAGTCCCCACACAGCTCCTGCCTCCAGCAGTGGCACCATCCCAGCTTGTGGATGAACCCAAATCCTCACAGGGAAAAAAAGCCATGCCCAGAGATATCCCACCCCTAAAGTTCCTGCTGCTACACAGATTTTGGGAGAGGAGCCACTGCAGGCTGGGATTTCTCTGACCACAAACCCCCAAACCGGGGCAAAAGGATGTTCCTGCAATCCCAGCTGCAAACATCCTCCTCTAACTGTCACTGGGATCTCACAGGCCCTTTTTAATCCCAAATAAACCCCTGATCACAGTGTATTTAATGCACACAACCTGTTGCAAAACAGGGAGCTGGCTCCTAAACCTCCCACAGCTCCAGAGGAGCCAGAAGCCACAGCAGCAGCTCCTTTGTGCTCCAGCACCTGGGAGTGACAGCCAGAGCAAACAAAAGCCTCATTAAGGTGACACAAGAGCCCGTCGGGACCGGGGGCTGGATCTGGCTGCTGTTGAAGGGAATGAAGTCATTGACTCCGGTGGGGATTGGGAAACACCGAGCTGTAAATGCTCCCTGTGCCTCTCATTCCTGCTTTTTTATTAGCGGGATCTTGGGAAAGGAGAAGCCATTTGCCAAAGTAACAGGACTGGTTGTTGCAGAGGGAACTGGGAACCTCCAGGCTCCCCGAACAGCCCAGGGTGAAGAGGATGGGCACCAGAAAGAGCTGGAGATTCATGGAATGGTTTGGTCGGAAGGGACATTAAAGCTCATCCGGTGCCACCCCTGCTGCAGGCAGCGACTCCTCCCACTGTCCAGCCTGGCCTTGGGCACTGCCAGGGACCCAGGGGCAACCACAGCTTCCCTGGCGAGACCATTCCTGGACTTTGGGGTCATTTCAGGTGAGAAAAGAGGGTTTGGAGATGAAGCAGAGCCCCCTCAGCAGCAGAGGAGGGGGGTCCTGTCCCTCTGCCCCTCTTGCTCAGGTGAGGCCCCACCTGCAGAGCTGCTCCCAGGGCAGGGGTGGCACTGGATGGGCTATAATGTCCCTTCTCGTCCCAGGACTCCGCTGTTTGATCCCATCAGGAGACGCTGCTGAGGCACTTCCAGCACCCAGAGCTGGATCCACTCCCCCACCCCGCGCACAGCCACGACCACCCAAAGCAGGCAGGAGCATCCCAGCAGGAATGGGGGACGTCACACCACACCTTTAGTCCCGTTTGGGGCATTTTCTTTCAATCGCTGACATTTCCTGGAAGCTCCGTGAGCCGGAGCTCAGCTGAGGAGCCAAGCGCGGCCGCTGCCCTGGGCAGGCCCCGGCCGGCCCGGCCCGGCCCTCAGGGACATTCCTGCGCTCTGACGCCTGCTTGGGGCTCGGCTTCAGCCTCTCCGTGTTTCACCCAGAAATCAGAAAGAGCCTGGCTTGGGATTCCAGGAGAAGGCGGGGAAGAGATGTGGACGGCTCTAGGCAGGTGCAGGAAACAAGGGGAGGTGGGAGTGGGATGGGACACGGGAAGGGAGAGGAGAAGGAATAAGTGAAGGTAAGAGAAGCAATAATGAGGTGAGAGAAGGAGCAGGGACGGAAAGGAGCCTGGGGAGGTGGCAGAGCTCCCGCAGGCACCCCCCAAACCAGGGTACACAAATACCCCCAGTCTGGCATCGAATTCTCCCCTTCCCGGCCCCCAGGGCCTGATGCCAGCGCGGGGCAGGGGAGAAGGGGAGGAAGGGCTGCAGTGTCCCCTCCGTGCCCACCCCTGTCCCTGCAGTGTCTGTGCAGTGTCCCCCACCCCTGTGGCTGCAGTGTCCCCTCTGTGCCCACCTGGGGCTGGGCACTATCCTTCGAGGGCCATGGAGCTCCCTCAGCCCCTCTGTCCCACCCTGGCATGGCCTGGACATGTCCCCAGCCTGGCCCCTGCCCTTCCCCAGAGGGACCTGCACGGAGGGAACAAAGCAGAGCTGGAGGAAGGGGCTCTCAAAGCCCCCAGCCCAAACTGGGCAGTGCCCAGTCCCAAACTGGAACCTCCAAGCCCAGCCCCCGGCAGAGCAGGAAACACCTGCCCTGCCCAGCCAAACTGAATAAAACGAACCAAACCACACATTTCACAAAATAAATCCTCTCCTCCTTCTGTTTCTTTAAACCTGAGCTGACCTCAGGGAGGCTCCAGCAGCAGAACCAGGAGTTGCTCTGCCCTGTCCTGTTGTGGCCACAGCACTGACCATTCCCTGTCCCACAGCTCTGACCATTCCCTGTCCCACCCATGGCCACAGCACTGACCATTCCCTGTCCCACCCGTGGCCACAGCACTGACCATTCCCTGTCCCACAGCACTGACCATTCCCTGTCCCACCCGTGGCCACAGCACTGACCATTCCCAGCCGTGTGTGACCAGCCTGACACAGCTCCCACTCCAGGGGAAATTCCCATTCCAGGGGCAGCTCCCTTACCTGGCTCCCTCTCACCCTCTCATTCCTTCCAGAGCTCCTTCAGTCCTGCTCTCCCTCCTCACTCAGATCCCTCGGGGCTGATTCCCACTTTATTCCTCATTAATAAACACCAATTACTGGGGGAGCCTTGATTAAGAAATGATTCCTCTCTGCCTGAATATATTGAGCCAATAACACTGGGAGCTCCAGGTGCTGGCAATAACCCCCAGCAGTGTCCAGGGAGGGGTTACAGATGTCCCAGGTTTGTCCAAGGGGGTTGAAGCACCTTCAGGGCTCCCTGTGATGGTTTAAATCTCCCTGTGCCCAGCCCCGAGCCTCAGCTCCCCAAAAAACACCCACACATCTGGACACATCTGGAGTGGGAGATCCTGGGCTCACTCTGCATCCAGCCACAGCAGGATTCAGGATTCACCCACCAGGCTGTGAGCACGCAGGGAGCTGTGCACTCCCAATGGCACAGGGGGCACACAGCAGCTCAGCTGGATGGGACCGGACCTTTCATCCCCTTCTCCACCTTCTCCCCTCCTTCCTTTGTCCCTGTCCCTTTCCAGCAGGATTTCTGTGCAGCCAGCAAGGCTCCCTGCTTTGGGGAGCAGCCCATCCCAAACGGAACCAAATACCTGGCCAAGGAGGAGCACCGAGAACATCAGGAAGGGCAGGACCTGCCTGAGTCAGCTGCGCCTCTCCCGGGGCAGGGGCAGGAACGAGGGGCAGATGCTGGGCTGGGGACAGGTCCTCCCTTCTTTGGGAGCCACAGGATCCTTCCCTACAAACACCAAAAACGCCCAGGAGCAGCACCATGGGCACTGAAACCAGGGTCCCCCAGAGTGTCCCCACTCCACCTGGGCCCTCTGCTCACCCAGTGGGCCAACAGCAGCTTCAGCCTTGAAAGGAGAGGCTGAATTCTCTTCCAACACATCCCATGTCACCTGCAAGTCAAGCCCATCCTGCTGGAAGGACACAGCACTTGGAAAACCCTCATCCATCTCAGAGCAGAGTGGCTCCAGTGATCCCAGTGAAAAATAGGGTTCCATGCTGCCTCTCCCAAGAATTAAAGGCAGTTTTCATCCTGAACCATCATCCTTCTGCACCTTTCTGTGTCAGAGGGAGTTTGGGCTCATCTCCAGCATCTAAACATGGAATTATGGAATGGTTTGGGTGGCAAGAGACATCAAAGCTCATCCCATTCCACCCCCTTCCACTATTCATGGTACTCCAAGCCCTATCCTTGGACACTTCCAGGGACGGGGAGGATGTGGGACACAGGACATAATGCTGTGCAGGAACTGGGAATCATCCAGATCCATTTGGATCCCATCACCTGGAGAGGCTTCCTGGGCCACTGTGCACTGGGAGATGATCCTGGAGCCAAACTTGTTCCCATGGGCTGAACCTAAGTTTGGAAACTTCATTTCATGCAAGAAGAAGGATGAGGGAAAGAATTGATCCTTGGGGGAGAAAGGAGCAGGGATTGGTGCTCAGACAGGTGGGATGACCTGGGACCATGAAAGATCCCACCAGGATCAGAGCAGACACTGCTCCCAGGCTCTGCAGCACCAAAGTGCCCTCATTCCACCTGCCCCTGCTTCCCTTAGAGGGATCCAGCTTTCCCAGGGCTGTCCCGAGTGCCCTCAGCACCTCCAGCAGCCCCAGGGCCAAGGTGACCCTGACCTGGTGCCCGTTGGGATCCCATCCATGCCTGCAGCCACAAAGCCACCAGAGAAGCCCACCAGGAAGGGATCATGTCACCCACAGAGGAGGAGCCACGAGCCATGGCTGCTCCCAGCTAGGAATTTGGGCTTAATCATTAAAATAAACCATCAGGATTGCTGTGAGAAGTCCTGCCAAGGACCCACTGAGTGAGTGACCTGGTGTTCAAATGCATTTTCCCTGGAAAGGATGTTTTGGGAAGGTGGATGGGGGAAACAGCCTGCTCCTGGCAATATATTGCAATTCCACCTGAAGGAAGGATCAACCCCACTGGAACAGGTCCCCTTCCCTGGGAATCCTTCCCAAACTACAGCTGCTCCTCAGCAGATGGTTTTTGTCAGAGCACAGATCCAACCATTCCTTCCCTCACCTCCCTTGGAAGGGAAATTCCAGCGTGGAGCAGACCCAGAGCAGCAAAGCAGCAGCTTTCCCACAAAATGGAAATTGGGATGGCCAGAGAAGACCATCCCCCTTCCCAAGGATGCCACAAAGCAAGGCACAGATGGGAACTCTTCTTTCCCAGGCAGGAGAAACGGAGCCAAAGCAGGAAACCACGTCCAGGGTGGGTTTGTACCAAACAGGGATTTAAGGGTGGGACACCAGAGCTCATTGAAATTCAGAGGGGTTTTGTATCTCCAGCTTTTGTAGGGATTTTGGGCAATGGGAATGGGGCAGTCAAAGATGGACTTGAGCACCTGAGATCTGCCTCGGGTCCAGAGGTTTAGAGGGTCTCTGGTGCTGCCAGAGCAGATGAATGAATAACCTCAGCACTCCTGGCCCACTCCCAGGGGTCTCAAAATCAGGCTATCCTCCCTAAACCAGACCTATCTTCCCTAAAGCCTGACCTACCATTTCTAAAAACAGACTTATCGTCGCCAAACCCAGACCTATTACCCATAAACTAGACCTAACATCCCTAAAACCAGACCTATTATCCACAAACTAGACCTAACATCCCTAAAACCAGACCCATTATCCACAAACTAGACCCAACATCTCTAAAACCAGACCTGTTACCCATAACCTAGACCTAACATCCCTAACACCAGACCTATTATCCACAAACTAGACCTAACATCCCTAAAACCAGACCTATCCTCTCTAAAACACCCAAGCACCAGACTCTTCCCTGCTGTGCCCATGTGGAGCAGGAACAGCTCCAGCCACACCAAGCTTGGGATGCATCTCCCAACTCCTTCTTTAGCCAATTCAGACTCTTTATGGTTTTAAACCTCCTGTATTAAAAAAAAAAAAAAAAAAAAAAAAAAGAAAGAAAAGAAAAAAAAAAAGACAAAAGAAATAAAGTATCACTGCTCCTTTCTGAAAATTTGGGCTGGAAAGCAGCCAGGGGCTGATGCCGGCTCCGTGTGCCAAGTCTCTGTGCAGAGCTGTGCCTGGAGCAGTCCTTCCCAAGCCTGGCACCTCCAGTTCCTTTCCGCACCTTTTAAGGATGAGGGAGGCAGCTGCTGGGGGCTGGAATTACCTGGGAGGGTTTGTTTTTGCTGTCAGGGCCTGAGTCCTCCTCACACAAACAAGCTCCTGAAGAAAGGAGGGAACAGACAGAGGAGGGAATAAGAAGTAAAAAAAAAAACAACATAGAAAAAAAAAAAGAAAAAGAAAAAAAAGCCAACAGGTTGATCTGGATTTCCATCAAGGGTTCCACCCTCCTCCGTTTAATGAACATCGCAGAACAGGTGCTTGGAATTCATTAGCAGCCACAAGCGCAGCAGACGGAACCGCGCCGGCCCCGCCGCTCCTCTCTCGGAGGCAGCAGCAGCCACAAACCTTCAGCCTTCCCTTCCTCTCCCCTCCCGGAGCCAGCCCGGCCATGACCAACCCCAGCTCTGCCTTCTCCAGCGGCTCGCTGTGCTCCGGGGAGGCGGCGGCGAGGATGAGCCGCGGCCGGGCCGCCGGGAGCCCGAGCCCGGAGCGCCGCAGCCCCGACGGCGGCGCCAGCGACGGGCCCGGCTCCCTGGGCAGCGACGGGCCCGGCTCCCTGGGCAGCGGCTCCCTGGGCAGCCTGCGCTGCTCGCCCTTCCCCGGCGAGGGGCGGCTGCCGCCCCCCGTGCGCCTGGACATCGACACCGAGTTCCAGGCCGTGCGGCAGCAGGAGAAGGAGGACATCAAAGTGCTCAACAACCAGTTCGTCACCCTCATCGAGAAGGTAGGGACAGCTCCTGGCTGGGATGGGGATGGAGAGAGGCTCGGGGACCCGCCGGGGTCTGCGGCCACCTCGGCGAGGCTGGCACATCCAGCTAATTAGTTATTAGCCCAATTAGTTATTCCTTCCGAGCTCTGTGTCTGACGAGGGTTAGGGAGCATCCCTGGGGGAGGCGCGGCCAGGGCTGTGCTGTCACCCCGGGCAGCTCCTGGGGACCCTGGGCAGCCCCAGCAGGGTCCTGGGGACACCGTGGGCAGAAGGCACCATGGGCAGGAGGCCTTGGCTCCCGGAGTGGCCAAACAGCCACGGGCAATGACGCCGAGTATGGCGGCAGCTCCAATTCCGGCTGCTGAAGTGAGCTGGAAACTCATCCCTGGAAACTGATCCACACCTCCACCTGGGCAGTGTGGGGGGCCAGGGGACCCCCCAGCCACTGCCTCAGAACTCCTGAGGAGAGAGGCCAAGAAAGTGCTGCTTTCATCTCTGCGGAGCCGGCAGAAGCAGAAGTTTCTCCAAGGAAAACAACTCCCAGAGCAGGCAGGTTCCTGCAGAGCCCTGCTCCGTAAACAGATGTAATCTCTGGGATTGCTTCATGCAGCTCTCCCTGCCAGCCTCCAGCAGCCCGGGATTGATTCATTTCAGCTCTGCGAGGACCTGAATTCACGCTGGGAAGGAGAAGGCCGTGGGAACATCTGCACTGGATCTCTCCAAGGGGACAGTTGTGGCCAGTCACACCTGGCAGGGTCAACAGGGCCCAGCCTGGCTCTGGTGGATGGGCACAGCCTCCTCCTGTGAGCCTTTCCAAGACTGTGGCATTGGGAATTTGGAGAGCACTGGGAAGCACCCAGACAGTAGAGGCTGGAATTTGGACAGTCCGGGTGGAGGGGTTGGGGTTTGCTGGGCCCTCAGAGCAGGGATGGGAGGAAGGGAAAGGCACAAAACCCCACGTGCCTGAGCCAGGCCTGTTCCCTGGCACCAGGGAGGGAAGAACTGAGAGTTCCAGGTTTCCCAACAAACCCAACCCAGCGACCTCCTGATCCTGATCCGTGTGGATCCTGGCACAGGGACACCCCCTGGGCCAGGCGTTCAGGGACACAAACACCCCTTGGGCCCAGGTCTCCAACTGCAGCTCCTCAGCTCCTTTGAAGGCTTCAAGAGCTGCATCAAGGCTTCAAGAGCTGCATCAAGTGGCAGCTTCAGGCACCTGCCCCAGGCCCTCATTCCAGAGGAAGGGAATGACACTTCCTTGTCAAAGAGAACCTGGCTTTATAATCAGGGATTCAGATGTTCTCGATCCCCAGCAGGTGATTCCAGGGATAATTGACCACACAGCCACAGGAGTTTGGTGCTGGAGCTTTTCCAGCTGTTACAGATCTGCTGGTTTTTATTTTCCAGACAGATGGAAAAGAAGACAGGGAAAAGCCAAGCCCTGGAGCCCCTGTTTGAGGGGAGGGCCTGTCAGGACCAAGCTTTGGCCACTTGTGTGTTCAGGCATGGAATTCCAGGGAATGAGGCCAAATCTGGGTGATGCCTCTGCAAAGCTCCTGCAAAGGCTCTGCAAGGGGGGATTTCCACTGAGGGGGGTATTGCAGTAGTCACAGAATCATAGAATGGTTTGGGTCAGGAGGAACCTTTAGGATCATCCAGTTCCAAGCAGATGTTAGAAGCCAAGATAGAACCAGTTGAGCGCAGGGATGATTTGCTAACAGGAATGTGAGTGATAAAAGGAACAGCTGAGGATTAGGAAGGAGGTCAGGAATTAATTAAAGGTCAAAGATGGACCTGGAACAACAGCCAACACAATCCATTCTCATCCCAGGAGGGAAGGATGAAGTGTCTAAGAGTGAGACCTGGAACATGCCAACACTCCCATCCATTCTACTGGAAGCTCCCAAGCACTGGAATGGTTCTGCTTTGCTTGGCTGCTCTCTCTGTTCAGACAGGAAGGATTTGGGGAAAGATGGTGCCACATCTGGGTCAGCAGCTGGAATTCTGCCTCTTCTTTGGACCCCAGGCCAAGGCTGGAGGTCTGATGGCTCCTGTCCCCAGTGCTCTCAGTGCCCCCAGTATGGCATTGGCCCTGAGTCATCCCGGAATGCAACACGGGAAACTTGGAGGCAGCTCTGGCATCTCCAGCCAAAACGTGACTGGGGCTGCTCCCAGAGGTAGCAATTAGCCAATTAATTGGAGTTGGCCAAGAGCTTTGAAGATGAGAACTGTTAAACTTGGAGTGTTACTGGTGAGATTGGGAATATTGGGAAAGAGGAGCAGGTTCCTCAAAGGCGGGTGGTGGAAGGGCAGCGTTGTCCTCCCAGAGCCAGCACAGGGAGCTCACCTGGAGTCTGTAATTACCTGGGATGTTCTCCAGAGCTTTGTCTGAGATGCTCTGCAATAAACCTGATTCATTCCCTGAACCTCCATGCTGTAATCCCTGGCAGACCAGAGGGTTCGTTCTCTTTGTGCTCTCTGGGGTAGGAAATCTGCCCTTCCCTGACCCTGGGCATCCCTGCATGACCTGGGGTGGATCTGCAGCCTTGGCTTCACTGAGTTGGACTCAACACCTGGATCTGGTGATGCTGGAGGTGTTTCCAGTAGCCCATTGTCACACACGAAAGGCACAGAACTGACCATTCCTATTGTCAGTGGCTCCTTTATCCTGATGTCACTGTGTTTAGCCCAATGTGAACGGGTTTATTTTGATGTCACTGTTTATTTTTATGTCACCATGTTTATTTTGATGTCACTATGTTTATTCCAATGTCACCTTGTTTATTTTGATGTTACTGTGTTCTATTGAGAAATTAATTAGTGGGTAACATGTAAAACCCCTAAAAGAGGAAGGTGTCCCTGCCTATGCCAGGGGATGGACCTGGGTGATCTTTAAGGTCCCTTCCAACCCAAACCATTCCATATTCCATAACCCTCCATCCTCAGGCCTAGTTTTGAAGAGATTTCTCATTCTTCCCTGGAAGTCTGCTGGTTCTGAAGGTCTCCAGCATCTCCTGCCCTGGCACGCTTTGACTGTGGCCCTCAGTGTCCCTGACACCTCTGAAACCTCTCCCATAGGTCCAGAGCTTGGAGCAGCAGAACAAGATCCTGACAACCAGGTGGAACTTCCTGAAGGACCAAGACAATTCCCACTCTGACTCGGACATCAAGGCCATCTATGAGCAGTATGTGAGCAAAATGAACCAGGAGATGAAGGCACTCAACTACGAGCAGGAGAACCTGGAGTCGGAGCTGGCGAAGGTGCTGAGCACCATGGACGCCTTCCGGAGCAAGTAGGTGTCCCTGTCACTCTGTCTGTCCAGGCCCAGGGGGATTCAGCTGAGAGCAGCCCTGTGGGATTGAGATAACTCAGCCAGCCTGAGATGCCCAGGAACAAATTCCTAGTTTGGTGTGCACAGAAGGATGGATTTGGAAATTTGGGATCACAACTGGTTAATGAGGGGTGAAAGGAAAGATGGAACAATGAAATTCCAAGGAGAACAGAGTCTGAGAGGAGCCTCTGCCAGAGAACAGCTCAGGGAATGGCATTGCTGGAGGGACAGCCATGAAAACAGGGAATGTTTATTCTCCACAAAATTAGCACAAGTCAGAATTTTGTCCCCAGGGTGATTTCTGGACCAGGCTGCTCTGTACAAAAAATAACACTCCTGGCTACATGGTGGGAATTTTGGGGTGTTCTGGGCAGGGCCAGGAGTTGGATTTGATGATCCCTGTGGTGTCTTCCAACTCAGGATATTCATCCTCACACAATGGGTTAGGAGGGACCTTTAGAATCACCAAGTGGCACCCTTGCCATGGGCAGGGACACCTTCCACTCAAAGCCCTGTCCAACCTTGGGCACTTCCAGGGATCCAGGGGCAGCCACAGGGGAATCCATTCCAGGGCCTCCCCACCCTGACAGGGAGGAATTCCTTCCCAATATCCCACCTATCCTTGCCCTCTGGGAAGCCATTTCCCCTTGTCCACTGCCTCCATCCCTTGTCCCAAGTTCCTCTCCAGCTCTCCTGGTGTCCCTTGAGACACTGGAAAGGGCTCAAAGTTCTTCCTGGAGCTTTTTTCTCTCCAGGCTCACACACACCCATCCCACCCCTGCCATGGCAGGGACACCTCCCACTGTCCCAGGCTGCTCCAAGCCCCATCCAGCCTGGCCTCGGACACTTCCAGGGATGGGGCAGCCACGGGGAAATCCATTCCAGGCCCTCCCCACCCTCACAGGAAGGAATTCATTTGTAAAGGAATATTCTATTCCATGGCTGTGGGATCTCTTCCTTTTGCCCTTCTGCCAAACTCTGCTTTGCCCAAAAGGTGAAAATTGTGCCCCGAATGGTCCTGACCAGGAATAGGGAGGCAGCCAAAGGTCGGGGAGGTGCAGCTGCCTCTTATCTCTGGGGAGCTCCTCTTATCTCTGGAGAGCTCCAAGATGAGCAGATAAGGGAGAGCAGCTGGGCCATGCCCGGTCACAGGGGAGCAGACAATGCCTCCCTCATTATGGGGCTCATTTGCATCCCACAGGAGAATCCCAAATGAGCTCCTTTCCCTCCAACTGGCACCCAGCACCTTCCTGGAGCTCTGGAGGCTCCCGTGGGGATCTGGGCTGTGCAGAGACTGTCCAACCCAAAGCGGTGCCCAGGGACTGGGGGGACAGAAATCCCTGCTGGGATCCAAACCCACTCCTGAGGTGAGGCACAAACTCTCCCAGGAGTTCAGTCCAAGCATTCTCCAGCTCTTTAAGCCCTGCTCCAGGTGGCTGCAAATTAGGGAAGGGCTGTCAGCTCCTTCTAACAGAGTGAAATGCCTTAATCAGCTCAGAGCAGGTCGGAATTGTGAAATCACTCAGCTTGGAAAAACCCTTGGAGATCATCAGGTCCATCCATCAACCCCCTACCACTGTGGTCACTACTGACCCCAGGTCCCCAGGGGTCACATCCACAGGGTTTTGGACACTTCCAGGGGTGGGGACTCCCTGGGCAGCCTGTGCCACAGCCCTTTCCATGGAAATTTTTCCAAATATCCAACTTAAACCTCATCTAATGGAATTTGAAGCTGTTTTTCCTTTCTTCCCTGGGAGTGGATCCTGAATCCCCCCTGGCTGTCCCCTCCTGTCAGGAGTTGTGCAGAGCCACAAGGTCCTCCCTGAGCCTCCTTTTCTCCAGGCTCAGCGCCCCAGGTCCCTCAGGAGTTCTCCAGACCCTTCCCTGGTGCTCCAGCCCTTCCCCAGCTCCATTCCCAGCTGTGGACACACTCCAGACCCTCGGGATCTTTCTGTGAGGTACCCAAAGCCCAGGATTCCAGGGGCCTCAGCAGTGCCAAGGACAGGGAGTGTTGTGAGGAATTTGACAGGAATAAGAACCAGGAGTTTGATTCTTCACCTTACACTGAAATCATCCTCCCAGGAGTCCTTCAAATAACACCCTAAATTGCCTAAAAAGTCCTAAATTCCTCATGGGAGGTGCCTGCCTGCTGTTCATTTGGGGAATGCAAAGGTTAAGAGCTGCCATCCCTGCAGGGAGCACCGGGCCCTTCCCTGAGGAAGCAGAATCCCAGACTGGGATGGGATTTTTGGGATTTTGGGTGGGAAGGGACCCTGGCATGGACAGGGACACTTCCACTCTCCCAGGGTGTCCCCAGCCCTTGGACACTCCAGGGATGGGGCAGCCCCAGTCTGTGCTCAGATCTGCACTCAGGAATTGCTGCAGAATTCCCAGCTCCTGACACTCCAGGGTTTTCCAACCTGATTTCTTAGGCATGAAGGTTCTCCCCATTGGATTTCTTGTGACTTTCCCAATGACTTGGACAATGGGATAGGACACAATTGGGGTGCTTCATCCCTCAAACCTCATTCATGGGGAGGGAATTCCCAGGCCCCGTCCAGCCCTGGCCCAGCCCAGGGGCATTTCTGGAGCAAATCTCTGCACAAACCAGGCAAATCCAGGAGGTTTCTTTTCCCCAGGGAATTCTGGGGGAGGAAAAACAACCAGTTGGATTCCCCACTGGAGTGGTGCCCTCAGCCAGGCTGTGGCATTCTGGACGGAACACCCCAAATCCTCCAGGAGGGGAAATGTGCCTGGGGGAGTCCCCCCCATGAGGCCTTGAATTCATCCTGAGTCAGGGACTGCTTCCCAAACCCACCTGGGTGGGACTCACTGGGACATTCCCACCTCCTTCTCAAAGGAGTCTGCCATGGAGCAGCAGTTCCAGAGGGAGGGATGGACGGATGGACAGGGATGGATGGATGGATGGATGGATGGACAGGGAGGGATGGACGGACAGACAGGGATGGATGGATGGATGGATGATGGATGGATGGATGGATGGATGGAGAGGGGACAGGCACATCCAGGAGGGAGCACAGCCTGCCTGAGAGCTGCTTCCCAGGATTCTGCTCCATGGAAGGAGCCCGGGGCAAGCAGACGCTGTCTCAAGTGTGCCAAGTGCAGGAAGGGCTGGGTTTGCCCTCCCGCGGTGCCCCGGGATCATCTCCTGCAGATAAAGGCTGGGATGTGCCTGTGGAATGCACCAGCCCGGGGTGAGTCACGGGCCTGGAGCGTGGCAGGAGCGCGTTGGGCCGGCTGGGGCAGCTCTGGGGCAGCTCTGGGGCAGCTCTGGGGCAGCTCTGGGGCAGCTCTGCTCAGCCCGGAGCGGATTCTGACAGAGCCCGGGGTGGGAACAGACTGGGACACACTGGGAGAGACTGGGACACACTGGGACAGCCTGGGAGAGACTGGGACAGAGGGGGGCACACTGGGAGAGACTGGAACAGACAAGGGCACACTGGGTCACACTGGAATACACTGGGACAGCCTGGGGCACGCTGGGACTGGGCTGAGTGCAAGGAGGAGGAAGGGGGGCTGCAGGCAGACACTGAGCTTGGCCCAGCACGGGGGGCTGCAGGCAGACACTGAGCTTGGCCATTCCAGCATTCCAGGCTGACATCCCAGGTGAGCAGCACAGCCCAGACAGGTAAATCCCATCAGCCCCTGCTGCCCAGCCTTGGAAAGGCAGGGAAGGGGAGGGCGAGTTCAGCACCGAGGGGGACTCAGGAGGAGCCCCAGGAGTGCCCAAAGCTGTGACTGTCACACACCCCTGCCCTCACTGTCCCCTTGTGAGGGAGCTGCAGCTCCAGGGAGCTGCTCTGGATAATCCCAGCTCAGCTCCTGAGCAGAGCTTCCCCCTTTCCCAACATCTGCTCCCCATTCCCACACTTTGTACATGGCAGGGAAGGCTCCCAAAAACCTTCTGGGCTTCTGAGAACCTTTGACTGGATGCACCAGACCCCAGACAGCAGCACAGAGCTGCATTCCTGGTGTTCCTGTCCTCAGTCTGTTGAGAGATCCCATTTTCCCATTTTACCTCATTCCCAAAGGTCTCGGCTCCCCTTAGGCCCATTTGGTGACTTCCATTAGGCCCATTTGCTGGTGTCCCAGCAGCACTGAAAGTCTGAGCTCACAGCTGGAAATGGGGCTCACTTTGGGGCCCCTTCCATCAAGAGAGACCCCGAGGGGCTGGAGTGTGACCGGGGCTGGCAATGGAGCTGGGGAAGGGTCTGGAGAGCTCCTGAGGGATCTGGGAGGGCTGAGCCTGGAGGAAAGGAGGCTCAGGGGGGACCTTGTGGCTCTGCACAACTCCTGACAGGAGGGGACAGCCAGAGGGGGTCGGGCTCCCCTCCCCTGTTGGGGAACAACAGGACAAGGGAAGTGCCAGGGGAGGTTTAGTTGGATATTGGGGGAAATTCCTCACTGGAAAGGTGTCCAGGCACAGCTGCTCAGGGCAGGGGTGGAGCCACCAGAGCCGTGTGGCTGTGGCACTTGGGGACATGGTCAGGGGTGGCCCTGGCAGTGCTGGGGGAGCAGTTGGACTCGCTGCTCTCCAAGGGCTTTTCCAACCTTGATGATCCCATGGAATGCCATGTGCCCCTTAGGCTGAGGAGCCTGAGGGATCAGGGGAGAGCAGAGGAGCCAGGAACTCCCTGAGGGCTCAGCCTGCTCTGATCCATCACTCCCAGTGCTCCCAGTTCTCCCACACCTGTGCAGCTGCTGGGGGACACCCACCCCTCCCACGGTTCTGCTCTGACCCAGCTCTGCTGGCCCCAAAATGGACCCTGTGCCTTTCCTGGGGTTTGGGACCACCACACCCCTGTCCCAGGGGCCAACAAGGGTTGGAGCATTCCCCAATTCCCACTCATATCCATTTGCCCCTGGGCTGAGGCTTTGCTCCTGGCCCTGCCCTGTCCCACCTGGATTCAAACCCAGCGACACCCAGGACTCCACCCCATCCTGGTCTGGTTTCTTTCCACTCCATGGGCTGAATTCCTTTGCCTGTGTGCCTTCACAAATCACCTGTGCTGATTTATGACGCCAGTCCAGAATTCTCAGAATTTCCACAAGGCAAAGTTTTCTCCCTTGGGAAGGCTCTGACCCTGGAAGTGAAACTCTGAGGAAATGTGAGCAGAATGGAAAAGGTTTGGGTGAAACTGAGGAGCCCAATCCCCACCCCTATCCCTCATCCCTTTGTGAAGAACCTGAGGCTGCCCAGCCTCCAGATGAAATCCCAGTTAAAGCTCCCTCCTCTCTGCTCTGGGATTCTTCATCCCCAAAGTGCTCCTGGTGTCCAGGGCAGCTGGAACGTGGCAGCTTCTCACTCAGTGCCTCAAGGAGGGGGGACAAGCAGGAAAAGCAGAAAGTTGGGATACTTTGGGGGTCTCAACAAGACAGCTCTGAGTGTCCCTGAGTTTCCCTGTGGTTGATGCCCTGCTTTGGGCACTCTGCAGGTACGAGGATGAAATTCGCCTCTGCAGCGGGATGGAATTCACCTTCATGGAGCTCAAAAAGGTCAGCAGGAGGGGAAGGGGAATTTCCCACTGGATTGGCTCTACCCAGCCCTGCACAGCCAGGGGAGGGCCTGGAGGTGATCCAGGCTCAGCTGGTTTGGGATAACAAGGTCTGGAGGAGGACAGGGAGTCCCAATTCCACAGGAGGGTGAGCCTGGAGTGGCTCCTGAAAATCCCCTGGCAGCACCTGGGGATCAGAGCATCCCCATCCCCTATCCTGGGATTTCCTGGTCACTGTCCCCATCCCTGCACCTGGGATTTCCAGGTCACTGTCCCCATCCCCTATCCTGGGAATTCCTGGTCACTGTCCCCATTGCTGCTCCCTGGGATTTCCCTGGCCTGAGGGGTCCAAACCCTTCCCGGGCTGCTCCCTCCTCCCTGTGTTCCCTCCGGGTGCCATTAGGGGTGGAAAGGCTGGAATTGATAAAGGATTTAAAGGATTTCCTTTGTTCCCTGGGGAGGGGCCACGCCCTGGGCAAACCCCGGGCAAAGCTCCCACTCGAGCAGGAGCCAGTGGGAATCAGCTGGAATTGGGATTTTACATCAAAACCCCCAATCTGGGAGCAGGATAGGGGTGTTGGAGAGAGAGAATGTTCCCCACAAATATCCATCCTGGCTAATTCCATGGCACATTCCCCAGGAAGGGCATTCCCAGACAGTTCCATGGGTGGCTCCCAAGTTTGCAATAAGTGGAGCCTTTTGTGGGGAACAAAAGCTGGGAGGGGATGGCCCAGCCCTGCCTGGCCCTTCCACCAACAAGTCCCACAAAACAAAGGGAAAAGTTTCTCAAAGGAGCCTCCCCAGCTGGAGAGCAGCTCCAGACATCCCTGTTAATAAATCTGGGAATGGGTTGGGTGGGAAGGAGCTCATCCCATGGGCAGAGACTCCTTCCCTTCCCTGTCCAGGGTGCTCCAAGCCCTGTCCAGCGTGTCTGGAAGTCCCTGGGATGGGGAGCAGTGAGAGTGACTGGCTGTAAATCCAGGTGTGGACTGATGAATCCCTTTCCATCCCTGATGGATCCCTCTCCATCCCTGCAGGATTTGGATGTGAGCACCTTGCACCGCACGGAGCTGGAGGTGAAGCTCAAAGGGCTCCAGGAGCTGCTGGAGCTGAAGAAAACCATCTATGAGCAGGTGGGAACACACCTGGAGAGGGCTGGGATGCTGGGGGAATCTCAGCATTTTGGGGACAGATCTTGGATTTCCTCCCACGTGGGAGCTTGGCCAGAGTGTCACAGCCATCCCAGTGCTCAGGCAGGACCTGAGGAGTCGATCCCTCCCCTAAAAACAACACTGGAGTGGAGCCAGAACATTCCTTCTGCCCCAGAACCTGTGTGGGGTTCCCCCAGAACAGCCAGAATTCCAAACTCATCCCAGACTGGCTCCTGGGGCCCAGCTCCTGCCCCCAGGGATGGGGTTTGCCCCAGACCTCGGCCCAGGTGAGCCAAATGTTCAGACTCCAGGAAGAACCCAAAACCCAGGACACCTGGAGAACCTGGCTGCTCTGAAACACAGCCCAGCCTCCTCCTGTCCCAGGAAAACCAGGGGTCCCCAGCCAGGAGTGATTGCAGCCAGGGGGGAAGGGCCTCCATCAGAACACTGACTCAGGCCTGGAAAATGTCACCCAGCAGGATCAGCAGAGTGGGAACACTCAGGATTTATCTAAATTCCAGCAATCCAAACAACTGCAGTGCCTGGTGGAGGAGTATGAACATTCCATATGGGAAACTGAGGCACGGAGAGGCTGGAGCTGCCTCCCAGCTCAACTGCCCAGGGAGCCTGATCAGCTCTAAAATGAGATTATTCCTCATGCAAGGCAATTTTAGGGCAGTTTTTTTGGAAATCAGGCCCTGCTCCAGGGTCTCCACCTGATTTCCCATGGGTCCCATAAAAAGCTGCATTTTTTAACCCCTAATTAATGTAAAAATCTCATTCCAACCTCTCCTGTCTCACCTTCTCTGTGGATTCGATGACATCAGATACAGGCACATTCCCAGGGGGAGAGAAAATTAAGTAAACTTTCCTTGTTGGGATGGATCAAGGGAAAATAATCTATTAATTCTCATTAATAAATTACTAGCTTGGGGGTTTTATTCACCAAATGATCCAATATTCCAAATGAACACAAATTTTCTCACCTGCTCCAAGATTAACAAAGAAACTCAGGGATTAAACAGCAGTGGGATAAAATCTCCCAATCACCCTGGGTTTTGGGGTGTGTCTGTGTTATCCTTCAGGCACAGAGCCCTTTGTGAGCCCAGCCGGGGAAGGGAAGGGATCAAGGAACACAATTCCTGCTCCCAAGGGACCTGAGCACAAAGGGAAGAACAAAGGAGAGGGAGGAGGGGAAGGAATTCCTGGTGCAAAGCAGGAGCTGGGCCTGAGATAAGGGAGCAGCAAGCCTGGATGCAAACCTGGGTCCAAGCTTGGGTCCAGGGGCCCTTCCAGGCTCAGGGAGGGGAATTCTCCAGCTGTGATTTACCCAGCGCAGATATCCTGGTGGATTGTAATCCCGGGGTGCTCCTGCCTCCCTCCACACTGCCATTCCCAGGACAGAGGAGTGGAGCAGCTCTGCCAGCCTGGCTGTGCACAGGGAAGGCTCCTGGTTCCCTGAGGAGCCCTAAATCAGGCTCTGGCATCACAAAGAGCAGCCCCAGCCCTGCTGGATCCCACAGCAGAGCTTGGAAAGGGCCTTTTCCAGCCTCCCCAGGCTGTGGAGTGATCCACACTGCCTTTGTTGTCCCAAAACTCTCCCATTCACTGTGGGTATTGATCTGTGATCATCAGCTCCAGCTCTGCTCCTGGGGAACGACTGACTGGACAAGAGGAGATGCCAGGGGAGGTTCAGGTTGGATATTAGGGGAAATTCCTTCCTGGAAAGGGTTGTCCAGCCCTGGCATAGCTGCCTAGGGCAGGGGTGAAGTCCCCGTCCCTGGAAGTGACCAAGGTATGTGTGGATGTGGCACCTGGGGACACAGTCAGGGGTGGCCTTGGCACTGCTGAGGAACAGTTGGAATCTGGTGATCCTCAGGTCTTTTCCAGCCTTAAGGATCCCAGGATTCTCCCTGCTCCTGGACTAGTCCAAAGGCACTGTTTTGTCAGATTTTACCAGTTTGTATCCAAAGATCCCAAACCCCAACTTAAGCTGGGTCTGGATTTTATGGAGCAAATAATACCAGATCCCCTAACCGAGGGAGTGAAAACTTGGGAATTGTCCCCCTCTCCACATGGAAGCTGTTCTGCCAAGCACAGCCCACCTGGAGCTCTCTCTGACTACTGGGAATCTTGGATTTGACCAGATCCTGGGAGGAAGTTCTTCCCTGTGAGGGTGGGGAGGCCCTGGAACGGATTTCCCTGGAAGCTGTGGCTGCTCCATCCCTGGCAGTGTCCCAGGCCAGGCTGGATGGGGCTGGAGCAGCCTGGGACAGTGGGAGGTGTCCCTGCCATGGCAGGGCTGGGCTGGGCTTTGCTGTTCCTTCCCAGCCAAACCATTGCATGAATCTCCAGCTCCGTGTTCTCTTCCCTGCTGTCCCTGCAGGAGCTGGAGGAGCTGCTGACGGAAATCAAGGACATTTCCGTGGTGCTGGGGATCGACAGCTGCTCCCGGCCGGACCTGGGCAGGATCGTGGAGGACGTCAGGGCCCAGTACGAGGCTCTGGCCCTGCGCAGCTGGGAGGAGGCCGAGGCCCTGACCCGGAGGAAGGTACCAGATCCCTGCTCCGTGCTGGGAGGGGCAGGAAAAGGACAGGGGGGGTTGGCCTGGAGACAGCTGGGATGGGAGGGATGGACTGGGAATGGGAATGGAAGGAGGGACAAGGCGCTATCCGTGATCACTATCCAGACAGTAAATCCAGAGTTTTGTTACTCTGGGCTCTCCACGCTGGAGGAACCCAGGACATCTCCCGGTGGAGATGGAAATGTCCTTCCAGCTCTCCAAACAGCAGGAATGTGACTGGTCCCGGGAGCCAGGTGAGCCCAGCACAGCCAGACAGGACAGGAACAAGCCCTGGAGCTTTGCCCAGGTAATCCAGGTGATGCCAGGGCACCAGATCCAGAGCCACAGCCAGAGAGGATGGGAACGAGCCCCAGATCTTTCCCCAAGTAATCCTGGTGATGCCAGGGCACCAGATCCAGGTCCACAGCCAGAGAAGACAGGAATGAGCCCCAGAGCTTTGCCCAGGTAATCCAGGTGATGCCAGGGCACCTGTTCCTCTCTCCACAGCTCACTGACAGCAGCTCCCAGCCCGGCTTCTTCGGGGGGCACCTCCTGGACAGCCGGCGGGAAATCGCGGATCTGAACATCCGCATCCAGAAACTGCGCTCCTGCATCGTGTCCCAGAAGAGCCAGGTGAGTCCTGGGGGGCACAACGGGACAGGTGTGACCTGGGATAATGGGACAGGTGTTACCTGGGGTGGGATAACAGGACAGGTGTGTGCCAGGGTGGAATAACAGGACAGGTGTGTGCTGGGGTGGGATAACAGGACAGGTGTGTGCTGGGATAACAGGACAGGTGTGATCTGGG
>JAWWEY010000099.1:2841999-2856102 GCA_035582745.1 Loriotus luctuosus
CTTCCTCATCTTCATCAGCCTCTCACCTCCCAGCTCCCACCCCAGTTCCCATCCCAGCTCCCATCCCACATCCCAGCTCCCACCCCAGTTCCCATCCCAGTTCCCATCCCAGTTCCCATCCCAGTTCCCATTCCAGCTCCCACTCCAGCTCCCCCCAGACCCCACAGATTATTTTTTGCTATTTTTTAACAAACAGAGGCTCCCTTTCTTCCCAGCTCCTCCCATCCCAGTGCAACCACAGCTCCTCAGCCCAAGCCCAGGACAAGAAGGACAAAATTCCCACTTTTCCCCAGGAATTCCAGCCTTGTCCTGGGAGCCACTGTGACCCCAGGGCAGATGCTGGCCAGATGTGCCACTCACAAAGATGCTGAGCAGGATCAGATTCCATGGGAAGTATCTCCTGCAAAGCAAACAGGGGTCAGTAAGCTGGGGCTGTGCCAGGGAAACCCTGACCATGGGGTAATTAGTGACTGTGAGGGTAATTAATGGCCATTCATGACCCTGATGGGTAATTAATGTCCATGCTGGTAATTAGTGCCCTGTGCACAACGCTGGGGCAGTCACCAGGGGCATTTGGGGTCCTGCTGGGCCAGCAGGACAGAGGTCCCCAGGATATTCCTGCTCCTCTGGAACTGACAAGAGCATCCTCTGGAATGGTTAATTCCCAGAACCCAGCAAGAGCATCCTCTGGAATGTTTCATTCCCAGAATCCCAGAACCCAGAGCTGCAGACAGGGTGGTGCTGCCACATTTCTCTTCACAGAGAAAAGCAAGGCACGGTTCTTCAAGGATTTCTGAGATTCACATTCTCTGAACCTCAGAGAAAGAAAACCACAATTCTTATCACTTGCTGTGCCTGTGTAGAATGCAATTTGGAGATTGTTTACCCCAAGTGAGGATGTTTTGTTTCCTTGGCCTGTCAGGGCCAGGTGTGTGTGTGTGTGTCAGGACTGAGGGTGACAGTCATGAGATTCTGTGCAGTGTGAGCGTTGTGTGCAGAGGGAGTGCTTGGCAGGTTCAGTTTAGATGGAATGTATACAGTATAGTATAATAAAGTAATTAATTAGCCTTCTGCTACCCATGGAGTCAGATGGATCATTGCTCCTCCGTCGGGGCCCTCACAGCATTGCTGCAGGGCAGTTCCTGCTGGAAGCCACAGCTGCAATTGGACTCCTGAGCTGCAGCAACCCAAGGCCTGGAACAGCTGTTTCCAGCATCTGGAACAGGTTCCCCAGAGCAGCTGTGGCTGCCCCTGGATCCCTGCAAGTGTCCAAGGCCAGGGCAGTGGAGCACTGTGGGACAGTGGGAGGTGTCCCTGCCATGGCACTGGGTGGGCTTTAAGGTCCTTTCCAACCCAAACCATTCCATGATCCCACAGAAACACACCAGCTGCATCCCTGCCCCACAACAGGGCTGGAAAGCTGAGGAAAACCTTCCTGCTGCCTTCCCAGGCTGCCCCAGAGCCCAAAGCATCCCCACCTCACCTGGGCCCGGAGCAGCAGGCCAGGATCAGGTAGGTGACGAAGAAAACGGCGCTGCAAGGAGAGAGAGAGGGAGAGTTTGGGGGGGAAATCAGCCTGGGAGGGTGGAGCAGGGGGTGGGATGGAACTCCCTGGAAAAGCAGCCTGGGATGGTGGAGCAGGAGGGAATTCCCTGGAAAAGCAGCCTGGGAGAGTGGAATTCCCTGGGGTGGAATTCCCTGGAAAAGCAGCCTGGGACGGGGATGTTGGAAATGCAAACACCCAGCAGGTTGGATCAGGCTGGTTTCCACCCCTGGTCCCTCTCACTGAGCTCCTTCCTGCCCTCAGGTGCCTCCTCTGCCTGTGCCCGTCCCCAGGGTGGCATAAAACATCCCTGGAGAGGCTGAGGGCAGGATCTGGAGCAGAGCACCCAAACGTGTCAGTGGCAAACAGGGCAGGAGCTGGGCTGGTGTTGGCTCTGAGGAAATGTTCCTTCATGGAAAGGGAGGTCGGGCATTGGGAGGGGCTGCCCAGGCAGTGGTGCAATCCCATCCTTGGAAGTGTCCAAAAGCCTTTGGAAGTGGCACTGGGGGACATTCAGATCTGAGCACTGACTGGTTTGATCACAACCTCCCAAAAAACTCACTTATCAACCCAGGACACTTGGTCAGTGGTGAGGGGAGGCTTGGTGGTTGGACTCCATGGTCTCCAGGGGCTTTTCCCACCTTCATGATTCCAGGATTCCGTGGTTCTGGGAGTTTCTCACATGGAGGTGCCAGGTTTGCCCCTCATTTCCAGGTTTGCCCCTCATTTCCAGGTTTGCCCCTCATTTCCAGGTTTGTCATCATTTCCAAACCCTTTCCAGCCTGGGGGTGTCAAGGCTGGAGGTTCTTTAAACCAAGGGCTGGCAAAGTGACTGGGCTCAGGCAGGGCTGGAAGGGCTGTGCTGGAGGAGGGAGTTGCTCCCATGGCACATCCCTCCAGGAATGGGAATTTTTGGCCTTTCCATTCCTGGAAGTGCACAAGGCCAGGCCGGACAGGGACTGGAGAAACCTGGGACAGTGGGAGGTGTCCCTGCCCATGGCAGGGGTGGCACTGAAGGTCCCTCCAACCCAACCCATTCCAGGACTCCACTGCTGGAGTGCTTGAGGAAGAGCCCAGGGCAGGGAAGGGCTCAGGGACAAGCCCAGGGCAGGAGGATCCACTCAGAACAGGGCTCAGGGCAGGAGGATCCATTCAGAACAGGGCTCAGAACAAGCCCAGGGCAGGATCCATTCAGAACAGGGCTCAGAACAAGCCCAGGGCAGGAGGATCCATTCAGAACAGGGCTCAGAACAAGCCCAGGGCAGGAGGATCCACTCAGAACAAGCCCAGGGCAGGAGGATCCATTCAGAACAGGGCTCAGAACAAGCCCAGGGCAGGAGGATCCTCCTGGCCCAGAGGAGCTCAAGGCGCAGGGGCTGCCCAGCCCCGCCCAGGTCCTGGCAGGTTTTAGGTTTTACCTCCCAGCATTTGGGGCTGTCCAAGCACAGCAGCCCCAGAGCTGCAGGAGGCTCTCCTGCTCTCCTGCCCACAGCTGGGTGTTTTTCCAGGCTCTGGGAGCTGCTCCCCCCGGGCAGCAGTGCTGGGTGTGCCGATGGCTCCGATAGCCACTGACCCTCGGCCAGGGCAGGGAGCTGACGGCAGAGCCCAGGGCCACGAGGGCACAGAGATAAAGCCAGGCCCAGCTCTCCCACTGGGAAACAGGAAAGCCCAGTGGGAGCAGCCTGGACACGGCTGAGCAGCTGGGAAGGGACGGTGGGGAGCACAGAGCCAGCAGGGCCGTCCATCCCGGGCTGCTCTGGATTCATTCCCACTGAGGTGCCATCCCAGCAGTGGGAAAACGTCCTGGGGCTCCCAGGTTTTATTACAGAGCTCTCTGGTTGGGAAGGAGACCCAGCAGAGAGCAGGAAAAACCTTTGGAGACACTGGAATGAAAGGAAGGGCTTGGTTCACTGAGCAGTGAAAAAACAGACAAAATTAAAGTCATGGAATGGCCTGGGAGGGAAGGGACCTTAAAATCCATCCCATCCCACCCCCTACCATGGGCAGGGACACCTCCCTCTGTCCCAGGTGCTCCAGCCTGGCCTTGGGCACTGCCAGGGATCCAGGGGCAGCCCCAGCTGCTCTGGGAAATCCATGCCAGGGCCTGCCCACCCTCACAGGGAGGAATTCCTGCCCAGTATCCCATCCATCCCTGCCCTCTGGCACTGGGAGCCATTCCCTGTGTCCTGTCCCTCCGTCCCTTGTCCCAGCCCCTCTCCAGCTCTCCTGGAGCCCCTTTGGGCCCTGGCAGGGGCTCTGAGCTCTCCCTGCAGTGAGGGGAGCACCCCCAGCTCTCCCAGCCTGGCCCCAGAGGGGCTCCAGCCCTGGAGCAGCTCCGGGGCCTCCTCTGGGCTCTCTCCTCATCCTCCCTGTGCGGGAGCCCAGGGCTGGAGCAGCTCTGCAGGTGGGGTCTCACCTGGGCACGGGGGCAGAGCCCCCTCCCTCCCTCTGCCCTCGCTGGGCTCAGCCCATGCTCGGGGGTCTCTGGGCCCCGTCCAGCCCTCAACCCCAGCACCCCCAGGTCCTTCTCCCGGGGCTGCTCCATCTGTTTGTCCCCTGGGTCCATCCTGGGTCACCCTGACCCAGGGGCAGCTCCTGCCCTTGGCCTTGTTGGACCTCAGCAGATTCCCACGGGACACTGCCCCAGCTGGGCCAGGTCCCTCGGGATGGCCCCGTCCTCCAGGGCTGTCACATTCAGCTCGTTGTCACCTGCCCAGGTGCCCTCCTCGGTCCCTGTGCCCGTGTCACGGGTGAGGTGACACATTCAGGGACACCGGTCCCAGTGTGGGCCCCGAGGGCACCGCTGGGCACCGCTGTGCCCTGGGGCTCCGAGCCCCTGCCCATGGCACCCTGGCTGTGACAGTGCAGCCAACTCTGCACCCACCTCAGTCCAGCCCTGGAATCCCTCTGACAGTGTGACCCAGTGTCCATCTCTCAATGTGACCCCAGTGTCCATCTCCCCAGAGTGACCCAGTGTCCATCTCCCCAGTGTGACCCCAGTGTCCATCTCCCCAGTGTGACCCAGTGTCCATCTCCCAGTGTGACCCCAGTGTCCATCTCCCAGTGTGACCCAGTGTCCATCTCCCCAGTGTGACCCCAGTGTCCATCTCCCCTGTCTGACCCCAGTGTCCATCTCCCCAGTCTGCTCCATGTCATGGGGTTCCAGCATGAGCAGTTCCTGTGGGGCCAGGGGGAGCCCAGCACACCATCCACGCTCTGGAAGTTTCTCTGGAGCAGTTCCCTGGGTGGAGCCCAGGATCTGGAAGTTTCTCTGGAGCAGTTCCCAGGGTGGATCTCAAGATCGAGGCTCTGGAAGTTTCCAGAGCTCTGTCACCATGCCCAGCTCCCTGGCAGTGGTGCCAATGGAAGCAGCAGAACAGACACTGCCTCAGGTGAGTCCCCCCCTGGCACCGTGGGGACCATCCTTATTCCTCCCCACTGACCTTGGCCGTGGGAGGGCAGTCCAAGACCTTGGGCAGAGTCTAAAGTTTCACACAGATTAGGAAATGTCCCCTGTCCCACCAGTATGGCCCAGTCTCTGCTGTTGGGAGCAGCTGTCCCCGCTCCAGAGAGAGGGGACACCCCAGAGGTCACCCCAGAGGTCACCTGTGGTGTTACCTGGACAGCACAGACAGGACTGGAGGGACTGGGACCTGCGCTGGTGTTCACAGAAATGTCTCAGGAATTCAATTCCCACCTGTCAGAGGTGGGGCAGTTCTGTTCTTTGGGCAGTTTTCTTTATCTCTGCCACAACCAATCCTCCCTCCAGGAGATATCTCCTGTTAATGGGCATTAATTATTAATTATCTTCTGTTCATGGGTTATTAATTATTAATTATCTTCTGTTCATGGGCCACTGAGTGTCCTTGCATGGTTGATAAAATTCCAGCATCCCACTGGGAGATGCTCTGCCCAGGGGAGGAGCCAAATATTCCTACCTGGATACAATCTGAGATTTCAAACATTCCTGCCTGGATAGAATCTGAGGTTTCAAACATTCCTACCTGGATACAATCTGAGATTTCAAACATTCCTACCTGGATATAATCTGAGATTTCAAACATTCCTACCCGGATAGAATCTGAGATTTCAAACATTCCTGCCCGGATAGAATCTGAGATTTCAAACATTCCTGCCTGGATACAATCTGAGATTTCAAACATTCCTACCCAGATAGAATCTGAGATTTCAAATATTCCTACCTGGATACAATCTGAGATTTCGAACATTCCTACCCAGATATATCAGCATTGGTTTCGTTTACTGCATTGTTTATTTTATCCTTTTATTTTCTTCCCTATTAAAGAACTGTTATTTCCTGCTCCCATAATTTCTGTTGCCTGAGAGCCCCTTAATTTAAAATCTATAGTTTGCTACTCTCAGCCTTGCACCTTTTAAGCCTGAGTGCTCTTGAATTTGCTACTCTCAGCCTAGCAGGTTTAAGCCTAGGTGCTCTTGAGTTTGCTACTCTAAGCCTAGGTGCTCTTGGGCAAGCCTAGGCTCCCCCAGCCCAGCCCCAAAGGCTGAGCTGCCTCCTCCCAGTCCCTCCCAGTCCCTCCCAGTGCCCCCAGTACCTGAGCACTGCTGTCGGGGTTGTAGAGGTCTCCAGGCTTCTGCCCCCTCTGCTCCAGGCTGTAGTACTTACAGTGGCTCCACTGCACCACGGGGGGGTTCTGGGGGGCCTGGGGGCCGTTGGGGACATTCAGCTGCATCACCACCACACCAGGGCCTGATGGGGACACCCCTGGGGACAGACACACGGGTGTTTGGCCCAGGTTCTGCTGCTGTGGGACACAGAGCACCTGCCTGTCCCTGCTACTCCCACCCTTCCTGCCCCACAGCCCCACTCTGGACTCTCTCTCCTCTGCCACTTGTGATTTTTCCAGGCTGGAAAAACCCCCCAGGACCCTCTGGGGACTCCTCTCTGATAGCAAAGGTTACACCTGGGAGTGATGATGTTTAATGCAGGAGAAATGGGGGCCAAGCTGAGGGATGGCAGCTCAGTGACTGCTCTGAGCATCTCCACAAAACTCCAGGCAAAGGTTCCAGGTACAGAACTCCAGCATCCCAGCTCAGATCTAGGCCCAAATGTCCATCATCATCTTAGTTCAGCTTCTGCTCCAGGCCCGAATCTCCATCATCCCAGCTCAGATCCTGCTCCAGGCCCAAATTTCCATCATCCCAGCTCAGATCCTGCTCCAGGCCCAAATTTCCATCATCCCAGCTCAGATCCTGCTCCAGCTCACTAAGCCCAGACCTCCATCATCCCAGATTAGATCCTGCACCAAGCCCAGACCTCCATCATCCCAGTTCAGCTTCTGCACCAGGTCCACACCTCCACCATCCCAGCTCAGATCCTGCTCCAGCTCACTAAGCCCAGACCTCCATCATCCCTGCTCAGCTCCTGCAGCTCCCCAAGCCCAGCCCTCCATCATCCCAGCTCAGTTCCAGCTCCAGCTCCCCAAGCCCAGCCCTCCATCATCCCAGCTCAGTTCCAGCTCCAGCTCACTCCCAGCAGCTGTGACAAGGAGCAGGAATCTCCAACCTCCCCATCTGCAGTTTTTCCCCTCTCTCACCACCCCACAGCCCCCCCAGCTCCCTCCATCCCGGTGCCCACCCTGGCAGGGAGATGCCAGCACCACCCAGTGCCCCACCCTGATCATTCCCCTGAGCCACCCCCTAGCACAGCAGCTTGGCAGCTCCAGAGCCCGTGATCCAAAGGCTGGTGCCACCTCTGGGGTGGGTGCCAGCCTTGCCCAGTGCCCCCCTGGTACCTGAATACTGCTGCTGCATCTGGGGAGGGCTGCAGGGCGCCGGGGACTGTGGCATCTGGTACTGCTCGGAGCCAGGAGGCTGCAGGAACCCCACGGATGGGCTGGGGAGCAGAGAGGGGCAGGTCAGGATTCAGGATGGGTTTGGGAACCCAGGAAATTCCTCTGGATGCCCTGGAGGCCTCGAGACCCTGCCCAGGGGGCTCAGAGACCTTGGCACAGAGCTCAAGACTCCTCTGCCTTTGATTTTGCTCTTGGAAAAAACAATTAGCAACCTTTATATGAAGAATTACAAGTCAAGAAAGTTTAAGTGGAATGATAGTGAATTTATCACAGGGTGAGAAATAGATTTTTTGGGGGGTTTTTAGAATGGGGGTTCAAGGGGCAAGATGGAGGAATCTGGGTGTGTCCAGTCTTTCTCCTTCTTCTTCTCCACCATCTTCTGGGTGATGGTGGCACTTTTAGATTGGTTTGGAGCAGAAGCTCACTGTCTAACACAGGTGATAGGTATTGGGAAGTTATTGTAAATATTGTACATGTAGTTTTCAGTGTAAAAACATAACACCACCCTGAGGGCACCACAGGAGAAAAGAGAATCACAGAATCTCCCAAGCTGAAAGAGACCCACAAGGATCCCTGACTCCTGCCCTTGACAGGACACCCCCAAAACTGTGGGCACAGCACCCTTTTCACCCCCTGGCAGCTGGCAGAGCTTTACCTGGTGCCATTCTGCTGGGCAGTGGGGATGACACTGTAGTAGATGGGGACCCCTCCAGCCTGGAGCCCCCCCTGCACAGACTGGCTGGCTGGCACGAGCACGGGCTGCTGGAAGGGCTGCTGGACCACGTTCTGGGACTCACTGGCCATGGGAACCTGGGCAGGGAGGAGAGCAGCAGGTAACAGGTAACAGAGCAGGGCAAAATGGCCCAGGAGACACCAGAAAGGTGAGGAGACTCCAGGTGGGGTTTTCTGACAGCCCCGAGCCCCCTCCCCAGCCCTCCAGCTCCAGATGTGCCCCACAGATGCCCTGTGAACAAACCCCCACATCTGGGGCATCCCTTGGGCACATCCTGCCCAGCCAGGACCTCTCCCCAGCCCTCCTGCTCCAGATGTGTCCCACAGATCCCCCCATGGGCTTGCCCTCCCCAGCCCTGGGAGCAAATCCCCACCTTTGGGGCATCCCTTGGGCACATCCTGCCCAGTCAGAGCCCCCTCCCAGAGGTTCTCCCAGCTCCAGATGTGCCCCACAGATGCCCTGTGAGCAAATTCCCAGCTTTGGGGGATCCCTCAGGCACATCCATCCCTTGGGCACATCCTGCCCAGCCCTCCTGCCCCAGATGTGTCCCACAGATGCCTCCATGGAAGTGTCCTCCCCATCCCTGGGAGCAAATTCCCACATCTGGGGGACCTCTTGGGCACATCCTGCCCAACCAGAGCTCCCTCCCAGAGGTTCTCCCAGCTCCAGATGTGTCCCACAGATCCCCACATGGAAGCGTCCTCCCCATCTCTGTGAGCAAATCCCCACATCTGGGGCACCCCTTGGGCACATCCTGCCCAGCCCTCCTGCTCCAGATGTGCCCCACAGATGCCCTGTGAGCAAACTCCCACCCTTGGGGCATCTCTTGGGCACATCCTGCCCAGCCAGAGCCCCCTCCCCAGCACCCCAGTGCCCACCTGGTACGAAGGCAGTGGTGTGTACTGGACCATCAGGCCCTGCATCTGGCTGCCCATGCTGCTCCTCTGGCTGCTGAGGAGCCCGGGGGGCTGTGCCTGCTGCACCCCCATCACGTTCTGCATCTGGCCCCCCAAGTTGTTCCTCTGGCTGCTGAGGAGCCCGGGGGGCTGAGCCTGCTGCACCCCCACCACACCTTGGTAGCTTTGCTGCTGGTTGGACATCATTGGCTGTAAACCTGCCAGAACAGGGTTTGCATGGAGTGACATCACAGCTGGACATGGGAAATAACCCCAGATTTAAGATTTAGGGAATAAATAACCCCAGATTTAAGATTTAGGGAATCAAATTCTGCTCCTGCTGAAGAGAGGGAAAAGGGCTTCCCTTGGAGCAGATTTAAACACACCCAAGGGAACTCCTGGCTTTGAATTCCCCTGGCAGAACAGGGTTTCAATGGAGTGACTTCCCAGTTGGACATGGGAAATAACCCAAAATTTAAGATTTAGGGAATCAAATCCTACTCCTGATGAAGAACGGGGAAGGGGCTTCCCTTGGAGCAGATTTAAACACACCCAAGGGAACTCCTGGCTTTGAATTCCCCTGGGAGCCCCTCAGTGCCAGAACAAGGTTTCAATGGAGTGACTTCCCAGTTCAACATGGGAAATAACCCCAAATTTAAGATTTAGGGAATAAATAACCCCAGATTTAAGATTTAGGGAATAAATAACCCCAGATTTAAGATTTAGGGAATCAAATCCTGCCTCTGCCCCCACTTGCTGTTGAAGAATAGGAAAAGAAGGAGCAGATGCAAACACACCCAAGGGAACTCCTGGCTTTAAACTCCCCTGGCAGCCCCTCAGTGGGGTTAAAATCCACCTCATCCCCATCCCCAGCAAGCTCAGAGGAGAGGGAGGGAAGGACAGAACCCCTCTGCAGACAGACACCCCCCAACTTCCAGCCACGCGCAACAACAACCCAACCCCAGACAGCACAGGGGAGATCTCTGGAGCCAACAAAAACAGCAGGAAACGGAAATTTCCCCTTTTCACCCCTTTTTAAGCCTTTCTCAGGCCCTTACCTGGCTGCTGGGACTGCTGGGGGAGCTGCTGGGGGCGCTGGGAGCTGTAGGCCACTGGGTGACTGAGGGGTCGGTATTGCTGGCTGGAGTTGGGGTACTGCCCGGGGGGATAGTAAGAAACCTGAATCTGCAAAAAAAAAAAAAAGTGGTGAGAGCACAGCAGGCAGCAGGAGCAAGAAAACTGATCTTTTATATATTTTATGGAAAATGTATTTTATATATATTTTATGAAAAATCTTTTCGTTAGGATTTTTTTCTCCCTAGAAGCTGAGAGGCCTCAGAAATTAAATGTAAACAATGATTATCTCATTTGATTCTCATGTGTTTTGCTGCTCTGGAATGTGGTTGGAGATTTTTTTATCCAACGTGTGAATTGTTTGGATTTAATGACCAATCATGGTCAGGCTGTGTCGGGACTCTGGAAGGAGTCAGGAGTTTTCATTATCATTCTTTTTAGCCTTCTGTCTGTATCCTTTCTCTATTCTTTAATATAGTTTTAGTACAATATATAATATGATATGATATGATATGATATGATATGATATAATATAATATAATATAATATAAATACCATACCATATATCATATCATATAGTATATGATATGATATCATATCATATAATATCATAGATAACATATAATATAGTATAATATAGTATAATATAATATATCACACAATGTAAAATAATATAGTATTATAACAATATGATATAATATGATATAATATCATGTAATATACCATATAAAATAATATCATATATTATAACAACATTATATGATATACCATGTAATATCATGTAATATAATACCATGTAATATATCGCTTCACGTAATGTATTGTAATGTAATGTATAATACCATATAAAATAATATCATACAATATAATAATAATATGATATAATATGATATGATACGATATAATATGATATAACACGATATGATACTATATGATATGATATAATATATAACATAACATTATATTATAACAATATTATATAATATGATATAAGAACATAATATAATATATGATGCGATACGATGTAATGCAATATAATATATAATACAGTATATATAATATATAACATATAATTTACAATATATATAATATAATATAATATAATATAATATAATATAATATAATATAATATAATATAATATATTAGCCTTCTATGAATCTGACAATTGAGTCAGACTCTCAATTCCCCAGCACCTCCTCCCCAGGACCCCCCCAGGGCCATCCCCCCCGGTGCCCTCACCTGCTGGGGGGGCTGGATGTACCCCTGGGGCTGCAGCACCGGCTGGCTGGGGGCCGTGTGCCCCGAGGCAGAGTAGCTGGAGGTGGGGATGGGCTGCCCGGGAGGAGCTGCCATGATGAACCCCGGCTGCTGCGGGTGCTGGGACAGCAGGGACGGCTGGAACATCCCCGAGGAAGGATCCGGAGCCTCCGTGGAGCCCTGGCGGCTGAGGCTGATCTGCCCGAAGGGGCTGCTGAGCTCGTCGGCCTGCAACGGGGCAAGGATGGAGGAGGTGGGACAAAAAGAGCAGCAGGACGCAGCTCTGCTGGTAAATACAGAGCCCTTCTCCCAGATCTCCCCAAAAAAGCCCCCCAAACACGAGCCACAGACCCAGAGCGGGACAGGGGGACGTGCCAGCTGAGCTCAGCAGCCTGGAGTGGGATAAGGATGGAGGAGGTGGGACAAAAAGAGCCAAGAGCAGCAGGACACAGCTCTGCTGGTAATACAGACCCCTTCTCCTAGAGAAGCCCCCCAAAAGCCCCCAAACACGAGCCACAGACCCAGAGCAGGACAGGGGGACATGCCAGCTGAGCTCAGCAGATGGTGGGGACATGAGGGGTGACTCCAGCCCAACTGCCACGTCCCATGGGGGACACCATTCCCAAAAAATCCACATGGAAACCACACAGGGGCTGGGCTGAGCCCAGGGGGCAGCCACGGCCCCCAGACCCCACATTGAGCACAAGCATTGCTGGGGAGCTCTGGGAGCTCTGAATTTGCCCTTCCCAGGCTCTTTCCAAGGCCACCACTCCAGCAGTGGTGGTCCTGTGGCCTCAGGCATTGCTGGGGAGCTCTAGGAGCTCTGAATTTGCTCTTCCCAGGCTCTCTCCACCCAGCAGTGGTGGTTCTTTCCAACCAGCAGTGGTGGTCCTGTGGCCCCAGGCATCTTCTGGGGAGCTCTGGGCTTGGAATTTGCTCTTCCAAGGCTCTTTCCAAGAGCACCACTCCAGCACAGGTGGCCTCAGGCACCTGCTGGAGAACTCTGGGCTTGGAATTTGCTCTTCCCAGGCTCTTTCCAACCAGCAGTGGTGGTCCTGTGGCCTCAGGCATCTGCTAGGGAACTCTGGGAGCTCTGAATTTGCTCTTCCCAGGCTCTTTCCAAGGCATCTTCTGGGGAGCTTTGGGCTTGGTATTTGCTATTTCCAAGGCCACCACTCCAGTAGTGGTGGTCCTGTGGTCTCAGGCATCTGCTGGGTGGCTCTGGGAGCTCTGAATTTTCTCCTCCTGGGCTCTCCCCACCCAGCAGTGGTGGTCCCATGGCCTCAGGGATCCCAGAGCTCGGCGGATCCCAGCCCCAGGCGGGTGGGTGGGTGTTTGGGACACACCTGATCAGCACAAGCTCACACAACACAAACACAGCACAGAGCACAAGAGCCAGAGCAGAAGAGGAACTGGGGTTTGTACCAGGTTGTACTGCTGGGGTGGAGAGACTGGCAAGAGGACTTGGGGGCAGGAGCTTGGAGAGAACGGAACGGGCTGCAGCGCCGGCACCGGCTACACCAGCAGAGAGGGGTGGGCAGGGAAAAGGGAGGGAAAGGGAGGGACAGGGAAAGGAAAAGGGAGGAAAAGGAGGGAGGAAAATGAAGGAAAAGGGGGAAGGAAAAGAAGGAAGGAAAAGGGAGGAAAAGGAGGGAGGAAAAGGTGGAAGGAAATGGGAGGAAAAGGGAGGGAGGAAGGAAAAGAAGAAAAGGGAGGAAAGGGAGGAAGGAAAAGGAAGAAGGAAAAGGAAGGAAAAGGGAGGGAAAGGGAGGAAAAGGGAGGAGGTAGGAGGAAAATGAGGGGAAAGGAGGAAGGAAAAGGGAGGAGGAAAATGAAGGAAAAGGAATGAAAAGGGAGGAAAAGGGAGGAAGGAAAGTAAGGAAAAGGAGGAAAGAAAAAGGAGAAGGAAAAGGAAGGAAAAGGAGGAAAGAAAAGGGAGGAAAAGGAAGGAAAATGAGGGAGGGAGGAAGGAAAGTAAGGAAAAAGGAGGAAAAGGGAGGAGGAAAAGGAAGGGAGGAATGAAGGAAGGAAAGGAATGAAGGAAGGAAAGGAATGAAGGAAGGAAAGGCAGGAAAGGAAGGAAGGAGAGAAAGGAGAGAAAGAAGGAACAACAAGGTTAGTCAAGTCAAGTGAGCCAACTGAAACACAGAGGGGCTTTGCAGGGAGTTGGGAAGCACAGAAACCATTCCAGGGCAGCATCCATCATCCATCCCATCAGGCACAGCCCAGCCAAGGCTCAGGTGTCTCTGCTGTTCCCAGCACTCCCCACAGTGCTCCTTGGCCATTCCTGCTCACTCACCTTCCACAGGGACCCCTCTTTGTCACCTGGAGCACTTCATGACACTAAAACCCCTCACTAAAACCCCCACCCTGTGCTTTGGGCACCAATAATCAGTGCTGGATGGGGGGGATTTGATTGGTGACACCGAAGGGACATGGGCATGGTGCATTTCCAGACCCTTCAAAACACTCAAACAGCCTGAAATCAGTTTTTCCAGTCTCTAAACCCTTGGATGAGACAGTAAAATGCCCATCTTGTGCTTGGTCAGTGCTGGATGGGGGAGCTGATCCTTTGCTTTGACCTTTGGTGACACCGAAGGGACATGGGCATGGTGCATTTCCAGACCCTTCACCAACACTCAAACATCCTAAAATCAGTTTTTTCCAGGCTCTAAACCCTTGGATGCTTTGGGCACTAATGGTCAGTGCTGGATGGGGGGGGGGGGGGTTTGATGCTTTGATTTCATCTCTGGTGGCACCGAAGG
>JAWWEY010000099.1:2872379-2882861 GCA_035582745.1 Loriotus luctuosus
CAAGTAGAAAAAAGGTCTCAGAATTTTCCACTGCAAGAAAACTGAAAAACAACTTCTAGCTTAAACTGTAATGTACTTTTAGTGATTGGAATATAGTACCATGAATATGGTAATTATAGTAATGATAGGCTATAGTTAAAAGTTAAGGTATAGATTGGTTCTGTTGTATGAAGATACTCAGCAAAGAAAAGTATAAAATGTATTTGTAATCTAAACTAAGGGTCTCCAGGCCTGCCTGCAGCTGGAGCTGTAACCCCTGACCCTGGACTGCTGTAACACCTTGGACACAATAAACTGCATTTTGTACACAACAAACTGCATTTTGTATACCATAAACTGCATTTTGTACACAATAAACTGCATTTTGTATACCATAAACTGCATTTTGGATACAATAAACTGCATTTGTACACAATAAACTGCATTTTGTATACCATAAACTGCATTTTGTACACAATAAACTGCATTTTGAAGAGCTGCCTGGAGTCCCACATCCCTCATTCAGGCTCTTACAATAGAACACAGCCCAGGGTGGCCACAGGAGTGTCTGACACTGCTCCTGGCCCAGGAGTCACTGTGCTGGTGACATGACTGCGTCCTGCCCTGCAGAGCACATTGAGTAATCCTTGGGGATCCTTTCCAACTCGGGGTGTTCCAGGTTCTGTGGTTCCAGAGCCCAAATTCCCAGCAATTGGCTCAAACCCCAGGCTTGCTGGTGTTCTGGAAGGATCCTCTGTCCTTGCCCTGGAAGGCCAAGTTTAGAAGGAAGGGCATTTCCCACCTGGCCTAAGGATGTCCCAGGAATGGAACTGCAGAATCGGAGAATCCTGGAATGGTTTGGGTTGGAAGGGACCAGGGCAGGGACGCCTCCCACTGTCCCCATATCCAGCCTGGCCTTGGGCACTGCCAGGGATCCAGGAGCAGCCCCAGCTGCTCTGGGAAATCCATCCCAGGGCCTCCCCACCCTCACAGGGAGGAATTCCCTCCCAGTATCTGCCCTGCACCTCTCCAGGTTCTTGCAGCAGTCTGTAAACCAGGCCTGTGGCTGATGCCTCCCTGACCTTCATCCCTGGGACACAAAGACCTCACTTTCCTCCAGACATCCCCAAATCCCCTTCCTCCTTCTCTTTCCTCCCAAACCCCACCTTTCCCATGACCTCCCTGCATCCCTCACATCCCTGCCTGGAAAGCCCCTTCAGCCCCTCAGTGGGGGCAGATTTCTTTGTCTCCCCCATTCCACCACGAGGGAATGGCTCCATCCCTCCCAGGATGGACCTGGGGCTGCCCCCAGCTCTCCCTGTCCCACGCTGGGACCTTTACCCCCAAAACCTCCAGGCAGAACTCTTCTAGCCTTAGTTTGTGCTCTTTGGGTGGAGTGTCCCAGGTTTTGGGGTACAGCAAAGCTCCTCCACCCCCAGCAAGGCCCAACCCCGTTTGGATTCCAGGGCAGCAGATTCACAAACTCCACTGGAGCAGCAAAATGAAATTCTGAGCTCCCTGGGCAGCTCAGTCCCCACCCAGGAGAGGATTTCAGAGCTTTCCTCACGCTGGACTGGCTGGCACAGCCTCGAGGAGCTGCCAGGGCTCCCAGCCTCAGCACAGCTCAGAGAGCTAAAGCAAATCACAGTGACAGCGGGGCCAAATCCCATCAGCACGGGCATGGGCACGGGAGGAAACCAGAGCCACAGCCCAGATTTAAAAACAAAACTCCTCCAAAAGTCTCTGTACCGTGGCAGGAGGGCAAATCCCAGCCCAGGCCTCACCACGCCCCAGCCCCACTGGAATCCAGTCACCACAAACAAAATTATCCCACCCTGAACCTTCACCCTCCCCTTCCTCCTCCACAGGGAGAAGGAGGCAGAGGCTTTGCAGAACCCACTTCTGCTTCTCTCGTTTCAGCCTCGGCATTGAGGAGGGGTCTGGGAAGGACCAGGAAGCAGAAGGAGGGACCTGGAGGGTGGAAGGTGAAGGAGGTGATGAAAAGAGATGGAAGGAGGGAAGAGAAATGGCCCTTCCTCTGAAAATTGAAAAGCAAGAGGTTGGATCTCCTGCCTGCACCTCCTGTGTAAAAACAAAAGTTTTGGGAGTTTTTGGAGCCTGTCCCAGCCCTTTTCCAGCTGTTGATCACACGGAGACCTCTGCAGAATCCGGGCTGGTGGGAAGGGCTGCAGCCAACCCTGAGGGCTGTGGAGGCCTTTCCATGGGGGTGTCCAGCTTGTGGAGCTGTTCTGCCCTTTTTCCTGCTTCTCCCACCATCTCAGACTCAATCCCCATGGGAAAAACTTCCTGAAGCAAGTAGGGATCATGAGAAGTGTGAGGGTTTCGTTTGCTGTGTCTGGAGGTTGCCAGAGCAGCTCCCAGAGGCAGCTTGGTGGGATGGAGCTCTGGGAATTCATCACAAGCTCCCAGCCTTGCTCCTGATGCTGTCCCAGAGCCCAGGACTGGCTTCCAATCCCTTCCAGCCCCAGGAGGGGCAGCTCCAGGCAGGGGTAGCTGCTGGAGGACAGAAACCATCCCTGTCCCCCTGGTTCTGGGCACAGAGACTTCTCTGGATCCCATCCTGGGTGGGGTCAGCCTCAGTGATCAACTGGTCCTGCAACACCCCCTGGACCCAGGAACCCAGCACTGGGAATGCTGGGGCTGTCAGAGCCAGCTGCACACCTGGATCCCAGCCCAGTGCCCAGATCCCAAATCCATACCCAGATCCCAGCTCAGTGCCCAGATCCCAAATCCATATCCAGATCCCAGCTCAGTGCCCAGATCCCAGGTCAGTGCCCAGATCCCAAATCCATACCCAGATCCCAGCTCAGTGCCCAGATCCCAGCTCAGTGCCCAGATCCCAGGTCAGTGCCCAGATCCCAGCTCCACACCCAGATCCCAGCCCCGTGCCCAGATCCCAAATCCATATCCAGATCCCAGCTCTGTGCCCAGATCCCAGCTTGCTGTGTTCCGGGTTTCAAAAATGCAATACAACACCAGCTCAGTGCCCTGATCCCAGCCCTGTGCCCAGATCCCAGTTCAGTGCCCAGATCCCAAATCCATATCCAGATCCCAGCTCAGTGCCCAGATCCCAGCTCCATACCCAGATCCCAGCTCCACACTCCCCCAAAGCAGAGGCAGGAGCAGTTCTTGCTCAGGAATTGATGTGAAGATGTTCCGTGTAAAGGCTGGGAGGTTTTTGGTGCAGTCCAACATTTCCTCTGGCTTCCTCTGACTGCTGCATCTCAGCCTGGAAATTATCCTTGGGTTTTTTCCCCTGTGGACCCCAAAGTTCCCTACCCTGCCTCTGCTGTGTCTGGCCCACAAGGGCCATGGACTGACCTTGGGCTTAGGTGAGAGAAGGCAAAAACCTTTTTCTTTCTGCCTCAATCCCAGCTGTTTTTTAGAGGGATTTTTTGGCAATAACCCTCTTCTTTCCCTGCCCATCCCTGCCCCTCCTCAGCAGGAGCAGCTCCCCAGGAAAGGCACTGGCACAGGGATAATGTGCAGGGGACAGGACAGGAGGGGACAGGGAATGAGAACCTTGGATCCCCAGGGCTGGAGGGGACAGGGAGAAGGGGCTGCAGGTGCCAGGTGAGGAGGAAATATGGGACATCAATCCCAGAGCCACCACCAGAACCAATTCCCAGCAGCATCCAACACTGGTTTTCATTTCCTTTTCAACTCTGGGGTCACCTGGAGCTGGCATCTCCCAGAGCTCATTCCCTTCCAGCCCACGGCCCCGGATTACTGAATTTACATAAAATGAGGAAAGCTGGGCTCGGGCTGGCACTGCCCCGTGTCACTGCTCGTCACTGCCCCGTGTCACCGCTCGGTGTCACCGCACCGTGTCACCGCCACTCCCCAGTCCCACCCGCAGCTCCGGGGCTCTCTGAGCTCTTTGGTTGTGCAAACAAAGCCCGGGGCAGCCCAGCTGAGCTCTCCTGCCCAGCTCTGTCACCAGGGTCCTGTCCCACCCTCCTGCTCCTCACTGATGCCACATTCCTGCCCAGGCAGGTGGCAGAGAGCTTCCAGCAGCCAGCAGGGCCATGGGGGCTCCATCACTTGGGGGTCTGTGGAAACCCAGAGCACCACAGGGAATATTTCTCTGTCTGCTCTGGGGTGCCCTGGCTTTGACCCTCATTCATGGAGAAAATTTCCCAGACTTCAAGCTAGACTGGAATCCACAAGTGTGAAATAGATTATAGAGAGCAGGGTAGGTGTATCACTTGGTGAGAAATTGAGGTTTTGGGATTTTCAGTGTGCAAGATGGAGGGCTCAGGGTGTTGTCCTGGGCTTCTTCTTCATTCTTCTTCTTGGGTTTGGAGGGCATTTTGTAATTGGGCAGAAAAGTCTGCATTAGGGGCTCTTTGGGATCAGTTATTGGGTTAAAAGGGAAAATAATCTAGGTGCCAGTTCTTAATTGGATAGTTTAGTCTTAAAAGGCCTTGTAACAAGACATTGTTGGCCATTTTGTGCCTTGCTGCTGAACTCACAGTAGTGAGACTGTTTTACTGATAAGAAATAATAAAAACCTGAGTCCAAATATGAATTACTGTCTCAAGTGCCTTCAATCCAGACCCAGAAAAACCAACAGCTGGGATCCCCACAGGAGTCTGCAGGTTTCTGGATGTCCTGGAGTCTGGCTGGAGTTGTTTCAAGGATTTGAGAGAAAAGCATCCATTATTTTCCTATAAATGTTTATATACCCTGGCCCGAACTTCAGCACCCAGCCATGGGAAGAACGTTCTCCTCTCTGCCATCCCTGAGGTGGGATTGAAGGGAGGTGCCAGATTCCATCTCTGATGTCATGGGATGTTGGGAATGGCCAAATCCCAGAGCAGCTGTGGCTGCCCCATCCCTGGAAGTGTCCAAGGCCAGGTGGACAGGGCTTGGAGCAACCTGGGATAGCAGGAGGTGTCCCTGCCATGGCAGGGGTAGGACAGGATGGCTTTAAAGTCCTTTCCAACCCAAACTGTTCCATGATTCCTGCTGGGCCAAAAGGCTCCGTGGTCTCCACAGCCACGGGAATGTCCTGATCCCAGCAGGATCCACAGCCTGGCTCTGGCAGCACCAGTCTTGCTGTCTGCCTGCACTAAAGCCTGGGCAAACATTCAGGACTGAACTTGCAAGTCCTTGAGATGGGATAAAGGAACCAAGCAAAGCCTCTCAGGCAGGTTCTGCTCCTGGCCCACGCCCAAGGTCCCTTGGGGAGGCACTGGAGGGAATCGGGGCTGCAATAATCCATGAGCCTCCCTGAGGAACAGCAAACACAGCCAGAGCCAACAGCAGCTCTGTGCAAAAAGGGATTTAGGACTCGAGGTGAAAAGCAGAGAAGGTGGGGATTCTTTCCCTGCTTTGCTCCTCTGGGTGAACGTTCTTTGGATGGAATTGGGCACTGGGAGAAAATCCCTTCTCCTGATGGTCACCAAAAGGGACCTTAAAGCTCTCCCTGGCTGCCACAGCTCCCTGCTGGAGAGGGGCTGGGGACAAGGGAGGGAGGGACAGGACACAGGGAATGGTTCCCAGTGCCAGAGGGCAGGGATGGATGGGATATTGGGATGGAATTCTCCCTGTGAGGGTGGGGAGGAGCTGGAATGGATTTCCCACATCCAGGGGCTGTGGCTGCCCCTGGATCCCTGGAAGTGTCCCAGGCCAGGCTGGATAGGGCTTGGGGCAGCCTGGGATAGTGGGAACTGTCCCTGTCATGGCAGGGGGTGGAATTCAATGGTTTTTGATGCCCTTTCCCACCCAAACCAGTCTGGAATCAGGAGCCAAATCCTGGAAAAACCCAGCACAGGCTCCCTCCCACAGGGAGGGACCCATGCTTGGTCCTGTCCCTACCGAGGGACCCCCACTCACAGCCCCTCCTGTCTGGGGATCCTACCAGGATCAGGACCTGCAGGGTGCAAAGATCCCTGGAGCCAAACTGCTGCTGCTCCAATTCCCAGCTGGAAGCCAGGCCGAGGGGCTTCCAGGACACTGGAAGCTGATCCCAAGACAGATGAGTCCATTCCTTCATTCCCATCTGCTTCCCAAGCCCACAGCTGCCATTCCCCACACTCTGCTCAGGAGCAGGATGGGACCAAATGCTCAGGCACATCCATTTTTCCAGGCAGCCAACAGAACAGCATTTGTCACAATACAAGAATTTTTTTTTCTTTTAAGGGCTGCTCCTGGAGAACTCTCTGAGACAGGATTTCAGTTTTACCCACTCTAGTTTTCCCTATTCCAGTTTTACACATTCCAGTTTTCCCCTTCCTTTGTGGGACAGAAATCTTGCATTTCAAGGAACAGCAGAACCAAAACCACTCAATTTGTACAAAATTTTCTCCTGAGCCTTATTCCAGTGGTGGATTCTCCAGTGTCCAATGAAAAGGGAGTTTGCTGCCGTGGGAAGCAGCAGTTCAGGTTGTCCCTTAGGCTGTTTTAGAGGAGGGGGAGTTGCCTGCAGGTGCTCCCTGCTCCCAGAAGAGACCAGAAAATGGGATTTCCAGCAGGGTCTGGGCAGCACATGGGACTCCTGTGACGGGTCGGATCCAAGCAGGAAAACTGCGCGTTGTTTATGCAATGAGTGTTTTTGTGGCTCCGAGGTATTTCAGATGGAATGGAGATACCTCGGGATGTTTATACTTTCCTGGAAGCCAGGGGAGCAGAGATATCAGGGCCATCTAAAGCACTCGAGGAGCTCCTGGTTGTGCAAGAACCATTCCCTGCCTTGCAAAACGTTCTTCAAAATACGGCACCTTCAAAACGTTCTTTGAAACGCAGCAGCGGCACCTTTGCTGCTGCACCAGCACGGGGCTCAAACATGGGGCTCAAAAAGGGGGCTCAAACTGGGGGTTCCAAACAGGGGGTTCCAAACAGGGGGTTACAAATACAGGGTTCCAAACACAAACACCAATACAGGACTCAAACAGGGGTTCCAAACAGGGGGTTCCAAACACAGGGTTCCAACACAGGGCTCAAACCTGCAGCAGCCTCATGAGCACCAACACAGGGTTCCGAACATGGGCACCAACACAGGGCACAAACACAGGGTTCCGTACAGGGGGTTCCAAACACAGACACCAACACGGGACTCAAACAGGGGTTTCAAACATGGGCACCAACACAGGGCACCCAAATGGGGTTCCAAACACAGGACATGAAGATGAGGCACCAACACAGGGCTCAAACATGAGACATCAGCATGGTGTTCCAAACATGGGGCTCCAACACAGGGCTCAAACCTTGAGCACCCATGTGAGCACCAACACAGGGTTCCAAACATGGGGTTCCAACACAGGGCACCCAAATGGGGTTCCAAACACAGGACATGAAGATGAGGCACCAACACAGGGCTCAAACACGAGGCACCAGCACAGGGCACCAACATGGTGTTCCAAACACGGGGTTCCAAACATGAGACATCAACGCGGGGCTCCAAAACAGGGCACCAGCACGGGGCACCAGCACAGAGCACCAGCATGAGGCACCCAGAGGTTCCAACTTCCTGCAGATGCCAACCTGCTCCTCGAGATCATTAAATTTGCACTTGGTCCCAGGGAGGGCTGATAACACCGTCACACTCCTGGGGCTGGGGTTGACAGGTAAAATAATGCACTTTCCAAACTCGTTGGATTCCCTGCAGAGCTGGAATGCTCCTGGCTTCTCTCAAAGCAGCATCACACTTGGGGTGAGGTGGAAAGCCACATTTCCACCCTCTCCAGCAGCTCCAGGACCCTCTCCTAGACACAAGCACAGATTCAACAGCCCATTCCCAACCCTTCAGCTTGTGGGATCTCCCATTTTTCCAGGGCAATGCCCAACCATGGCACTGCCAGGAAACCTTGGCTCTGCCACTGACTCAGTGCCTGGAGTCACCAGGGTCTGGTTTTGCGCTGTGCATGGATTCCTCTGTAAAACCAGTGGAATTACAGTGCAAGGGAATTGATTTGAAGATGTTCCATGTAAAGGCTGAGAGGTATTTGGTGCACTCCAATATTTCCTCTGGCTTCCTCTGATTGCTGCATCTCAGCCTGAAAATTATCCTTGTTTTTTCCCCCTGTGGACCTCAAAGTTCCCTGTCCTGCCTCTGCTGTGCCTGGCCCACGAGGGCCATGGACTGACCTTGGGCTTAGGTGAGAGAATCCAAAAACCTTTTCCTTTCTGCCTCAATCCCAGTTGTTTTTTAGAGGGATTTTTGGCAATAAGACTGGGTGTCTGCACTCGGGCCTGGAGAGCTCCTGCTGGTGCCACAGCTGACCCCAAACCCCCTTCCAGCACCTGCTGTGTGCCTCAGTTTTCCATTGCCTGGAGGGAAATCCCACAAACTGAGCTGTCCCCCCGGCCCTGGGCTCCCAGGGAACATTAATTATAACCCTGAGCAGACATTAATGTTAACCCTGAGACCCTGAGGGGGTCTCTGGGGAAAGCTGGGATGGGCTGTTCTTGCTGGAAAACACCATCTCCCAGCAAATGCCATGGACACCACGACAGCCAGTCTCAAAATGCAGCTCTGACCCCTTCCCCACAGTCCAGCAGCACAGGAACCCCCCAGCCATGGCACAGACTGCTCCAAGCTTGAAACAGACATCTCCAATTTCAGCACCAGCATCTCTAAGCTCCATACAAATGAGCTGCAATGAGTTTTGCATCTCCAGACAAAAGTCAGGACCATGGGGTTGGACTTCTAAGTGGCTCAGAACTAATCCTGCTGACTTCTCCTTCCTTTTAATTAGTCCTGAGCACTGAGACATCCCCACGCTCCCCACGAGTAACCACTAATCAGGCAGGGTATGAGCTCCAGTAATTACCTGGATTTGCTCTCCATCCTCCCTGCAGTAATTGCAGCCCTGAGTAACTCCTGCCTTGAGTAGGGCTGAGCCCTGTGCCAGGCATGTGCAGCACGAGCCTGGCCGGGACCATGATCCTGAGGCTCAGCAGCACCCAAATCCCTTTAGCCTCCAAACCTGTTTTACGAGACTGACTCCACTGATGGAAAAGCTCTGGCTGGAGAGATGCTGGGGAGGGACACAGTCCCAGGGGAGGATTTTCAGGGGAAAAGGTTTTATTGGACCACAGTCCCACCTCGTTCAGACTCAGCCATGGGCTGGACTTGTTTTTCCCGCAGTCCCTCTCTTGTTAAGAGCAATGTTCCCAAAAAACCTTTTTTTTAGAGGGAAGAAAAGGGAGAGAGAGAGGAGAAGGGAGGGGTAAAGAGAAGGGAAAAGAGGGTGGAGGAAGGGGGAAAAGAAGGGGGAAGGGAAAAAAGAAGGGAGAAGGAGAAAGAAAAGGGGAAGGGGAAAGAGGAGGATGAAGGAAGGGAGACAAGAAGGGGGAAGATGAGAAGAACAGTTCCATTGGAAAGGACCTACGTCCATCCTCTGCTCCACCTGGAGCTCTGTTCCTGACCTGCCTTGGAGAAAAGAACCTTCAAAAACCCCTGTGGGTCCCTTCCAGCCCTGGGAGACCCCACCATCCCATGATATAATCCCAGCAATATGGAACATCAGTCCCATGGCACTTGCACAGCTCCTCTGGAAGGGAAAATACCCACCTGATGTAGAGCAAGAGCCTTTGTTAGAGCCCACTTGGTCCTGCTCCTCTGCATCCCTCTGGGATAAAGTGGTTCTTTCAGCTACAGCTGGAGGAGTGATCCCATCTCAGAGTCAGCTCTGGAGAGGAAAAAACAGCTCCTCAATTTCCAGTAAAGCCACCAACCCCAATGACAAGGCGAGGAAAAGGTTTTGCAGACATCCCTCAGGAATGGGAAATGGAGAAAAGGGAAAAGAAACTTTCTGGGCAAGGAGAAGATGGGAAGAACCAAATCCCAGAGAATAAATTCTCACTCTGGGATTGACACCAAGAACTAAAAGGACATTTCTGAAGAGCAAAGTTGGCCAAAATGGCCATAATTAGGACACAGTTGGTGCTCCAGCCCTGGGGTCACATTTTCACATGGGAATTTATGACAGTCTTTGCTTTGGGATTGATTTGCAAATTTCTGGGTAGGAAATCTGTGCCCAGGATGCAAAATTCTGGTGCTCTGAGGAGCTGAGCTGTAGTGAATCTGAATCCCTTTTGTGCCTCCCCTGCACTCACTGTTCATGGAATCATGGAACATCCTCAGCTAGAAGAGACCCTCAAGGACCATTGACTCCAACTCCCGGCCCTGCACAGGACACCCCCAGGAATCCCTCCATGCTCCTGGATTTTTCTGGTTGTTAAAACACAGCCCACGGCCTGATTTTCAACACAACCCAACCTCAGCTCCTTCTGCACAAACCCCCCTTTGCTTCCTGCCCTCTCCATGCTCCCAGGGTCCAGCTGCAAGGGCAGCTCTGGGATAGATCCCAGGTAAGGGAGCCCAGGGGAAGGGGAGCAGGAGAAGGGGACCAGCCCTTCCCAGGTAAGGAGCCCAGGTAAGGGGAGCAGCCCTTCCCAGGTAAGGAGCCCAGAGGAAGGGGTGCAGCCCTTCCCAGGTAAGGAGCCCAGGTAAGGGGAGCAGCCCTTCCCAGG
>JAWWEY010000099.1:2930336-2942516 GCA_035582745.1 Loriotus luctuosus
CTGACCCACAGGGTGTCAGGTTGGGTTCTGACTCTGGCAGTGTTGTTCTAGTGTACTGCATTGTTTATTTTATCCTTGTATTTTCTTCCGTATTAAAGAACTGCTCCCATATTTGTTGCCTGAGAGCCCCTTAATTTAAGTTTTGTAGCAATTCAGAGGGGTGGGGAGGGTTTACATTTTCCATTTCAGGGGAGGCTCCTGCCTTCCTTAGCAGGCACCTGGCTTTCCAAACCAAGACAGAAGCTTAGAAGTTTCTCTCTTTAATTAAGTGAAATGACACTTCATAAGACTTAAGACACTTCACTTCAAACTTAAGGATGGCTAATTAGACAAGAGCTAAAAAGTCTCGCCTGAACAATTAATTCAAAAATGATGTGAACAGAGAAACTAACTGGTTTTGTAAAGTGTTTTTACAAAGAGCAAGAATGTCTAGCACTTAGCTCAGTTTTTCTGTTTATTTTGCCTTTTATTAACCTGTTTTGTTTCCAACACTGCAACAGAAGCCATCCTGCTGATTATTATGCCTCCAAAGTAGCTAAGCCATCTTAAGTGTCTAATAAGCCCCTGGAACTCATTAGACCCAGCTCGAAGAAGTTACTCTAACACACTGCCACAGCTCCTGCAGCTGCTGGGATGTGGAGATTTTGGGAGCGAGGAGAAATCCAGGATCCCCTTCTGTTCCTCTTGGGAGCAGCACCTGCTATCCCTTCACTCCATCCAAAATCCACCGGGCTTTGCCCACCAAATTCCGAATTATTCCAGGGTCAGCATCTCTTGGCTCAGGGAATCCCCCAGTGGAATTTCCTTCCCTTCACATGAATTCTGCCAATTCGCATCACCAAACACCAACCTGTCCTAAAACCTGAAACAGAGAGAGCTGACCTGCCCCTCCCAGTGCTGAACTGGGTCCTCCCAGCACTGAACAGTCCCTCCCAGTGCTGAACTGGCCATCCCAGTGCTGAACAGTCCCTCCCAGTGCTGAACTGGGCCCTCCCAATGCTGAATTGGCCATCCCAGCACTGAACTGGGCTCTCCCAGTGCTGAACTGGGCTGTCCCAGTGCTGAACTGGGCCCTCCCAATGTCGAATTGGCCCTCCTAGTGCTGAACTGGGCTCTCCCAGTGCTGAACTGGGCCATCCCAATGCTGAACTGCCCCTCCCAGTGCTGAACTACACACTCCCAGCACTGAACTGGGCTCTCCCAGGGCTGAACTGGACCTCCCAGCCCTAAAAACTTCCTGAGCCTGCACCCATCAGTCCCTGACAAAAAACCATTTGAATTTCCTGCTCTCAGAGACATTTTTCCCACCCCAAGACCTTCAGGAAAGGAAATTCCCTGGAGCAGCCGTACCTGGATTCCTCGGAGTGACGAGACCCCCATGTACAGAAAGACCCCATAAAGGACTGGCATCGGGATAAACTGGGGAAAATACAACAATTAATGGCTTTCAATTTCATTTGCAGCATTGCCACTCTCTCTCACCACTCCTTTCTCAGATGCTGCCTGGAGATCCCCAACTTTCCCATGCTGGATCTTATCTAGCACAGATTTTGTTCTCTATGTCAGGCTGATCTTTTGATTCATTCCATCAGAATAATCCTCTTTTCCAGAGAGGTTGGAGACAAAGAGGGGATTTCATCCATCAGGACCACATTTCATCTATCTGAGACCTCCTGTGGGGGTAAAAAAGGATCTCGAAAAACTCTTGTGGGAATGCATGGAAGTGACATCTCCTTTGAGCCTGGAGATGGGATTGGGTCTGCTTTGAGCCTGGAGATGGGATTGGGTCTCCTCTGAGCCTGGGTTGTGTCTCCTTTGAGCCTGGAGCTGGGACTTTGTCTCCTTTGAACCTGGAATTTGGATTGTTTGGGGGGAAGAACAGCAGGGAAGCCTGTGGGGGGAACTCTGAAGGTTCAGCTCCTGGGAATGGCTCTTAGCAGCCAATTAAGTCCTGCTTGTCTGAAAGTGCTAAATTCTAACCCAAAGCAGGGGTGGATGTGTTGAGTTTGCATGGCCATGTCTGGGGAGCAGGGGTGGGCTCTGTGAGAAGCTGCTGGAAGTTTCTTCCATGTCTGGCAGAGCCAGCTCCAGGATGGACCTGCTGGAGCAGTTTGGGGAGAGTTGTCTGCCATGGGATGGACTCAGGATGGAGGAGCTCCTGGAGAAGTTCCTGGAGAATTGTGTCCCCTGGGAGGGACCAATGGGGAAGGAAGGAAGTTTTAAGGTTTGGTTTTAATTCTCGTGATCCTGCTGTGATTTTGTCAGTAATAAATTCAATGAATATCCGTAATTCCAGTCTGTTTTCCCATGATCATGACTGATGAGGGATCTGTCCCTGTCCTTATCTCAAGCCATGAACCTTTGGTCTGTTTTCTCTCCAGTCCAGTTGGGAAGGGCAGGGATGGACCAGCTTTGGTGGGATCCAGCCAGGATCCCTCTCACTACAGAGGGTCTGGAGGACACCTGGGAATTAAGGGATTTGTCCCGTTTGCTTGGCTTGAGCACCCCAAGCTGGGTCTGAAGGGCTGGGAAGTCACCAAGACTGGCTTCCATCCTGCCTTTGGCATCACCTCCTGGGGGAGAGAGGTCCTAATTTCACATCCCCTCCCCAACACCTGTGGTCACCAGGGGGGTTTCCATCCCGCTCTCACCTTGAGCACGGAGGTGAAGAAAACAGAGCAGCCCATGAGCACGAAGATCATCAGGCCAGTGACCCTCTGCTCCCGGATCCCCAGGAACTTGGGCTGCTCGCCCGGCGCGGAGCAGTCGGACTCCACCTTGAGGCTGTTGACGTGGGTGATGGACAGCACGGTGGCGGCCACGAACCAGGGCAGCCCCATCACCGAGCACACGCCCAGCATCACGGCCACCATGAACAGGTCCAGGTGGTACCCGCAGCCTTTCTGGGGAGCAAAAGGGGAACAGGAGCATCCCTCAGGGACCAGGGCAACACCACGGGTGGGGCTCAAAGCCTGCTCAAGCACAAGTCAACTTCTGGAAAATTTAAATAAGGCTTGAAATAAGAACTGGAACCAAACGTGGATTTGATGTCTTGCACAAAAGTCTGGCAGGACTCAAAGTGGGTCTGGAGGGTTTGTACCATCTCTGCTTCTCAGAGATTATTTTAAAATTTATTATTTTTTCATTCATAAAGAAATTCCCACCCCTTGAAGGTAGGACATGGCTCTGAGTGATCTCTGGAGCTCATTGAGATCCCTTCCCCAGCTGCCACTGACATTTGGAAAAACTCCACCCTTCTACACTCCAATATTCCCTTGCTGCTTCCAAAACTGCCATCCCCTCCCTGTGTCCCGGAGAGCTCCTGCCATACAGCCTGGTGTTATCCCAACCTTCCCAAAGCGTTTGGGACAGGAGCTTGTCCCAGCCCCGCAGAGCAGGGTGGGCAGGGGGTGACCCCCTGCAACCCCTCACCTTGAGCCTGTGCTCCTTCCTGTTGACGATGACAGCCGTGATCTGCTGGTCCATGAAGATGAGGATGGTGCAGAGCAGGGCCGGGATGAGCGCGGCCAGCACCGTCCACCACGGGTTGGGCCCAATGGGGTTGATGAGCCACCCACGGTCATCCCTGGTGGGCTGCAACACAGGGTGGGATCAACTCCCAGCACAAACCCTTCCCTGGCCTCTGTTCCCCTCCATCCCCGTGTCCAATCATTTCCCATTTCCCTTCGTGTCACCCTCTCCCAGGGGGCTCCACAGTGCCAGTGTCGTCTGTCCCAGAGTCCCCTCTCCCCTGGTTTTGGGGCTGTCTTCCCAAAAGACAGGAAGGAATTGATGACTTGGATGTGGAGGAGAAGACGCTCACACCACCAGCAGCTCCTCCAGCCCAGCCCTGCCCTGCTGGAGATGGTTCTCCTGTCCAGTCTGGTTTTGGGGCTGTACCCTGATTTCCAGGGGGAATCAATGCTCTTGGGCGTCGAAGAGGAGATGTTTCCACCACCAGCACCTCCTTCAGCCCTGCCCTGACATCACCTGAGGTGCCAAAAGCCTTCTCCCCCAATCCCCAACCCTGTTACCTTGAACACGTGGGGGACGTGGAGCTTGGGGGACGGGATCCCAATCCCGAGGTCGATGAGCACCATGATGACAATGGTGAGGAACACAGCAAAGTCACTCACTGTGGATCGGACCTGGGGCGAGAAACCAGGACTGAGAGGGGCCAGGACATGAGGTGGGAAACCTGGGGACACCCACTGGGTTGGGACTGGTTAATCCCTAAAATCCCTCCACTCCGAGGACATGCAGCCAACTCCCCTGGGTGGATGGTGCTGCCATGTTGGAGATCTGGGGAACTGGTGTGGGACAGTAAAAAGAGTTTAATTAGGGGGAAAATAAAATTTTGATTCAGACATTAACAAAAATACTAAAAATGAGGGAAGGTGCCACGCTTCTTGGTAAAATGGGAATAAGGCACTGAGGCATCATTCATTCCTGTTTTTCCATGGCAACTCCTCATTCGAATGCTACTCCAGAAAATGATGCTCAGAAGGGGAAGAGAAATAAATAACTTTGGAAGAGCTGATTTCTCACTGCCTGAGCCAAAAACCATCGCTCTGGAACAGGTTGTGAGGCCGGTGGGGAATGCCAGAACCTCTCTGCACTCAGAGAAATGAAGGAGGGAGATCCAAGGTCAGCATTTCCCTGCCTGACTGAGCGGTGGCCAATCCTTCAGTGCTCCAGGAATGGCATTTTGGGAAAGGAGCATGGAATCTGTCCCGGGCCACCACCTTCTACCTACTCTGGTTGGGAAGTAACGGCTGGTTTTAAACTTCTTCAACAAACTCGACAGGACAAAGGTGGAGAAGAAGAGGATGCAGCACCAGAAGAGGACGTTGGGCGCGTAGGGGCCGTTGTGTCCACAGGCAGGTCCGTGGAACTCCCCATGCAAGGAGCGACATTCCTGGAGAAACAGAGCATCAGGACACGGAGGAAAACCAGGATAATGGGGGGGTGGAGGGTCTGGGTGCAAGATCTGTGACACTGCAGTTGCCACAGAAGTTAAAAATATGAATATATCAATATATTACAAATATAGCAGCATATTATAAATATGTACTTATTTATATATAAAAAAATAGAAATGTACAATATAAATATTATTATATTGGCATATAATAATACAAATATGCTACTATTTATATAAATATAAATATTTCTAAATATAGTATGTAATATATAATATATAATATAGTATGTAATATATAATATATAATATAATATAATATATAATATATAATATATAATATATATAAAGAAAATATATAAATATAAATATTTCATAGATAAATAGAGATATATAAAATATACTTCTATATAAATATATAAATATAAATATTATTAATTATAATATATAGCTATGTGGATGTTTATGTATAAATATTTCTATATTTATATAATGCAAATATGAGCAGCGGCAGCTGAAGAAGTGACACACGGAGCTGGAATTACACAGAGGGGAGCAGAGGTGGGATGTGGTGGGACACCACGGACCCACGGCATGTCCTCTGCTCCACCACGGCTGAGGAAAACATTGGAGGGGAAGGAAAAGCTGGAAATTTGTGGATAAAGAGGTACCAGGGAAGGAGGGCTGGGACAACCATGGGATGGAAAAAGAGACAAATTGTCTCTTTGCAGCTGGGGCTCTCAGGACAAGGCCAAAAGGGGCTGGAGATGTCCCAAAGAGCCACTGTCCCACACCTGGGCTCTGCCTCCAGGGACAATCCTTGTGGGACTGCTCAGACATGCAAATTTATGCGAGACCCTACAGACAGCAGGGCCTGGAGTCATTAAGGGAGCCAATCACTGCCTTCAGGAAGGAACTTCAGTCCTTCAAGTGCTCCAGGAATCAAAGCACTCCCCTAACCTTGATCCAGGTCCCACAGCCTGGCTGAGGGGGACAATTCTTGTCGCCGAGGTTGGGGACAAAGTGAGCTGGACCAGATGGGCTGGACCAGGTGGGCTGAGCAAGGTGGGCTGGACCACGTGGGTTGGATCAGGGAGACTGGATCAGGGGGGCTGGACCAGGTGGGCTGGATCAGGGGAGCTGGACCAGGTGGGCTGAGCAAGGTGGGCTGGACCAGGTGAGCTGGATCAGGTGGGCTGGACCAGGTGAGCTGGATCAGGGGGCCTGGGCACCCCTGGACTGTCCTTCACAGGACCAAGCAGGCTAAATGCACTCATGAGATTTAAGCAGGGACTTTTCAGAGCACTTTGAAGCCCAAAGTCACCTGAAGAAGGTGGCTTTGGCACCTGGCCTCCCTGAGGAAGTGGTGGCCCAGGGCACTTACAGTCACTGTGAGGTTTCCCCAGGTGATTCCCGACACGTTGACCCCGTTGCTTCGCCAGATCCGCAGGGTCTCGTTGCTGGGATGAGCTGGGGGCTCACACTTACAGCTGGAGGGGGGAAACCAGGACAGGGCTGAGGGAACAGCACCAGGACGAGCCCAGAGGCACCTGCAGGGGGGAGGAGGAGAACACCCACTAATAGATGGTGAGGAGGTCCAGCTTGCTGTGCATGTGCACGGGGAAGGTCTCCCGCAGGTGGCTCAGCTTCTCCAGGGCCTCGTAGATGAAGATGATGCAGATGAGGGAGGCGAAGGCCTCCTCGGTGAAGCGGGTGATGTAGCACACCAGGCAGCTGGCGTCCGTGGCCACCAGCACCACGCAGAAGAACGCGGTCCAGAGCCCGATGCACGTCCGCAGGGACAGGTAGGAGAGCGTGTATTCCCTGGAAAAGCACAAAATCTCCTGGGGCAAAGGCCAGCACAGGCCTTGGAGCCAAGACTTTCTCCAGAGAAAATCAGGAGCAGTGGGAGAGGGTGTGGAGGTTGCAGGTGGTAATTGGGGTTTCCATGTCCTTGAGGTTGCAGGGTGTGGGTGGAGAAACCAAGTGTTTAATTAGCATTAATTAATGTTGTCTTAACGCCTTGAAGGCTGATTGAGGTTGTGGAAGGTTCTGCCATGTCCCCCAGAGCCCTGACACCAAAACCAGCTGGGTTTGCCCCAGTCACCCACAGTCAGCCTGGGGGTGAATGAGAAGTTTAATTCTGGTGAGGGGGGGGTCGTCCCACACCAAAGTCACCAAGATGAAAGGACTGTCATAGAAATCTAGGAAAAGAACCTATTTGTTCAATAAAATCACCAAAATTCAAAGTATTCCAATTTTAAACTACATGGATATTTGGGCAAAATCTATTTCTTCTTCCAGCAAAAACCATTTTTAGAATTTTGTACTCAGTGGAAAACAAACCCTCTGTCATTCCCAAACCAAAGTGATTTGTCTCACCTTCCTTGGGCATCCATCCAGAGCCTCTGGTTCCTCCTCCTCCCACTGCTCCATTACAACCCTAAAATCCCAAAATGACCCCAAGCCAAAAACCCCAAATGACCCCCAAGCCCAAGGACTCTCACCCTTCCTGTGCAACAGCAGCAGCAGGAGACCTCTGTGAACCAGCAAACAACTTAAATCTGACAATTCCCACTGAGAAAATGAGAAGAAAAACATCTTCTCCCTGCCCAAAACAATAAAAAAGTCTTTCCCCCAGAAGAACAGAAGACAAACATCTCACTTGCAGAATTTGTAGAGAATCTTCTCAAAGACCAGGACGGGTCCAGTGCTGCCGAGGATGGTGAGGGGTTGGCCAGCAAAGAGGGAATAAACCACGCCCGTCATGGACGCTCCCAGCAGAGACTCCATGGCACTCTGGCAGGGAAGAGAGGGAGCAGGGAGTAAATCAATCATTAGGGATAAAAACCCCCCAAAAAACCCAAAGGAAATTCACAGTAGGGAAGAGATTTCCAAGGTTAGGGAGTGGGTTGGGTTGGAAGGGACCAGCGGGTTGGGTTGGCAGGGGCTGGTTTGGGCTCCAAACGCTCCCCACGAGCAGGGACACTTCCCACCAGTCCAGGGGGGTCCTTTTGGGGCGTCTCCCCCTCCCCACGCTCCCTACAGAGAGAGGAGCTCACAATGTGGCCGTGGGTTGCCTCCCCCAGCAGGCCCCCGAAGGTGATGACGGGGGACATGCAGGCACAGTAAAGGAACAGGAAGGACGCCAGGCACTGCAGGCTCAGACCGTCCCTGAAGTCGCTCCAGAACCACGGCGCCTTGCGCTTCACGTCCAGGACCAGACCCCCAAAGAGCCTGCAGGGAGGGAGGGAACATCAGGCTGTTCTCTGGGATGAGCACCTTTGGTTTCCTTCGGGCAGAAAATCCCTTCACCTGGAGGTGTTCCCAGACCTGCCCCCGCCCCAAAGCCAGGAAACCCGGTGTGCTCATACTGGGGCTGGGCCACCTGCCCAGGGTGCCTCCTGCCCAGACCTCCTCCCTGCCCAGATCTCCCTCCTGCCCAGACCTCCTCCCTGCCCAGGTGTCCCACCTTCCCAGACCTCCTCCCTGCCCAGGTGTCATCCCTGCTCAGATCTCCCACCTTCCCAGATCTCCCTCCTGCCCAGACATCCCCCTGTCCAGCCCAGGGGACCAAGGTGGCAACGTGGAGCCCTTTCACTGAACCAGATGACCCCAGAAGCTGCTGGAAGGGGAGGTGCCTGCTCAGATTTTGGGGGCAAAACAGAAGAAGGCCCCAAACCAGGAGAGCTCCCACCTCCCAGTCCGCTCCAGTTCAGGACCACTGTGTTTCTCTGGTTTGCTGTGGGAAGAACTCTCATCCAGAGCTCCTGGCATCTTCCTTTTTTCCTGTGAGCACAGAATTCAGCTCTAAACTGGTATTTTTCAGGCATTTTATCAACCAGCAGCTTGTTGTGCTGCTGGCCTGGGTGTGGCTGTGCCAAACTGGGAATTCCAAGTCTAGCAGAATTCGGGGTGTTGTGCTGCCTGTGCCCCTTGCAGCACCCACCTGGGAGGGGACGTTTTTGGGGGGCTCGATTCGGATGGATGGGTCCCACTCTCCTGGAGGCAGCACCGTGACCTGATCCAGGAACTCATCGATGCCAGCCACGAGGTCAGCCCGGTCCTTGGCTTTGTAGGCAACGTCGTGGAAAACCTGCCCAGAGGAGACCCCCAGGTGAGAGCACAACCCACCCCAGGTGTCCTCACCTGGGCAGCTCCCCTTTGGCTATGGCAGGATCATCTTCCCCAGATCTGCAGCTGGAAATGGCAGCTGGAAACGTTCCCCCAGCAGGAAGAATCTGGGCATTGTGGTGCTTGCAATCATCTCCTCCATGAGGTCACCGTCCCTCATGGCTTTGAGGAGAAGTTCTGCCACCCTGGCAATGCCAGCCCTGGGATGGTGCCAGCCCTGGGCGTGGGGAGGATGAGGTGCAGGATGAATCCCAGGTGGGATTTCAGCCCTGCTCCCCATGGGCACACTGAAGGTGTTGGCTTAAAGGGGAGAAGTTAGGGGTCACTTAGAGGTGGCCTTATTGCCTTAGAGGTGACATTATTGCCTTAGAGGTGACATTATTGCCTTAGAGGTGACATTATTGCTCTCTACACCTTCCTGAAGGGATGTTGTAGACACATGGGGGTCGGTCTCTTTCACTGAGCAGCACTGACAGAACCAGAGGACACAGTCTCAAGCTACCTCAGGGAAGGGATAGGTTGGATATTAAAGGAAATTTTTTCACTGAAAGAATAATAAAGCACTGGAATGTTCTTCCCAGGGAGGTGGTACAATCACCATCTCTGGATGTGTTTAAAAAAGACTGGACAGGCACTTGGTGTTATAGTCTGGGTGAGGTGTTGGGGCATAGGTTGGACTCAGTGATCTTAGAGATCTCTTCCAACCTCATCATTCTGTGATTCTGTGGTTGATTCTGTAATTCTGTGATTCTCTGACTGCCAGCAGAGTGCTGCATTTTGACCTGAGGCAGAGGAAAAGGCTTCCAAAATTGATTGGTAGCACTGAGATTACACCTGTGCAGTTGATTAGAAGTGTGTAATATCACTTTTCTGCCAAAATCCAGCAGGCAAAAAGGCAGGGATGGGGCTTGGGATGGAGCTGGAGGAGAAGTGTGGGGCTGAGATTGGGCTGGCCCAAAGAGCAGATGTTGGAGCTCTGGATGCTGAGGATTTTAGACTTTCTGTGCTGACACATGTTTTAAAAAAGACTGGACATGGTGCTATAGTCTGGGTGAGGTGTTAGGACATAGGTTGGACTCGATGATCTCAGAGGTCTCTTCCAACCTCATGGTTCTGTGATTCTGTGATTCTGTGATTGATTTTGTGATTCTGTGATTCTGTGAAGTTCTTCTGGCCTGGGCGATGCCACCACTGGGGACAATGTCCTGGGTACCCCGTAGGGAAGATGGGGTGTAGGATGCACCCAGAGGGGATTTCAGCCCCCGGGATTTGGGGTGATGTAAATCTGCCTGGTTTGGGGTGTGAATGAAGGGCTGGGACAGCAGGTCCTCTTCCTCAGTGCTCCAGGGTCAGGCAATGGTGAAGAACCCCAAAAGTGACCCCGAGATCCCCCTCATCTCATCTCACCTCATCCGTCATGGTGGTGGCCATGGACCTGCCGATCTCGTGGTACTGATGGGCTTTTCCTCCTGGCCCCAGCAGAACAAAGAGGAACCTGGACAAGGAAAACCAGACTGAGAGGGGAATGTGGCTTCACTCCAAGAGCACCCAGGGAAACCCAAGGGACCTCAAGGGGAAACACACTGGTTCCCTGCCTCCTCCATGGGTTGAATTGCTCATCAAAACCAATCACAAATCTCATTTTGGGGTAAATTTCATTGAAATTAGTCCATAGGTTTCAAAGACCCAGCAGGGAGGGAAGGAAGGTGAGGAGCAGCATGGGAGAAACATGCAGCTCCCACTTGTTCCCTTGGGTTCCAAATCATGGGACAATTTCAGGTGGGTTTGAGGTTTTTTTTAAATAAAAATTTGTGCTTCTCTTTCAGACCTTGTTGGGATGGGAACTTCTGTCATTCCCGACAGGAGCACGGCCGGGGTCAGGCGGACAAAGGCCACGAGGGGCTGGTGGAGGAAATCCAGCTCGCCCACCAGCACGTTGGACGCCTCCGCTCCGCTGGGAATCTTCTTCATGAAGTGCAGCTCCGCCTGGGCAGGACCAGCCATTCTCAGGGAATCTCCCAAAATGAAACCCTCAGGGCCCCCCAAGGTCCCTCTCACCCCCCTGGAGGAGTGGGAGAGGTGCAAGGGTCTCACCTTGCTCAGGTCCATGGCACTGGTCTCAGGGGTCACCCCATTTTTAGCTTCTGCAGTGGTGGGAGAAGGGTGAGGGGTGAGGGTTTGGGCTGGGAGGGAAGAGAAAGACACTCAGAAAGGGAGGAAAGGAGGAGCTGGGGTGTTTGTTATTTGCCAGAACAAGTCTAATGGGGACAAAGTCACCCAGAAACCCCCACCTGGTGCCAAAACCTGGAGAAACCCTCAGCTGGTGTCAAATCCCTGGAGAAACCTTCACCTTGTGGAAATGCCTGGCAGAAACCTCCAGCTGGTGCTAAAACCTGGCAAAAACCTCACCAGGCTCCAAGCCCTGCAGGACCTCACCTGGCGGTTCCAAACCCCGCAGAACCTCACCTTGCTCCAAGCCACACAGAACCTCACCTGGTGCCTCCATACCCCATAAAACCTCACCTGGTGCCTCCATACCCCACAGAACCTCACCTTGCTCCAAGCCATGCAGAACCTCACCTGGTGCCTCCATACCCCACAGAACCTCACCTGGTGCCTCCATACCCCACAGAACCTCACCTGGCTCCAAACCCTGCAGATCCTCACCTGGACCCAAACCCCACAGAACCTCACTTGGTTCCAAACCACACAGAACATCACCTTCCTCCAAACCATGCAGAACCTTACCCGGTTCCAAATCGTGCAGGTTCTCACCTGGCCCCAAACCACACAGAACCTCACTTGGTTCCATACCTGCAGAACCTCACGTGGTTCCAAGCCCTGCAGGACCTCACCTGCCTCCCAACCCCACAGAACCTCACCTGACCCCAAGCCCTGCAGAACCTCACCTGGCTCCAAACCACAGAGAACCTCACCTGGCTCCAAACCACACAGAACCTCACCTGGCTCCAAACCACACAGGACCTCACCTGGCTCCAAACCACACAGAACCTCACCTGGCTCCAAACCACACAGGACCTCACCTGGCCCCAAACTCCACAGAACCTCAGCAGGCCCCAAGCCCTGCAGAACCTCACCTGGCTCCAACACCCACAGAACCTCAC
>JAWWEY010000099.1:2975850-2992260 GCA_035582745.1 Loriotus luctuosus
AGGCTGCTGTGCTGTGCCAGGCTCACATTGGATCCAGGTAGGAATGCTTGGCTCCTCCCCTGGGCGGAGCATCTCCCAGTGGGATGATGAGATTTCATCAGCCCTGCAGGGACACTCACTGGCCCATGAACAGAAGATAATTAATAATTAATGGCCCATGAACAGATATAATTAATGGCCCATTAAGAGAAGGTGTCTTCTGGAGGGAGGATTGGTTGTGGTAGAGATAAAGAAAACTGCCCAATGAACAGAAGAGAACTGCCCCACCTCTGACAGATGGGAACTGAATACACAGCCCCAGACACATCTTGCAACCTCAGACACACAGAGAGGGTGTTTGGCCATTGGCAGGGGCTGCCCAGGGAGGTTTGGAGTGCCCATCCCTGGAGGTGTCCAAGGAAGGCCTGGATGTGGCACTCAGTGCTCTGGGCAGGGGACAAGGTGGGGATTGGGCACAGCTGAGACTCGATGGTCTGGGAGGGCTTTTCCCACCTCAGGGATTCTGGGATTCTGTGCTGGTGTGTTGAGGAACAGCTCCGTTTGTGGGGGAGATGAAGGTTGAACTCTGGGTGCTACAAGAGGCCATGAACTGCTGACTCTTTGCTGACCCTTTGGACGTTTTGCTGACCTATCTCATGGCTACTGCTCAGCTCTAATCACGGTTCTGCTGTCTCTGAGGCCTGCCTTTTGCAGCTTTCCCAAAACCCTCTGATTTTATGGATTCCCACAAGGTGGGTGGGCACTTTGAGAGGCAGGAGGAGAAAAAGATTTGGGAAGAAGAGCAAATCTTGCACTCTTGGACTGTGAGGGGATGAACCTGAGGGTTCCTCCTCAGAGCACCGGCTAGGGCTGGGGCTGTGCTAGTGTCACTGCACTGGGAATCGATGTCCTTGTGGAATGGGACATCTGAGACTGGCCTGGAATACCAGGGCTGGCACCACAGCCAGCCAAGGAATGCATTGTGTCCATGTCCTGATGTCCAACCTGAGCCTCTCCTGGCAGAGCTTGAGACTCTTCCCTCCCCTCCTGCCCCTGTTCCCTGGGAGCAGAGCCTGATCCCCCGGCTGTCCTCTCCTGTCAGGAGTGGTGCAGAGCCACAAGGTCCCTCCTGAGCCTCCTTTTCCCCAGGCTGAGCCCCTTTCTCAGCTCCCTCAGTTTCCCCAGCCCCTTCCCAGCTCTGTTCCCTTCTCTGAACACGCTCCAGCCCCTCGGTGTTTTTGTTGCTGGGAGGGGCAGAACTGGACCCAGCCCTCGGGGGCTGCAGCAGTGCCAGGCACAGCCACAGCTCCCGTGGCCACCCCAGGTCTGGGAGAGCCCTCTTGTCACTCGTGGGTGTTTGGTTCAGCAGGACACGACCCAGGGCTGAGGGGAACTCCCAGCGGCCGCTGGATCCACCCAGCAGTGTCTGTTTTGGGTGCAAACTGGGTGTTTGGGGCACGTTGGTGCTGGTGGTGTGTCCCCAGGCTGCGGGGTTGTGGCACAGCCCCAGGACACAGCTGAGGGAGGAGGGGGTGTCAGTCCCTGAATCCGACACCTCTCATGGCCAAAGAGAGAATTTGGGGAAGAGAAATGGAGCAAGAGTCAGGGGAGATCCCGACGGGATTGCCCCGAAGGCTCTGTGTGCCCAGAGGTGTCCAGATGTCCTGATGTCCAACCAGAGCCTCTAACGGCACAGCTTGAGACTCTTCCCTCCCCTCCTGTCCCCGTTCCCTGGGAGCAGAGCCCGACCACCCGGCTGTCCCCTCTTGCCAGGAAGTTGTGGAGGGACACAAGGTCTCCCCTGAGCCTCCTTTTCTCCCAGAGGGCAATTTCCTTGGAGGCCAGGAAAGGATTTGCAGCGTTTGCCCCCTTTCCAGCATCCCACAGAGGTTGGGGCTGCCCCGAGAGCTCGGAGGCAGCTCCTGCTCCGCAGGGCTGTTCCCTGAGGAGTGAGGAAGAGGAGGAGGCGGGGAAGGGCCGGTGCGGCAGCTGGGGGGAGCAGGATGGCGTGCCGGAGGAGGAAGGACGGGCGGACGCGAGAGAAGGCAGCGCGGAGGCACAGAGACGGGAGGAGAGATTTTATTGAGGCCGGCTCGGGGGCGAGAAGGCCGGAGCGCGGCGGCGGGGAGTGAGGGGATGTCCGTGGGCGAGGGGCAGCGAGCGCTTGTCCCGCTGGGCTCAGTTCTGGGCGATGACCTGGAAGGGAGGAAGGGCCGGGCTGAGCCGCGCGGGGCCGGGCCGGGCGCAGCGGTGTCCCGAGAGCGCCGGGGCTGAGCCCGGCCCGGCCCGGCGCGGCGCGGCGCGGCCGCCTTACGCTGTTGATCCAGGAGATGTAGGCGGAGACGCGGGTGAACACGGTGGGTTTGCGGGCGACGTTGCAGCCCTGGCTGGACACGAAGCTGGTGACGCCGTGCACCTGGTACTGCCCGTTGACGGCGCAGTGCAGGGGACCGCCGGAATCGCCCTGCGGAGCGAGGAGAGGCGTGAGCCGGGGCTGCGGGGGCGCGGCCGGGGCCGGCGGGGGCAGCGCGGGGGCCGCGGGCGCACCTGGCAGCCGGAGCGCACGCCGTCGCCGCCGGCGCACACCATGGTGTTCTTGACGGTGGAGCCCCAGTAGGACGCGCTGGAGCAGATCTGGTAGTCCACGACGGGCAGCTGGGCCTGGAGCAGGACGCTGGACAGCTGCCCGTTGGCTGCGGGGAGCGGGCGCCGGTCAGCGCCGCCTCGGAGCCGCCGAACGGCCCGGCCAAAGCGGAGCCCGCGGCCCCGCGCAGCCCCTCCGGTCCCTTCCGACCCCCGGAGCTCGGCACGGTCCCGTCCGTGCCCCCGAGCCCCTCCGGCCCCTTCCGTCCCCCCGAGGCTCGGCCCGGCCCCGGCCGGCGCTGGGCACCTGCGAGCCCCGAGCGCAGCCCCGAGCGGAGCCTCCCGGGGCCGTCGCGGGCTCCGGGCGCTGCCGCGGCTGCCGGCGTTGGCCGGTGCCGGGGCAATTTGGGTCGGGGGGAGCCCGTCACTCACTGCGGGTCAGGCCCCAGCCCGTGATGTAGCAGGGGTAGTTGTTGGGCAGGATGGTGCCCTCCTGGGGCAGCACGGCCAGCTGCACGGCGCTGTTCAGAGTGGCGGAGGTGCTCAGGCGGAAGAGGGCGATGTCGTAGCTGTCCGAGGGAGGGAGAGGATGTTACAAGGACCCCCCAAAGCCCGGCCGGGCTCCCCCCAGGTCCCCCGTCCCGCGGGCGTTACCCTGCGGCCACGTTGTTGGTGTTGTAGTAGGGGTGCACGATGATCCTGCTGACGCTGAAGACCTGCTCGGTGCCGTCGTTCGTGTTGAGGTTGTGCTCGCCGGCCACCACACGGTATTGCATGTTACTGGCGGCAAGGTGCAAACACGCTCCGTCAGCGCCGAGCTCCGGGCAGCCCGAGCGGGAGCTGCTCCGGGAGGCTCCGAGCGGGAACGGGACGCTCCCGGAGAAGCCCCGTGGGGGCCCTGCCAAAAAGGAGGAGCCCAGCAGCCCTCCAAGGGAAGCTGCTCTGGTGCTTGGGACAGCAGAATTTCTGCTTGGAAGGGTTTTTGGGGGAAAGGAGGTTTGGCGAGGGCAAGGAGGGGTCCCCGGGCCGCTCACTTGTTGACGCAGTGGGCAGCGGTCATCACCCAGTTCCTGTGGATGAGGGAGCCCCCGCAGGTGTGGTACCAGCCGCCCCCGGAGTAATACTGCAGGGAGATCTGGGGAGGGGGCGAGACACGGCCCGGGGCTGAGCGCGGGGTCCCGGCGCGGGGAGAGCCCCGGGCCCGGCCGTGGGACGCCGGCAGGACCCACCTGGGAGGGCCAGGAGTGCGAGCGCGCCTCGGTGCCGCCGACCACCCGCTGCATCCCATCGAGATCCAGCTCGGAGCAGCGCCCTGGGGACAGAGGGACGGCGTCAGTGCCCCCGGGCTTGGCTCGAGGGGGCTTTCGGGGGTGCCGAGGCCGAAGGCTCCGGGCGGGACTCACCGCACAGGGCGAGCGCGGCGAGGAGCACGAGCTGCAGCATCATGGTGGAGCGCTTGTCCGCGGTGGGACCGAGCGCCGGCCCCGCGGGCGCTTTAACGGGGCGGCGGGAGGCGGCGCGGGAAGGGCCGCAGGTGCCGCGGCCCCGCCGAGCGGCCTTGGCCCCTGTGCCAAAGCACACTCGGTCCCCTGGCAGCCCAGGGACAGCCCGAGCCCCCCTGGGCGCTGCAGCCCAGGGAGACGCTGCCCTGCGCTGGCACCTCCTGTCCCCGTGTCCCTGAGCCGTGTCACCGCGGGGTCCCGCTCTCAGCCCCAGGAGGCCTTGGCTGCGGCTCTGCCTGGCCTCGGATCGTGGGATGGTTCCCGGGGCTTGATCCAACACCTGGATGGAGCCACTTTGGCACCGTATGGGGAAATCGAGGCACAAACGTGGCAGGACCATCAGCCCCTCCCCAAGCCCCCGGCACAGCCAGCGCTGGAGCAGGGCCGGGGCTCCCTGGGGCCTGCGGTTGGGGCAGGAGGAGCATAGATAGGGTTGGAAAGATACCCCCTGGAATTTTGGCCAAAACTCTGTCATTTTGTCCCCCTTGAACTCCAAATGGAGATTGTTTTGGTGAGGAACATTGGCCCTTGAGGCACAGGCCCTGGCACTTGTGATCACGGGCGTCATGGGGTCAACCAGGTCAAGAATAAGTGATGGGAATAAAAAGCACCTGCTGCAGTTCTGCATTTATTCCCAAGGAAAACACGAAACTTCCCAGGAACACAATTTCCAAGTAATTCCATGTTTGTTCTATCAACCAGCACCAAGGGCACACAGTGAGGGACAGGGGCAATGGCTCCACCTCACACAGGGACCCCCCAAGGCAAAGCTGAGCCCCCAGCTGTGGCACAAAGGGCTGTGCACTCATTTTTGGGTTAAAAAAGTGGGATTTGTGGATTACTGAGATTTTTGGGATTTTCCTGTGCCGGTACAAGTGTTGGACACACAGTTTGTGTCCTATCCATCTCCTATGCTCCACACTTCTTATTTCCCTGTGGTTCTCTTTCACCTCAGGGTATCCGTGATTCCATGGGTCTGGACATCCGGGAGCACTTGGACAACACTCCTGGATTTTGGGGGTCTTGGGCGTGTCCTTTGCAGAACCAACACGTTTCCTTTATCATCCTTTTGTATCCCTTTCTCCTCTGGTTATTCCATGATCCGAGAGGGAATTCAGAGACCTTTTTCACAACAACCTTGAACCGTGGGGTTTTACCACCAGTGACCTTTTGGAATTGTCCTGCGCAGGGCCAGGAGCTGCCCCGATGATCCTTTGTATGTCCCTCCCAGCTGGATCCTCCCTGGCCCCCCAGCCCCGTGGCCTGGCCGGGTTCCTGGAGAGCCTTTTGGGGGTTTGGGGGTTCCGGGGTGAGCAGCGGATGCTGCCTGGCCTCGCCTCCAACTTCCTCCAGCAGAAGCCTCCAACGGCAGCTGCGGGGCCGCGCCGGGGCCGCGCCGGGGCCATGGCCGAGGGCAGGGGTGGCAGCGCCGGGCTCTTCGCCAGGCAGGTCCAGAAACGCTTCAGCCGCGCCCAGGAGAAGGTACCGAGGTGCCACCCACCCCCACACCCCACCTGTGACTGGGTTTGTCCTTCTCTCCCCCCTCAGCGCTGCCGGGGTGGCCCAAAGGGCGCAGCTCAGCACCTTTGGGTGCTCACAGGGTGGGAGTTTGGGGGTTTCTGGGTCAATGTCATCATTGTTCCAAGGGTTTGGGGGATGGCATCTCCCAGAGCTCCCCAAGACACTTTGGCTTCTCTCACGGTGGGGGGTTCTCCACCCAAAACGCCTTGCAGGGGTTATGGGGGGCTGTGGGGTTGTGGCACGGGGTCCCTGGGCTGGCTGGCACTGGGGGTGCCCAGCAGGATCCAGCGTGGCCGGGGGTCCCAGGAGCATTGGAGAGATCAGCAGGGGCCCACAGGAAGCGAGGGGGAAGGGCTGCGGAAGCGGCACGAGCGGGGCAATTCTCACTGCTTTGGGGGGGCCTCTTTCCTTTCCTCTCCCCTAAAAGTAGCTGTGACTCCCCTTTTGGGGTGACACAAAGACCCCTTTCAAACCCTCACCCTCCCGGGTTTCCTGGCCGGGGCTCGGTGCTAAATTTGGCTTTCCCACGGTTCAATCATCCCAGGCCAGGCTCTGGCTGCTTCCTGTGCGCTGCAAATCTCCCTCCCAGCTGGTCCTGGCCTGTTCCCAGGGGCCCAACCTCTTCCTGGACATCCCAAATCTCCCTCTGACCCAGCCCCAGCCTCTTCCTGGACATCCCAAATCTCCCTCTGACCCAGCCCCAGCCTCTTCGTGGACATCCCAAATCTCCCTCTGACCCAGCCCCAGCCTCTTCCTGGACACTCCAAAGCTCTCTGCTCACAGCCCTGGCCCCTTCCTGTGGGGTTCAAGCTGTTTGTGGGCACCCAAAAAGTCCCTCCTGCCGGGCCCAGGCTCTTCCTGGGAGGTTCAGCCTCGTCCTGCACACCTTGAATTTCCCCCCATCCGGCTTCAGTCATTTTCCAGAGGGTCACCCTCTTCCTGGGCACCCCAAAACCCCTTCATGCCTGGCCCCAGCCTCTTCCCAGGGGAGCTCAATCTCTTCCTGGACACCCCAAAGCTGACCCAGTCCAGAGTCAGCCTCCTCCCAGGAGGTTCAGCCTGGACACCCCAAATCTCCCCCACCCAGCCTCCTCATCCTCCTCATGGTGTCCCTTGTGCCCCACAGGCAGGGCCTGGGGTGTTTTGGGGTGCACAAGACTGCACCCACAGGGTTTAGGGTGGGAGGCAGATTGGCACCCAAAAATTCGCTGTTTTCCTGAAAGAAATAAAAGCACTGAGGGATGCAGTGAAATTTTGCATTTCCTCATTAATCCTGCCCTGCTGGCTCCTCGGCACCCCCTCAGGGGCGTTTTGGGGGTCACAGCCCGGGACCCTCGGGGTGTGGTGGGAACCACTTCCCCTCTCTCCCCATCACAGGTTTTGCAAAAATTGGGCAAAACGGTGGAAACCAAAGATGAGCAGTTCGAGCAGAGCGCCTACAACTTCCAGCTGCAGCAGGTGACAGGGGACACCAGGGACATTGGGGACACCCCCGGGGGTCCCTGTCCCCCCCCAGCCCCGCGGACAGCCCTGACCCCCCCCCCTTTGCCGCGGTGTTTTGCAGAACGAGGGTCACAAACTCTACAAGGAGCTCAAGGGGTTCGTGGGAGCCGTGAGAGGTGAGGAACAGACCCGGGATGGCCCCGGGAGAGGCGGGAACAGGGAGGGACCCCGGGAGGAGCCAGGATAATAAATCAGGAATAGCAGAGGAAATAAATCATGCTACAATAAATAAATTGTTCATTAAAATCAGTGTTAAATTAAAAGAAAGAATAAATTAAAAAATTGAGAATAAATAGATTATAAGCTATGAATGGATAATAAAGAGAAAATAGTTAATAAAAATACTATACATGGGATAATAGATCATATAGATACATATTATATATTTTATATATATTATAGATATATATTATACATCTTACTATATCTTACATATATGACATATGCAATATAATTTTTTATATTTCATTATGTATTAAAGACATATGGGATATATAAGAGATAAACATGATAGATAAAAATAATAGAGAGATAATGAAGAGATAAAAATAATAGATATTAAAACTATATTAAAAATAAAATAATTATAATAATAAATAGTATTTATAATAAATAAATACTATTAATAATACATAAATAATAATATATTAATAAATTTATACTATTTAATAATGAATACTATTAATATAATAGTATTAATAGTAAATAAATACGACTAATATTAATAATATTAGAATAATATAACTGTGTTATTTTAATTATTATTGATAACATTAATAAAATAATAATAATAATAAATACTGTATGTGGGATAATAGATAAATATATATGGGATATATATTATATATAATCTATTAAATAGAAAAACAGACAATACATATGTTATATATTGTGTATATATGGCATAACAGAGACAATAAATAATTTATAATAACGCACCCGGGCTAATAAACAACAACAGACACAGTGAATAAATTAATAACGAACAGGACTAATGATAATGATAATGATAATGATAATAATAATAATGATCGTGATCGTGATAGTGATAGTGGTAGTGATAATGATAGCGATAGTGATGATAATAATAATGACAATGATAATAATAATGATAATGACAATGATAATGACCATGACAATGACAATGACAATGACAATGACAATGACAATGACAATGACAACGATCACGCCGGCTGTCTGTGCCCGCAGTGATGCACGAGAGCTCCCGCAGAGTGGCCGAGACGCTGCAGGAGATTTACAGCCCTGAGTGGGACGGGCACGAGGAGCTCCGGGCCATCGCCGACGTGAGCCCCGAGTGTCCCCAAGGGTCCCCTTGAAGCCTGGGGGGTTGGAGGGTCCCGGCTGTCACTGCTGTCCCTGTCCCTGTCCCCCCAGAGCAATGACCTCCTGTGGGAGGACTACGAGGCGAAGTTGGCCGACCAAGCCCTGCGGCTCATGGAGAATTACCTGGCTCAGTTCGGGGACTTTAAGGTGCCCTCTTGTGCTGTCGGGTGGGGTTGGGGACAGGAGGAGCACGGGGGGTCCTGGCTCACCTGTCCCCCCGCCCCAGGAGCGCATCGCCAAGCGGGGCCGAAAGCTCGTGGACTACGACAGCGCCCGGCACCACCTGGAGGCTCTGCAGAGCGCCAAGAAAAAGGACGAGGCCAAAATCGCCAAGGTTGGGGCTCCCCGGGACAGCCCCCGCGTGGGGACAGCCCCCCGGCCGTGGGGACAAAGCCACGACCCTCCCGTCCCTCCCCGCAGGCCGAGGAGGAGTTCAATAGAGCCCAGGCGGTGTTTGAGGAGCTGAACAGGGACCTGCGGGAGGAGCTGCCGGTCCTGTACGGCAGGTACGGGCTGTCACAGGCCTGGGGACACTGCGGGGCTCGGGGACGTGCGGGGGGCTGGGGGACACTGCGGAGATTTGGGGACATCGCAGGGATGGAGGTCAGCGTGGGGGATGGAGGTCAGCAGGGTGGGGATGTCATCGGGCTGGGGGACACTGCAAAGGCTTGGGGACATCAGAGACCAGGGAGATGGGGGACATGGCAGGGATGGGGACATCGTGGGACTGGGGGACACGGCAGGGATGGAGGGACATCATGGGACTGGGGGACATGGCAGGGTTGGGGGACATTGTGGGGCTGGGGAACACGGCAGGGATCGGGGGACATGGCAGGGATGGGGGACACGGGCTGGGCATGAATGCCATCGAGTGGATGAGGTCCCTCCACGCAGGGAAGAACTTGCGTGGGTCACTCCTCAAAGTCCACCCTGGGGACACGTCAGGGGTCCTGGGGGACATCGGCCACGGGGGCCTCTGACAGTTGGAGGCGGCAGCTCCACGGCATCCATGGGGTGGCCCTGAGGGGACAATCCCCTTCCGAGCGGGGCCCACGGAGTTGGGGATTCAGTGGGCGGATGGGTGGGAGGTGGCTGAGCACCCCCAGACTCCTCCGGTGTCCCCTCCGTGGGACATTGTGGGGCACCCCCAGACCCCTCCCTGTCCCCCGCAGCCGCCTCGCCTGTTACGTCACCGTTTTCCAGAACATCTCCAACCTCCGTGACGTCTTCTATAAGGAGATGAGCAAGGTGGGGAAGGCACCCCAAAACACCTCCCCTGCCCCCCGGCATCCTCAGGTATCCCCAGGTGTCCCCAGGTGTCCCCAGGTGTCCCCAGGTGTCCGCAGGTGTCCCCATGCGTCCCCAGGTGTCCGCAGGTGTCCCCAGGTGTCCATGCCGGTGCTGTTCCCCGCCCCTCCAGAGCCCTTGTTCTTCATTTCATTCATTCATTCAGATCAGCCCGAGGATGTTCGGGATGTCCCCAGGTGTTGGGGGCCCTGCTGAGCCCCCGGGTGATGGGGGGCACCTGGGGGATCCCCTGAAGGGTTTCTGTGTCCCCCCCTTCCCCAGCTCAACCGGGACCTGTACGAGGTGATGAGCAAACTGGAGAAGCAGCACTCGAGCAAGGTGTTCATCATCAAAGGTGTCCCCAGGTACCACCCGGGGAAATGAGGGGACAGGGGGGGTTAGGGGGGCAATTCGCCCCCCAGCCCCCACAAATGTGATGGAGGCTCGGGTCCCACCGTCCTGGGGTGGGTGGGCATCTGCCAAAGATGGGCTGAAGGTGCTTGTTGGTGGGCCTGGGGAATTATCGGGGTCCTGCTGGATGGGGAAGTGTCCCCTGCAAGCTGGGACGGTGACACCCCAAGGATGAACCCCAAATTGAACCCCTCTGTCCTCCTCCCAGTAACCGCCGCTCTCTGGTCATTTCGGCGCCCGTGAGCCCCCCGGCCATGTTCCCCTGCCCGGACAAGGCGCCGGTGCTGGACGCGGAGGTGACACCGGGGTCCCCCGGCGGGGGCAGCGCCGCCACCGACACCCCCGCGGAGCTGGGGGCTGTGTCCCCCGGGCCTCCCCCGGCCTCGCCCGCCAGCGGGGGCTCCCCGGACACGGCCTCGGTGTCCAGCGAGGAGAGCGGTGAGGCCGGCCCCGGCCGCGACAGCGAGCCCCCGGAGCAGGCGACAGCGGTGACAGGGTCGGTGTCCAGCGAGGGGACCCCGGTGCAGGTGACAGCGATGACAGGGTCGGTGTCCAGCGAGGAGCCCCCGGAGCCCATCTCCGACCCCGACTCTCTGTCCCCTGGTCAGGAGCCATCGGCGACAGCCGCGGAGCCAGGGGGTGACAGCGGGGCGCGGGGAGGGGCCGAGGGCATCGCCACCTCCCTGGCGTCACTGATTTTATCCGAGGCCATCGCCCAGGCCGCTGGCACCTTGCCACCAGCGCCGGGGACAGCCGCGGGCACGGCAGGGGACAGCGCGGCCGCCAGCGCGGAGGGTCGGGCACGGCCCGAGGTGCCGCCGTCCCCCACCGCAGCCGTCCCCTGCCGTGGCCTCGGCCCCGCGGCGTGTCCCCGGGAGCCGTGCCAGCTCGGCGGTGAGCGGGGACAGCGCGGGGACAGCGGGGACAGCGCGGAGGCGGCGGATGTCGAGCCAGAGGTGCGCAGGACTCGGGTGGGAAAGTTCTGGGGGACGCCGGGGTGGGAGCGAGGAACGCACCCAGGGGGATTCCGGGCTGGGGACACCCGGGAGGGATGTGGGGACACGGGATCGGCCCCGGGGACAAAGCCAGCCCGTGGGACACCCTCTGCCGCAGGTGGGGCCGGGCCCCGAGCACGGCCGGTGCCCCCCTGGACCCCCAACCCAGGCGGGTCCCACGGGCGGGGGGCTCGGTCCCTTTTGGGTGGGATTCAAGGGAACCACGAGGTGCCAGTGTCACCCCCGCGTCTCTCCCAGGGCTGTTCCGGGACACCAGAGCAGGACACGAGCCAGGACACGATCCGGGACCCCTCAGGTGCTGCAGACTCCCCCCAGGATCCCCCCGAGTTCCTCAGCGCCCTCTGATCCCAGGGAAATGTGACTTCTTCCCCAAATTCATTCCCCAGAAAGTATTTTCCAGCCCCCATCCCGTCCGAAATAAAGATGGAAAAGATGGAAAAATCCCAAATCTCCCTGTGGGATTGCGGAGGGGTCCGGGGGGACCCCACCGGCGGATTTGGGGTGGCTGAGGAGTGTAGGGGGGCAGGGTGGGGATTGTCACTCTCTCCCCCACTCCAACACCCGTGACTCAGGGAAAAGGCGTCGAGCCTGTTCCACCAGCTCCCGGAAAATGCACTGTCATTCAAAAAAAACCCCAAAACACCCCGATTTTCCCCTCCCGTGATCCAGAATTCCCCCAGTCTCCGGGATGATGGGTCTGCCCCGCAGCCAGCGAGGGGTTAAACGGGGGAGGGATCCCGGGGGGGTTGATCCTCATTCCAGCCGAACTGGAAAGGTGAGGTAGGAAAAGGGCAACGCCTTCACCTGGGCAACGCCTTCACCTGGAGCCGCACATGGTGCCGGCAGGTAAGAACTGCAGGAGAGGGATCTGGATCCCGGGATGTCCCCCCACCGAAATTCCCGACCCCTGGGGGGCTTCAGGGGGCAAATCCCAGGCACAGGGATCCGGACACGGCGGCACCGCAGCCCTGCAGCGAGGGACGGGGTGTGCGGCCGGACTGGGGTGAAGCCGGAATGTCGGGGCTCGGCCGGGCGTTTTCCAGCTGGATTTGGGGTGGGAGGGGAGGAAAAAGCCGGATCCTGGCACAGGGAGAGGCTGAAAGCAGGAAATCCGGCAGGAAAGCTGAGGGGGAAACGGGGAGCAAAGTGCTGCTCCCAGGGGATCATCCCAAGGTGAGGGAGAAGAAACGAGGGCGAGCAGCAAATCCCGCAATCCACCCGCTGGGGAGGGGACGGGGGGCTGTAAAGGGGCTGCGGAGCACCCCAAAAGAAGCCGGGGGGGATGGTTTGGTGATCCCATCCTCCATCCGCAGGGAATGGGAATGGAGGGGCTGTAAATGCGCTGCCGAGCATCCCTAAAAATCTGTAGGGACGCTTTGTTCCTCCCGTCCTACAGGCACCAGGAACGGGAATGGGGATGGGAATGGGAATGGAGGAGCTGTAAAGGTGCTCCCAGGCACCCCTAAAAATCGTCGTAGGGTTGGTTTGCTCCTCCTGTCCTCCAGGCACCGGGAACGGGCATGGGAATGGGTACAGGAATGGGAATGGAGGGGCTGTAAAGGCGCTCCCGAACACCCCCAGCAAATCTGTAGGGACGGTTTGCTCCTCTCCCGTCATCCAGGCACCGGGAACGGGCACGGAAACGGGAATGGGGATGGGGGAACTGCATCTCCAGTGCTCTTGGAAGGAGTTCTTGGGATCAGAGCAGCCGAACGGGGCAGGGTTTCCCTTGGGAACGGCTCTGGAGCCGCTCGGCCGGAGTGCAGGAATGAGGAAGATGAGGGTTTTTCACAAGCCTGTTTTAAAAACACATTTAAATCCATCGGGGTGGGAATGATTCACTGCCGCTGCCATCCCCCCCTTCCGGGCTGGATCCCGGCCTGGCACTGCCAGAAATACCGAGGGGTTTGGGAAGCACCGGGGCCTTCCCGCAGGGTTTGGGTGATTCCTTCCCACGATCCCGAGGCAGGAGCAGGGAGGGATCCATGGGGAGCATCCCTGCCCGGGAGAGAGCAGGAGGAGCTCCCCTTCCACCACCACGCGTGGTTTGATGGAAATCAAACCCTTCCCTCAGATAAACTCGGGTTAAACCTTTGGTGAGCCCCAGCACTCCAATCCTCAGGCGCTGTGGGTCCCAGGGTTGCGTTTTTGGGGTGCTGGGGCCCAGAACTGGTTAGTGTTCCTCACTGGCAATGCCAAACTCTTCCCAATAAACCCTTCCCAAAGCTCAGCCAGCCCCTGTTCCACCCAGCAGCGCCTTTTCCTCTTCTTCTCTTAAACCCCAGTTTCTTTTGGGGAATTTAACCCCGGTTTTTGCTCTGAAACCGCTCGGGAGCAGCAGCTGCTCCGTGGGAAGTCGTGGCTGGCTTTGGAAAGGCCCAGAGAGCTCTGCTGGGGGAGCCTCACAGCAAAGCTGGGCTTAATGAGGGGCTGGCTTAAAGCAAAACCGGATTTAAAGCAAAACTGGATTGAAAACGAAACTGTTTAAAGCAAAACTTGCTGTAATTCAAAGTTGGGTTTAAAGCAAAACCGAGTTTAAAACAAAGCTGGGATTAAAGCAGCTCTGGATGTAATGTAAATCTGTTTAAAGCAAAATCATGTCTAAAGCAAACTTGGCTTAAAGGAAAGCTGGTTTTAAGGCAAAATCAGCTTTAATTCAAAGCTAGACTTAATGAAAAACTGGACTTAAAGTGAAACTGAGTTTAAAGCAAAATGAGTTTAAAGCAAAACTAAGTTTAAAGAAAAGCTGGGTTTAACATAGGGCTGGACTAAGGTAAAATCAGGCTTAAAGCAAAATTGCGCTGGAAATAACACCGGGTCTAATGCAAAGCCGGGTTTAAAGAAAAGCTGCATTAAGGCAAAATCAGGTTTGAAACAAAGTTGGGATTAAAGCAGAGTTTGGTTTCAAGCAAAGCTGGGTTTAAAGCAAAACAAGGTTTAAAGTAAAACAAAGTTTGAAGTGAAGCAGGCTTAAAACAAAGCGAAGTTTAATGCAGGACCAGTTTTAAAGCAGAACTGGTCTTACAGCAAACCCAGGTTTAAAGCAAAGCTGGGTTTAAAGTACAACTGGGTTTAAAGCGGAGCTGATTTTCAGTAAAACTGAGTTTAAGGAGCGGGCGGCTGCTGCCAGCCCGACCCCGGCTTTGCCTGCTCGGTCCCGCCCCTCCCTGAGCCCTGCGGGAGGGGAACGGGAACGGCCCGAGCTCCCGGGGACCCCAGACCCAACTCCCGCCTCCCCTAAACCCAATTCCCGGTGCTCCTCAACCCCAAATCCCGGGGCTCCCAAACCCAATTCCCGGTGCTCCTCAGCCCCAAATCCCGGGGCTCCCCCAAACCAAATTATCGGCTCCCCCAGCCTCAATTCCCGGGGCTCCCAAACCCAATTCCCGCCTCCCCCAGCCCCAACTCCCGGTGCTTCCCCAGACCCAATTCCCGGCTCCTCCCAACCCCAACTCCCGGGGTTACCCCCCAGCCCCAATTCCCAGCTCCCCTAAACCAAATTCCCTCCTCCCGCAGCCCCAACTCCCGGGGCTCCCCCAGCCCCAACTCCCGGCTCCTCCCAACCCCAAATTCCCGCTCCTGGCCCGGCCGTGGCCCCGCCCCGCTCCTGCCCCGCTCCCGCCGCTCGATTTCCTCTTTTTTTAAAAAACCCCAAACAAATGGGATTTCATTCGCTCCGACCGCGCTGAGTCACGGAACCCCCGCGCTGCGGAGCCGCCCGGCCCCGAGCCCCGGAGCCACCGCCGGGACACTTCGGGGGGCCCGGGGGTCCCCATCGGGCACAGCCAAGGTGGGTCGGGCAATTCCCGAGCTCCGGCCCCGCATTTGGGGCATTTTCAAGGACTTTCAGGCACTTTGAAGGTCTCAGAATTTGGGAGTGAATCCAGTCAGGGGCTGTTTCTTCCCTACCCCGGCTGCGACCCCAGCCCCAGTAATTCCAGTGCGTTACTGGTGCTGCACCGCCCCCGTCGCGCGGCGCTTTTTGGGGTGGTTTGGGGGAAATCGCGACTTTTATCCCTATTTTTGGCAGCTCCGAAGGAACCTGGAGCCTCACCTGGAAGGAGGCACTGGAAGGAGGGACCTCAGCCCCACCTGAGCACAGGCGATGGGGCGCTGAGTGGGAATTCACCGCTTTTATCGCTATTTTTGGCAGCTCTGAAGGACCCCAAACCTTCCCCTGGAAGGAGCCGATGCGATGGAGGGAGATCAGCCCCACCTGAGCTCAGGTGAGCACCTGGAGCCGCCTCTCCTCGCTCTTCCCACCTTCTCCACCGGGCTCAGCCCTCCCTGACCCCCCTCTCTCCCTGTCCCGAGGAAGACCCGACCACGCCGTACCTGAGGAAGGCTCCCACCCCCCCCGGCCATGAGGACGCCGACACCGCCGTGATCGCAGGTGAGGCCGCGGGTCCCGCTCCCCCCGGGGCTGAGCCCTGTGTTATACATCAATTAACCAATTTGACTAATAAGGAGAATTTATAACAGAATTAAAATACAATCATAAAAAGGCCACAAGCAAGGATCAGATGGGTGCTGACCCAGGCTGACAGCATCAGGTGACACAGGGGGGGCACTCTGGCTCCTCTCCTCTGGGCATCACCCAGAGAAAACTCTCACAAAGTCTTTTTATACATTTCCAAGCTTTGGGAAGGGTTTCTTGCTTTCTTATCGTTGATTTTATCCTTTTAGCATCTTCACGTAGTTTTTCCTTTCTTGCTGCCGCTCTTGCTCAGAGTTTCCCCAAAAATGGTAAATAATTCACCTTTTTAAAGGAAAATCTCCTGCAATACACATTCTAGGAGACCCAGATTTATCTTATTGATGGTTAGCAATGTGCATTAAATCTTATTGACTGAATGCACATTGCTGGGGTTTGGTCAGAGGAATAATCCTGTGGAATCAACATTTCTGGAGATGAATATTCAGGCAGGGATTTTGGTGCATATCGCTGTAATCTCATCAGAGGGAATTTTCCAGAACCTTCCTTTGGTGTGCCAGGATTTTCATGAGGTGAGATTATTGTAGGCTGTAATAGGTGATCTGTATAAATTCCTGCTGAGGCTACAATAATCTCACCTCATGAAAATCCTGGCATACCAAAGGAGGGTTTGGGAAATTGCCTCTGTTAGGAAAATTAATCCACAAACATCAGAGGTTTGTGTCCAAAGAGGAGCCAGAGGAGTCCTTTTGCTTTATTCCAATAAAGGGAGAGGCCATGGGGCATTCCCCTGGGATCTCTCAGATTTTTGGAGGATGCAGCCTCCTTT
>JAWWEY010000099.1:2992360-3003848 GCA_035582745.1 Loriotus luctuosus
TCCTATCAATCCCATTGATCCCATCCAATTGATCCCATTGATCCCAGTGATCCCATCTCATTGATCCCATCAATCCCATTGATCCCATCCCACTGATCCCATGGATCCCATCCTATCCCATTGATCCAATTAATCCCATCCTATTGATCCTATCAATCTCATTGATCCCATCCTATCGATCCTATCAATCCCATTGATCCCATCCCACTGATCCCATCAATCCCACTGATCCCATTGACCCCATGGGATGCAGGCCCAGGGGTTCCCGTGCCCCTGCCCCCCGTGCTGCCCCCCAGGCTGTCCCGTGCCCTCGGGGCACTCAGGACCTGGCATCGCACCCCAGGTTCTGTTCTGGGGGCACCAAACTCCGCCCTGGCCTTGGCAGGGATTGCAATCCTGGGAATGGAAACTCCTGGGGACCACTGTGAGGGGTGTTTGGGGGTCCCCAGGACCAGGGGAGAGATGAGAATCTTGGCTCCATGTTTCAGAAGGCTGATTTATTATTTTATTACATATATAATATTAAATATATATCATAAAACAATAAATAATATATTATATATAAATATATATAATAAAATGATAAATAATATATGATATATAAATATATATCATAAAATAATAAATATACTAAAAGAAAGAGAAAAGAGACATCAGAAGGCCAGACAAGAATTAATAATAAAAACTCGTGGCTGCTCAGAGCCTCAACACAGCTGGACCATGATTGGTCATCAAGTAAAAACAATTCACATGGGACCAATCAAAGATTCACCTGTTGGTAAATGATCTCAGACCACATTCCAAGCAATCAGATAATTATTGTTTACGTTTCTTTTCTGAGGCTTCTCAGCTTCTCAGGAGAAAATCCTAATGAAAGGATTTTCATAAAATATCCCAGTGACACCACTGCAGGCTGCTCCCAGTGCCAGGGGCTCCAGAAATGCTGCAGCTTCCATTTGGGGTCGGGATCCTGCCCTCTGTTTTAGTTTTATTCTTATTATTTGGTTTTTTTAATAATACTAATACTAATGTTATTGTTATTATTATCATTATGTTTTGGTTTTATTATTATTTGGTTTATTATTTTTATTTTATTATTATTATCATGATCATTATGTTTTGGTTTTATTATTTCTTTATTACTATTATTTTATTAGTAGTATCATTATTATGTTTTGTTTTACTATTATTATTATCATCATTATCATCATTATCATAATCGTGTTTTGGTTTTATTATTATTTGGTTTTATTTTTTTATTTTTTTATTATTATCATTATCATTCTTATGTTTTGGTTTTATTATTTCTTTATTACTATTATTTTATTAATATTATAATTATTCTGTTTTGTTTTACTATTATTATCGTTATCATCATTATCATAATCATGTTTTGGTTTTGTTGTTATTTTTAAATTTTTTGGTTTTATTGTTATTTTTATTTTTTATTATTATTAAACGCCAAAACATAATAATGATAATGGTAATGATAATAATAACAATTATAAACCCAAAACATAATAATGATGGGTCCAACTTTCAGACCCATCTCTGCCTCATCAACGCTTAATTAACATGGAAATTAAATCCACATGGAGACTGGGAGCATCCTAAATATCCTTCTCTCACCTTTTCCCCCTCTTTCTTTATTTTTTAATATTTTTATTAATATTTTATGCATTTTATGCCTTCTCTCCATCTGTTGCTCCGTGGCTGCTCCTCCCTGCCTGCCCTCACCACCATCTGCATAAATTATTTGTCACATTACATGCCAAAAAATGCCCCAAAAAGTGTGAAAATCGGGATGTGTGATGGGGAAAGGATCTGGAGCTGGATGCCCACCTGCATCCAGCCTGGAATCACAAATGTCTGATTAATTGGCTTGTTAATTAGTCTTCTCTCCCGGGTTATTTGTGTCTCTTCCCAGCAGTAGCCACAGAGAAAAATCCAAGGATTTCTCCTTGAAACTTTTCTGTTTCTCCTGACTGAGTCACCTTTCCCCAAACTCCTCCATCTTTGGGGGGGGATCTTTGAGGGGGGATCCTGGGGCTCCCAGGTTTTTGGGGAGCAGCCAGAGCTCAGCACGGGATCATCTCCAATGTTTTGTGTCCCTCCAGGCCAAACCCAGGCACCCCAAAACTCGGAGGAGCCCCAGGAGCTGGAGCCCCAAAACCAGGAGGGGCAGAACCCCCGAGAGCCGGAGCCCAGAGACCCCAAAATTCAGAGAACCGGAACCCAGAGACCCCAAATCCTGCAGCACCGGAGCTTGGAGACCCCAAAACCAGAGAGCCAGAGACCAGACATATCAAAACCTGCACAGCCAGAGCCCAGAGACCCCAAAACCCAGAGAGCCGGAGCCCAGACACCCCAAAACCTGCAGAGCCAGAGCCCAGACACCCCAAAACGCAGAGAGCCGGAGCCCAGAGACTCTAAAACCTGCACAGCCAGAGCCCAGACACCCCAAAACCCAGAGAGCTGGAGCCCAGACACCCCAAAACCTACAGAGCCAGAGCCCAGAGACCCCAAAAAACAGAGCCCAGAGATCCCAAAACCTGCACAGCTGGAGCACAGACACCCCAAAACCTGCAGGGTCAGAGCCCAGAGACCCTAAAACCCAGAAAAGCAGAGACCCCAAAAACCAGAGAACCAGAGACCCCAAAATCGGAGAGATGGAGCCCAGAGACCCCAAATCCTGAAGAGCCAGAGAACAGACACCCCAAAACTCGGAGAACCAGAGCCCAGAGACCCTAAAACCCAGAGAGCCAGAGACCTCAAAACCAGAGAACCAGAGCCCAGAGACCCCAAATCCTGCAGAACCAGAGCCCAGAGACCCCAAAACCCGGAGCCCAGAGACCCCAAATCCTGCAGAGTTGGAGCGCAGAGACCCCAAAACCTGCACAGCTGGAGCCCAGAGACCCCAAAACCACAGAACCAGAGCCCAGAGTTCCTGAGAGCTGCAGCCAGGACAGCAGAGACCGAGAGCCCTGAAACCCCAGGAGCCCCAAAACCTCGGGAGTTCTGAAATCTGGGAGCCCCCAGGAGCCCCCAGCCCAGCCCGGGGGGCAGGAGCCACATCCAGCCCCGTGTGCAGAGGGAGGGTCCCTCACCCCAGAGCGAGCAGTGGGTGAGTACCTGGGACCCCCAAAATCCGTGGGATTCCCTTCTTTTCCCCCTCCCATTCCCCCTTTTCCCTTCCCTGTCTGTCAGGAGTGGGGGCAGGGGCGGGGATGGTCCCACCTGGGACAGGGAGGAGCAGAAGCTTTCCCGCCTTTTCCCACCTTTGCCCGCCTTTGCCCGCCTTTTCCCGCCTTTTCCCACCTTTTCCCGCCTTTTCCCACCTTTTCCAGCCTCGGGAGGAGGAAGAAGCTGCCCCAGGACTTTGGGGTGTTCCCCCAGATCCTGGCAGCTCTCTGGGGCGGGTGAACCCACCTGGGGGATGAATCCCGAGCCCACCCCCCCCCGTGACTCCTGTCACCTGCTGAGGACGTGTCCCCAACAGTTTGGGTCCCCTCAGGGACCAGCAGGGGCTTGGGAGGGCACCCAGGTGTCACCTGGAGATTTGGGGACCCTCTGTGGGCTCCAGAGTGGTGCTTTCACCTGGCCCATCCCGGGTTTTTAGGGTTTCAAAGGGGAGGGGGGGTGAGAGGAACCCCAAATCCCCCCGGGGACCCGCAGACCCGTTGGTGACAGCCCCTCGTTGTCCCCTGGTGCAGCATGTGGCAGGTGTGACCCTCCCCACCTGTGCCAGGCCACCATGGAGCCGTGCCCGGGGCAGCCCCAGGAGGCCCTGCTGACGGTCAACGAGCAGGTACGGCCCCCCAGAACGGGCTGGGACCCCAAAACCGGCTGGGGAGGGACCCCAACACGGGCTGGGACCCCAAAACCGGGCTGGGACCTCAAAACCGGGCTGGGACCCCAAAACCGGCCCGGGCTGGGACCTCAAAACTGGGCCCGGGCTGGGACCCCAAAACTGGGCCAGGGGTGGGACCCCAAAACCGGCCAGGAGGGTAGGACCCCAAAACCGGGCTGGGGAGGGACCCCAACACGGGCTGGGACCTCAAAACTGGACTGGGACCCCAAAACGGGCTGGGACTCCAAAACCGGGCTGGGACCCCAAAACCGGGATGGGACTCCAAAACAGGCCAGGGGGGTAGGACCCTAAACCGGGCTGGAGAGGGGGACCCCAAAACCGGGCCTGGACTGGGACCCCCACCCCAAAACCGGGCTGGAGAGGGGAACCCCAAAACCGGGCCTGGACTGGGACCCTCACCCCAAAACCGGGCTGGGGGGTAGGACCCCAAAACTGTGCCAGGGGTGGGACCCCAAAACCGGCCGGGGTGGGACCCCAAAACTGTGCCAGGGGTAGGACCCCCACCCCAAAACAGAGCTGAGGGATGGGACCCCAAAACGAGGCCAGGGGAGTAGGACCCCCACCCCCAAAACCGGCCAGGGGTGGAACCCCCCCTGTGTGCCCTGGGAGGGGCTGGAACACCTGCAGGAGATTTGGGGGGCTCACCTGGCCCTGTGCCACACCTGTGGGGCTGGAGGGGGCACTGCAGGTGTGGGGGCGCTGTTTTGGGGTGCTGTTGGTTTGGGGTGCTGTGGGGGGTACCCGCTGTGTTTTGGGGTGCTGCAGGTTTGGGGTGCGCAGGTTTTGGGGTGCTGCAGGCTTTGGGTACCAGCTCAATGAGTTCATACAGGCTGAGGTGGAACAGCCAGGTTTAATTAATCATTAATTAATCCCCAGTTTAATAAAGGACCATAGGAGACAAGGACCGCAGAGCAAAGGTGTGGGAAACACATTCACTGTCCTGTGAAAATTTAAAAGTTTAGTGAAGGACAATAGGAGACAAGGACAGCAGGGCAAAAGTTATGTGAAAAACACGGTCAGTGTCCTGTGAACATTTTAAAAGTTTATTAAAGGGCAGTAGGAGACCAGGACCACAGAGCAAAGGTGTGAAAAACACGGTCACTCTCGTGTGAAAATTTAAGTTTTATAAAGGACAATAGGAGAAAAGGACCACAGAACAAAGGTGTGGAAAACACATTCGCTGTCCTGTGAAAATGTAGAAACTTTAATGAAGAACAATAGGAGACAAAGAAAACAGAGCAAAGGTGTGAAAAACACGGTCACTCTCTTGTGAACATGTAAAAAGTTTAGTAAAGGATGATAGGAAACAAGGACTATAGAGCAAAGGTGTGAAAAATACATTCACTGTCATGTGAAAATTTAAAAGTTTTATAAAGGACAATAGGAGAAAAGGACCACAGAGCAAAGGTGGTGTGAGAAACATGTTCACTGTCCTGTGAAAATGTAAAAAGTTCAATAAAGGACAGCAGGGAGACAAGGAGAACAGAACAAAGGTTATGTGAAAAACACGATCAGTCTCATGTGAACGTTTAAAAAGTTTTATAAAGCACAATAGGAGACAAGGAGAATAGAGCAAAGGTGTGAAAAACACTTTCACTCTCCTGTGAAGATGTAAAAAGTTCAATAAAAAACAATAAGAGACAAGGACCATAGAGCAAAGGTGTGAAAAAAAGGTCAACTCTCACGTGAAAATTTAAAAAGTTTTATAAAGAACAATAGGAGAAAAGGACCACAGAACAAAGGTGGTGTGAAAAACACATTCGCTGTCCTGTGAAAATGTAAAAAGTTTAGTAAAGGATGATAGCAGACAAAGACCACAGAGCGAAGATGTGAAAAACACGATCACTGTCCTGTGAAAATGTGAAAAGTTTAGTAAAAAACGATAGGAGACAAGGACTGCAGAGAAAAGGTTATGTGAAAAATACATTCACTCTCATGTGAAGATTTAAAAGTTTTATAAAGGGCAGTAGTAGACAAGGACCACAGATCAAAAATTATATTAAAAACATGGTCACTCTCTTGTGAAAATGTAAATTATAAAAAGTTTTGTAAAGGGTGATAGGAGACAAGGAGAACAGAGCAAAGGTGTGAAAAACACGTTCACTGTCCTGTGAAAATGTAAAAAGTTTAATAAAGGATGATAGGAGATAAGGAGATGGAGAGCAAAGGTTATTATGGCATCAGCCAAGCCCACACTGTTATCTTCAGGGACACCCCTTAAATTCCTTTTTCCTTACATTGTCTCTTTGCACATTCATAGGCATTATGCATATTCATAAATTATCTTGCATATTCATCGACCTATTTTGCATAGCCCCTCCTCAGGGCCGGCTTTTTAGTGCCGGCTGTTTCTTGGCTTGGTTTTGGCTCCTTCTCTTTATCACCTCCAGGTTTTGGGCCTGGCCAGTTACGTTAACACCACACACATAAAATCCATTTTAATATTTGCAAAAAGCCAATATTACAATGTGTGTCTATATCAGCTATTGCACTGAGCTTAATTAGCAACAGAAACACAAATTATATCTTTATAGCAAAGTTATTTTCACATCCCACATATAAAATCTTTTTAATATTTGCAAAAAGCCAGTATTATAATGTGTATCTACATCAGCTATTGCACTGAGCATAAATAACAAATACAGACTTTATAACAAAGTTACTTTAACACATAAAAAATCCATTTTAATATTTGCAAAAAGCCAATATTATAATATATATCAATATCAGCTATCGCACTGAGCTTAACACCAGAAATATAAACTATATAACAAAGTTACTTTAACACCACACATATAAAATCCATGTTAATATTTGCTAAAAGCCAATATTATAATATGTATATCAGCTATTTCACTTTGCTTAATTAACACCAGAAATACAAGCTATATTTTTATAGCAAAATTACTTTAACACATATAAAATCCATTTTAGTATGTGCAAAAAGTATATTATAGTGTGTATCTATATCAGCTTTCATTGAGCTTAATTAACAAATACAAACTATATCTTTATAGCAAAGTTACTTTAACACCACACGTATACAATACATTTAATATTTGGAAAAAGCCAATATTATAATGTGTATCTATATCAGCTATTGCACTGAGCTTAATTAGCACCAGAAACACAAATTATATCTTTATAGCAAAGTTATTTTAACATCCCACATATAAAATCCATTTAATATTTGCAAAAAGCAAAATCATAGTGTGTATATATATCAGCTATTTCAGTCAGCTTTATTAACAAATACAGACTATGTCTTTATAACAAAGTTACTTTCACACATATAAAATCTACTTAAATATTTGCAAAAAGCCAATAATATAATGTGTATCTATAGCACTGGGTGGGGCTGATTTTCACCCAGGGGAGAGGAGGAGGAAGGAGAGGAGGGAGGGAAGAGGACGGGAGATGCCCCAGAGCTGCAGGAGTCTCTGAAAACACAAACCAGGGAGCAATGGCAGCTCCATTCCCACTCACCCTGAGCCCCAAAAACAGGAAAGCTGAGAGCCTGGGGTCCATCCTTGGAACATTGATAATTTAGGGGTTTTCCCCATTGTGTCTTTCATCTTTCAATATCCAATTTAATTTATCAGCAAACCTAAAGTTTATTTGTAAAAGCAAATCTCTTTTTCCATTCATCAATCAGTGGAAACATTTTAAAGTTTAAACTTCTTCAGCTTGCTGTGCACATACTCACCCCACCACACAATTCCAAACTTTTCACTATTTCTACATTTTAGCCAACAAAAAATTCATAGCTATTGGCTATAAATTACAGAATTGTCATTAATTAGCAGTTCATCCTCTATTGATTATTGATTTCTCTTCTTGTGCTGTTTCATTCCCATTTTCAGTCTCTTTATTGCCTTTTTCCCAGCCAGGGAGAGTTCCAGCACAGTTGTGGGCTGCCTGTGTCTCTTCTTTATCTCTGGTCTCTGCAGAATGTCCTTGTGCTCCATAAATCCTGCATTCCTCACGTCCAATTCCAGCAAAAACATCTCCCTGTCCCAGGCTTTGTTTATTGAAAACCATCGAGGTTTTTCAGCACAGCTCCAAGGCTCAGCCACTCCCCCAAACTGGGCTCCCAAAATGGCATTTGGTGGCAAACCTTGCTAAGGGCTGGCTGCATTGCTGGAAAACTTAATTAAAACAATTAATTAGGACAGTTATTAAGAAAGTTTTGTCATTTCCAGTGCAAGTTTGTGAGTGGTTCAGGAAGGGTTGGGTGTGTCAGGAAAAATAATCCACAAACACCAGAGGTTTAGGTCCAAAGAGGAGCCAGAGGAGCCTTTTGCTTTATTCCAATAAAGGCAGAGGCCATGGGGCATTCCCCTGGGGTCTCTCAGATTTTTGGAGGATGCAGCCTCCTTTTTATCCCAATTTCCCTCTCTTTTTCCCCATTTCTGAGGTGCTTGAGAGGTTCAGACTCCCCAAAACGCCTGATACCAAACATTCTCCTCCAATGCAAGACCCTGCCCTTTAATTTTTAATTCTTATGGAATTTGGGGGTTTTTTTCCCATTTCTGAGGTTCTTGAGAGGTTCAGACTTCCCAGAACTCCTGATACCAAAGATTCCCCTCTAATGTATAACCCTGCCCTTTAATTTTTAATTCTTATGGAATTTAGGGGTTTTCTTCCTCATTGTTTCTTTCATCTCTCAGTATCCAATTTCATTTATCAGACATTTTATTTCAATGTCTGATTTCATTTATCAGCAAACCTAAAGTTTATTTGTAAAAGTATATTTTATCTTTTCCCATTCATCAATCAGTGGAATCCTTCCCATTGTTTCTTTTATCTCCCAGTTTTATCCCCCAGCAGACCCAGAGCTGGTTTGGAAAGACAAATCCCTCATTGCCCTCAGATGGGAGCAGGGAAGAGATTCCCTTGTGTTTGATCCCTGTTCCCTCTGCAGTCCTGTCTGGGATGGGCCCTTGGGACATTTCCTTGTGTTTTTCCAAGGTCATTTCATTCCCTTGTCCATAACTCTGAAAAACTCAGAAAAATCACCCCAAATCTAAAGCCTTCCAAGGCAAAACTGGTGCAAATTCCTTCAACTGGATGATTCCAAACATTCGTTAATGCTTGTACCAACTCCCAGGCTTAATTTGGTTCAATTCCCCGATTTTTAATTAGTTGAGACAAATTTATACATAAGATAAATGTACATTTAACCTAAGAGAAAAATAAAAGTTTTTCCCGTACCATTCTTTTTTTTTCCAGTAAAAAAAGACAAAATCAACTCAGCAAAAGAACCAAACTGACAGCACATGAAATAGTCTGCTTTAGACAATCCCAGCCATATTCAGTTGCCCAATAAGCTGCTCATAATAAAAATTACTAAAATTATTAAATTGATAATACAGGCAGTGTATTATCAATTATTAAATTGATAACACAGTGTCTTTTGGGGACGGTTAAAAGCCTCATTGGTCCCACACAGCTTGATGAGGTCCTAGAAAAGGGAAAATTCAGCCCAGGTTATTGAAAAGCAAGGAAAAATCAGCTGAGGGTTGATTGAATTCCCAGCTCATTTCCTGCTCTGGCAGCTGCAGGGTGAAATTCTGGCATTGGTGGAGTGACCACCCCAAATCCTGGGGTGACCTGGGAGCCTTCCCTGCAAACCCAGTGCCCTCCCCACTCAGAACTGGTCAAACTGGTCAGTCCTGGTGGGGCTGGGAGGGTGAGACCCCTGCAGTGCCCAAGGAGCTGTGGAAATCTCGTCCTTTCCCTCCAGGAATTCTGATTTCCCCTCTTTTTGTGCTGCCCTACCCCAGCACTGCCCTGCTGTGCCAGGTCTGTCCTGCAGGAATTGCAGCCCCACCACCCCGGGGGGGTCAGGAATGGTCAGAGCCAGAGGGGAAAAGTGATCTTTGGTGACAGGGGACAGCGAGTGACCCTCGGGTGCCACCCTCAGTGACGGGACAGTGAGCACTGGGTGACCCTCGGGTGCCACCCTCAGTGAGCACTGGGTGACCCTTGGATGCCACCCTCAGTGAGGGGACAGTGACCCGGGTGCCACCCTCAGTCCCCACCCAAGGTCAGTGTCACCTCCCTGAGGGTGAGCTGGGCTTGGTGCCAGAGGAGACCCCACAGAGACGTGGGTGACACCAGGAACCCAACACCAGCCCTGACCTCACTGACCACATCCAAGAGGCCCTCACTGACCACTGACCACATCTGAGGGACCCTCACTGACCACTGCACCCCACCCGAGGGACCCTCACTGACCTCACTGACCGCTGACCATCCAAGGGACCCTCACTGACCACTGCCCACATCTGAGGGACCCTCACTGACCACTGCACCCACCCCAGGGACCCTCACTGACCACTGCACCCACCCCAGGGACCCTCACTGACCTCACTGACCACTGACCACATCCAAGGGACCCTCACTGACCACTGACCACATCTGCAACCCTCACTGACCTCACTGACCACTGCACGCACCCCAGGGACCCTTACTGCCTCACTGACCACTGACCATCCAAGGGACCCTCACTGACCACTGCACCCCATCTGAGACCCTCATCGACCACTGACCACACCTGAGGGACCCTCACTGACCACTGCACCCCACCCCAGGGACCCTCGCTGACCCCTGACCACACCTGAGACCCTCACTGACCTCACTGACCACTGACCATCCAAGGGACTCTCACTGACCACTGACCACATGTGAGACCCTCACTGACCTCACTGACCACTGCACCCCCCCCGGGGACCCTCGCTGACCACTTGTGTTAAAATTTAAGAAGTTTAATGGATGAGTTTAGAAGTTTAATGAGTTTAGTAATGAAAATAATAATGAAAATTAGGACAATAAGAATTTGGATAATCAAAGGGCAATAAGAGACAATAAAAAGCAAAGAATTATGGATGTCCAGGTGCTTTGCACTGTGCCCCAAAGCACCCCTTGCTACCAAAGGATGAACCCTTAAAAGCAATAACCTATTGCATATTCATAGATCTCATGCATGATTCAAACATTCCTTTCACACCAGGGTGTTTCTGCTTCATTTTAGCTCCCCCCATCTTGTAAATCAGCCCTGGTTCCTCGCAGTCTGAGCTGTCCTGATAAGGAGCAATAATTCTTCTCTGGGGATCTCGCTATCTGTGCTGTTATCTCTATCCAGATAGGACAATGTGAAGAATTCCTTTATTATCTTTTCCATTCCTTGAGTTAGTTACAAAAAGTATCTTAGATCACATAGTTTTTATTTTAATATTATGCTATAGCTTAAAAACTGTATTTACTACACTACTTAAAAGAGATTAATACAGCATAACTTTCCAATATAACACATATAATATTAATTTTAATATTTGCAAAGAGCCAATCATATAATTTACATTTTTCACAATAGCTGTATCAGCTATTTCACTACTGTGTCTAAGTTTAGTTAACAACTGAAAAAAGTTAATATTTAATATTATATTAATAGATTAATATAATTATATTACTATACAACTTTAATATTATACATACAGTATTCATCTTAAAACTTGTATAAAGCTGATGTTATGTATTGGGAAGGGAAGGGAAGGGAAGGGAAGGGAAGGGAAGGGAAGGGAAGGGAAGGGAAGGGAAGGGAAGGGAAGGGAA
>JAWWEY010000099.1:3013718-3028008 GCA_035582745.1 Loriotus luctuosus
AGGGATAATGGGGTCTGGGGTCCCTGGGAGGAGGGATAATGGGGTCTGGGGTCCCTGGGAGGAGGGATAATGGGGTCTGGGGTCCCCTGGTAACAGTGGGGTCTGGAAAGTTTTGGGAAGAGAGAGTCTGGGATTCCTGGGAAGAGAATAACAAAGTGTGGGAGGAGATAAGAAGAACTGGGGGATGAGATAAGAGGCACTGTGGGAAAAGGGATAATGGGGTCTGAGATCCCCGGGCAGAGGAATAAGGGAACTGGGAAGAGAGATAACAGGGACTGGGGTCCCCTGGTAATAACAGGGACTGGGGTCCCCTGGTAATAACAGGGACTTTCCCCTGGAAAGTGTTGGGGAAAGAGATGTCAGAGTCCAGGATCCCTGGGAAGAGAAATAACAAAGTGTGGGATCCCTGGGCAGAGATAAGAGGGACTGTGGAAAAAGGGATAACGAAGGTCTGGGATAAAGGGTCTGGGGTCCCTGGGCAGAGGAATAAGGGGAACTGAGAGGAGGGATAACAGGGACTGGGAAAGGGGATAACAGGGCCTGGGAGGAGGGATAACAGGGCCTGGGGTCTTTGGGATTACCAGAGTCAGGGAACCTCTGGGAGGAGGGAGCGCTGGGTCTGGGGTCCAGGGGAAAAGGGATAACAGGGACTGGGGTTCCTGGGCACAGCGGGCTCTGGGGTCCCTGGGCAGGTTCCCCAGGGCACAACAGGCTCTGGGTTCATGGGCACAGCGGGCTCTGAGGTTTGGGGCACAGCTGGTTCTGGGGTCCCTGGGCACTGCAGGCTCTGGGGTTTGGGGCACTGCAGGCTCTGGGATTCCTGGGCACTGCAGGTTCTGGGCACAGCAGGCTCTGGGGTTTGGGGCACTGCAGGTTCTGGGCACTGCAGGCTCTGGGATTCCTGGGCACTGCAGGTTCTGGGCACTGCAGGCTCTGGGTTCCTGGGCACTGCAGGTTCTGGGCACTGCAGGCTCTGGGTTCCTGGGCACAGCAGGTTCTGGGCACTGCAGGCTCTGGGTTCCTGGGCACTGCAGGCTCTGGGTTCCTGGGCACAGCAGGTTCTGGGGTCCCTGGGCACTGAAGGCTCTGGGTTCTTGGGCACAGCAGGCTCTGGGGTCTGGGGCACTGCAGGCTCTGGGTCCCCGGCCCCAGGGCTCACCCCCCCGTGCCCCCCAGAGCCCCCTGCCCCGCCCAGCGCGGAGGAGGACGGGATCAACCTGGAGGAAATCCGGGAATTCGCCAAGAACTTCAAACTGCGGCGCCTCTCGCTGGGGCTGACCCAGACCCAGGTGGGGCAGGCCCTGACGGCCACCGAGGGCCCCGCCTACAGCCAGTCTGCCATCTGCAGGTAATGGCACCTGGGGGGACAGGGACAGGGCCATCTGCAGGTAATGGCACCTGGGGGGACAGGGACAGGACAGGGCCAGCTGCAGGTATTGTCACCTGGGGGGACAGGGACAGGTAATGTCAGCTGGGGGACAGGGACATCTGCAGGTAATGTCACCTGGGGGGACAGGGACAGGGACATCTGCAGGCAATGGCACCTTTGGGACAGGGACAGGACAGGGCCAGCTGCAGGTGAGGGGACAGGGTGGTCACATGGGGCAGGCCCAAGGGCAGGGACAGGAGGAGGAAAGGGGAAAAGATGGAAGATTGAGGGAAGGGAGAGGTGGAGAATGGGAGGAAAATGGGAGGAAATTGGAGAGAAGGAGGAAAAGTCTGGGAAAGGAGGAAAAGCTGAGAATGGGGAAAGAGGGGAAAAGGAAAATTGGGAAAGGGGGGAGAAGGGGAGGGAGGGGAACTGGAGAAAAAGGAAAATGGGCAAAGGAGGAAAATGAGAAAAGGGAAAATGGGAAAAGGAGGAAAGTGAGAAAAGGGAAAATGGGAAAAGGAGGAAAATGGAACAGAGGAGGAAAATGGGCCAAGGAGGAAATGAGAAAAAGAAGGAAATGGGGCCAAGGAGGAAAGTGAGAAAGGGAAGGGAATGGGCCAAGGAGGGCGCTGGGCGTTGCTCCCCCCTCACTGTCACGCCCAGTCCCAGCCTGCTGTCCCCTTGTCCCCCATCCCTGAGGGTCTCCCGTGGCCTCCACATCTCCTCAGGTTTGACAAGCTGGAGTCAGCCCCAAGACATCCCTGCCCAGTGTCCCCTGTGTCCCCCCTGAGTGCCCCCTGAGTGTCCCCTGAGTGTCCCTGAATGTCCCCTGAGTGTCCCTTGTGTCCCCCTGAGTGCCCCCTGAGTGTCCCTACGTCCCTGCAGGTTCAGGAACCTGGACATCCCCCTGAGTGTCCCCTAAGTGTCCTCATGTCCCCCCAGGTTCGAGAAGCTGGACATCAAGCTTGAGTGTCCCCTGTGTGCCCTGAGTGTCCCCCTGTGTCCCCAGATTCGAGAAGCTGGACATTCCCCCTGAGTGTCCCCCATGTCCCCCTGTCCCTGCAGGTTCGAGAAGCTGGACATCACACTGAGTGTCCCCTGAGTGTCCCTGGTGTGTCCCCTGAGTGTCCCCTGTGTCCCCAGGTTCGAGAAGATGGACATCACGCCCAAGTGTCCCCTGTGTCCCCTGAGTGTCCCCTGTGTCCCCGCAGGTTCGAGAAGCTGGACATCACGCCCAAGAGCGCGCAGAAGCTGAAGCCGGTGCTGGAGAAGTGGCTGCGGGAGGCGGAGCAGCGGCAGCGCGAGGGGCAGCAGCACCTGCTGGAGTTCGTGGGGGGAGAGCCGGGCAAGAAGCGCAAGCGCCGCACCTCGTTCACCCCGCAGGCGCTGGAGGCGCTCAACGCGCACTTCGAGCGCAACGCGCTGCCCACGGGCGCGGAGATCACGCGCATCGCGCAGGAGCTGCGCTACGAGCGGGAGGTGGTGCGGGTGTGGTTCTGCAACCGCCGCCAGACCCTCAAGAACACCAGCAAGCTGAACGTGTTCCATGTGCCCTGAGGGCAGCGCCCGGCCCGGCTCTGCCCCGCCGCCGCCAACACCGGGACCGCACCGGGACCGGCTCCAGCAGCGCCCGGTGCGCCGGGCTGGGAGCGCTGGGAGCGCCCCCGGGTCCGCCCGGCTCCTGCCAGCAGCACTTTGGGCACTGTTCTGTCCCTCTGCCACCTGGTTCTGTGACCACACCTGTCCCTGTGTCACCTGGTTCCAGCACCACAGCTGTCCCTGTGTCACCTGGTTCTGTGACCACACCTGTCCCTGTGTCACCTGGTTCCAGCACCACAGCTGTACCTGTGTCCACCACACCTGTACATGTGTCACCTGTTCCATCACCACAGCTGTCCTGTGTCACCTGTTCCATCACTACACCTGTACCTGTGTCCAGCACACCTTTGCCTGTGTCCACCATGCCTGTACCCATGTCCAGCACACCTGTACCTGTGTCCAGGTCCTCACCTGTGTCCACCATGCCCACACCTGTGTCCAGCACACCTGTACCTGTGTCCAACATTCAACGTCTTCCACAAACTCTGAACTGGGAGTACTGGGAACATCCCAGTTCCCAGTCACAGCCCCCCTGGCCATCTGCCATCAGCCCTTTGGCCACTGATTTTGTCCCTTTGGCCGCTGATTTGTCCCTTTGGCCATCTCTGTGTCCCTCCAGCCCTGTGCCCGTACCGGTGCCTGCCCCCCTGTGCCCTCAGCACCCTGAACTGGGAGCACTGGGAATCCCTCTGTGTGTCCCACCAGTCACAGCCCCCTGACCTCCAGCCATCAGCACTTTGGCCACTGGGTTTGTCCTTTTGGCCACGGATTTGTCCCTTTGGCCACAGATTTTGTCCCTTTAGCCATGGATTTGTCCCTCTGTCCCCGTGCCTGTACCTGTGCCCACCTGTGCCTGTGTGTGCCCCCGGTCCCTCCTCACACACACACCCCACCTGTGACACACGTGGTGACAGACCCCCCCCCCCGAGTGTCACCCACCCGCCCACAATCAGCGATTTCCATTTTCCTGGGTTTTTCCCTTTTTCCTGTGTTTCTGAGGCGATGTTACAGCTCACCGGGGGTGACCCCAAATTTATGTCACCCCCATGTTGCGGGTCCCCCACCTCTTGAGGGGCTTCTGGAGGTGATCCCCCACCTTGGGGACGTCCCGTGGGTGGATTTTGGGGACATCTCCCCCGGGTTTGGGGGGCGTGAACCCCAAAGCAGAGGCAGCGCCCCTTCCCCAGTTCCCCCTGCCCTGAGCGACTGGGGGGGACACGGGGGCGCCCGCTGGGGCCGCGGCAGACTGATGCACTTGATGTAGTGGTGTGAAATAAACAGTATTTTTCTTTTTTCTTTTCCTTTCCCCTTTTTTCAGGATTTGGGGGGCGCGGGGGGTTCCTTCCTCTTCCTCGCCCCCTCGTCCGCGGCCGGGCAGCGGCACCAGCGGGATTCGAACCCTCAATCCCGCGGGAGGCGCCGCGCACAGCCCAGCGCCTCACAGAGCCCAGCGCCGCACGCCGCCGCGGACACACCCCCCAGCCAATCCCCAAGCGGCCTGCCCGGCGTGCAGCGCTCTATTGGTTATTTTGGCCGCCCGTCACGCGGCAAGCCCCGATCCCATTGGCTGAGCAGGCCGGAGGGGCGGGGCCGCCCACCCAGCGGCGGGGGTGGGGCCGCCGCCTCCATCTTGGCGGAGCGGCGCGTTCGGGGGTCCCGGCCCGGAGCGGGGGGGGCGGGCCCGGGCTGGACTGGGGGGTCCCGGCTCGGACTGGGGAGGGGTCCCGGCCCGGAGCGGGGAGCGGGCCCGGTTTGGGGGGTCCCGGCGAAAATTGGGAGTCCCGGCCCGGACTAGGGGTCCTGGCCGGGATTGGGGGGTCCCCGTAGGTGCAGCCCCTGCAGGGCAGTGCAGAATTTTTGAGGGTTCCCTTGGGTGCACCCCGTGGAGGGCAGTGCAGGATTTTGGGGGTCCCAGCCCTTAGAGGGGAGTACAGGATTTTGGGGTGTCCCTGTGGGTGCAGCCCTTGCAGGGAGTGCAGGATTTTTGGGGGTCCCCTTGGGTGCAGCCCGTGGAGGAGAGTGCAGGATTTTGGGGTCCCCACGGGTGCAGCCCCTGCAGGGCAGTGCAGGATTTTTGGGGGTCCCCTTGGGTCCAGGGCAGTGCAGGATTTGGGGTCCCCCTGGGTCCAGGGCAGTGCAGGATTTTGGGGTCCCCGTGCCTGTAGCTCCTTGGGGGGAGTGCAGGATTTTGGGGTCCCTTTGGCTGCAGCCCGTGTAGGGCAGTGCAGGATTTTGGGGTCCCCACGGGTGCAGCCCTTGGGGTTGCTCTGCAGAACTCGGGGCCCCCCGGGGGTGTCGCCTCTCAGGGGTTTTTGGGGTCCCCCCGAGGTGTTCCCTTTGAGCGGGGGGGTGTTGCTGGGTTTTGGGGTTCATTTGCCTGTGGTAACGGGGTTTGGGGGTCCCCAAATTAATCACTGCAGGCGAGGGTCCTCAAGAGGTTTGGGAGGCTTTGGTACCCCCAGAAATCGGCGGGGGGTCTTGGGGTGCCCCGAGGAGCCCCTGGCTTGGGGTGACTCTGAGGAACCCCATTTTTGGGGTGACACTGAAGACCCCGTTTTGCGTTAACCCTGAACCCCATCGTTTTGGGGGTGCCCCCAAGACCCCTCCCACTTGAGGTGCCCCCAAAGCCCCCTGGATTTTGGGGTGACCCCTGCAAGGCCCTTTTCGGGGTGACCCCAAGCACCCCCGCGTTTGGGAGTGCCCCAAACCCCGCTTTGCCGTATCCCCAAGACACCCCCGTTTCTGAGTACCCCCTGGCCTCCCCCCATTTTGGGGGTGACCCTGAGGACCCCCCGTTTTTGGGGGTGACCCACTGGCCGGTTTCGGGGTGCCTGGGGCCATGGCGTGGGCGCTGAAGCTGCCGCTGGCGGACGAGGTGATCGAGTCGGGGCTGGTGCAGGATTTCGACGCCAGCCTCTCGGGCATCGGGCAGGAGCTCGGCGCTGGTGCCTACAGCATGAGGTACTGGGGACCCCAGAACCCACAGGGCACCCCAAAACCCACAGGGCACCCCAAAACAGGGCACCCCAAAAGATCCCGGGGAAGGCAGGGGCTGTGCGGGGAGTGAGGAGCCCCAAAAGGAGTTGGAGGTTGAAGGTGTCACCTCAGCAACGGTACCCAAAGCAGGAGGGGACCCTGGAATGTCCAGAGGCACCCCAAAATCTTCATGGATCCCCGAAATCCCCATGGGAAACCGCAAAATCTCCAAGGGTCCCCAGAACCCCCAAGGGAAGTCCCAAAGTCTCCGGGGGTCCCCAGAATCTCCAGAGGCACCCCAAAACTTTCATGGATCCCCAGAACCCCCAAGGGAAACCCCAAAAATCTCCATGAGTCCTCAGAATCCCCAAAGGAAACCCCAAAATCTCTGGGAGTCCCCAGAATCCCCAAGGGAAACCCCGAAATCTCTCGGGATCCCCAAAATCTGCATGGATCCCCAAAATCCCCATGGGAAACCACAAAATCTCAGGGGGTCCCCAGAATCCCCAAGGGAAGCCCCAAAATCTCAGGGGGTCCCCGGAATCCTGGGGGTTCCCCAGGATCTCCATGAGGGATCTCAAAATCCCCAGTGGGGACTCCAAATTCTCTGGGGTTCCCCAGAATCTCTGGGGGGGATCCCAAAATCTCTGGGGTTCTCCAGAATCTCTGGGGGTCCCCAGAACCTCCGGGGGGATCCCAGAATCCCCAGGGGTCCCCAGCATGGCAGGGGGTGCCAGGGGCATGGAACCCTGAACTGTGCCAAAGCTGGGGCACCAAGGGCAGAAATGGGGGCGTGGGGTGGAGCTGGGGCTGGAGTAGGGATGGAGTTGGGGTTGGGGCTGGGATGGAGTTAGGATGGAGTAGGGATGGAGTACGATGGAGTTGGGTTGGAGTTGTAATTGCAGTTGTGGCTGAAGTAATGCATGGAGCTGTGTTTGGGACTGGGATGGATTTGGGATGGATTTAGGTTGGATTTGGGGTGCAGTTGGGATGTATCCAGGATCCATTTGGGATGGATTTGAGGTGCAGTTGGGATGGATTCGGGATGGATTCAGGATGGATTCAGGATGGATTTGAGGTGCAGTTGGGATGGATTTGGGGTGCAGTAGGGATGGATTCAGGATCCATTTGGGCTGGATTTGGGGTGCAAGTGGGATGGAGCTGGGATGCCATTGAGATGGATTTGGGATGGAGCTGGGATTCTGTGTGGATGGATTCAGGATGGATTCGGGATGGATTTGGGGTGCAGTTGGGATGGATTTGAGGTGCAGTTGGGATGGATTTGGGATGGATTCAGGATGGATTTGGGGTGCAGTTGGGATGGATTCGAGATGGATTCATGATGGATTCGGGATGGATTTGGGGTGCAGTTGGGATGGATTCAGGATGGATTCGGGATGGATTTGAGGTGCAGTTGGGATTTGGGATGGATTCAGGATGCCATTGGGATGGATTCGGGATGGATTTGGGATGGATTCAGGATGGATTTGGGGTGCAGTTGGGATGGATTTGGGGTGCAGTTGGGATGGATTTGGGGTGCAGTTGGGATGGATTCAGGATGGATTTGGGGTGCAGTTGGGATGGATTCAGGATGGATTTGGGGTGCAGTTGGGATGGATTCAGGATGGATTCGGGATGGATTCGGGATGCAGTTGGGATGGATTTGGGGTGCAGTTGGGATGGATTCAGGTTGGATTCAGGTTGGATTCAGGATGCCATTGGGCTGGGGCTGTGCTTGGAGTAGGGGAGGAGCAGGGCTGGAGTTACACCTGGAATTGTGGTTGTTGTGGTGGTTGGAGTCAGGATCAGGAGTGCTCACAGGTGTCCCCAGGTGCTGACAGGTGTATTCAGATGGCCACAGGTGTGCCTCAGGTGAGCCCCTGAGGCCGGGCAGGGTCCAGAGGCAGAGCCAGGTTCCTGGTGGGGCTCATCCTCCAGTACCAAGGTTGGATTGAAGGAATCCCTGACACCCCCCCCCCTCCCCCCCAGCTCACCTGTCTCAGGTGACTCTCTCCCGTGCTGACAGGTGTACTCAGATGACCACAGGTGACAGGTGTATTCAGGCCACAGGCTGACAGGTGTATTCAGGTGAGCCCCTGAGGCCAAATGTTCAGGGCACACCTGGAGCCCTGGGCTGAGGCAGGGCCCAGAGGCAGAGCCAGGTGGGGCTCATCCTCCAGGTACCAAGGTTGGATTGAAGGCATCCGTGACCCCTCCCAGTTCACCTGTCTCAGGTGACTCTCTCCTGTGCTGACAGGTGTATTCAGATGGCCACAGGTGTATTTTCTTGAGGCCAGATGTTCAGGGCACACCTGGAACCCTGGGTTCAGGCAGGGCCCAGAGGCAGAGCCAGGTGGGGCTTATTCTCCTGGTACCAAGGCCAGGTTGGATTGAAGGAATCCCTGACCCCTCCTCCCAGCTCACCTGTCTCAGGTGACTCTCTCCCGTGCTGACAGGTGTGTTCATATGGCCACAAGTGACAGGTGTGTTCAGGGCACACCTGGAACCCTGGGCTGAGGCAGGGCCCAGAGCCAGGTTCCAGGTGGGGCTCATCCTCCAGGTACCAAGGTTGGATTAAAGGCATCCATGACCCCTCCCAGCTCACCTGTCTCAGGTGACCCTCTCCCATGCTGACAGGTGTATTTGATGGCCACAGGTGACTGGTGTGCCTCAGGTGAGCCCCTGAGACCAGATGTTCAGGGCACACCTGGAACCCTGGGCTGAGGCAGGGCCCCAAGGCAGAGCCGGGTTCCAGGTGGGGTTCATCCTCCAGGTACTGAGGTTGGATTGAAGGCATCCCTGACCCCCCCAGCTCACCTGTCTCAGGTGACTCTCTCCCCTCTCCCCAGCGACGTCCTGGCTCTGCCCATCTTCAAGCAGGAGGAGTCCAGCCTGCCCCCCGAGAGCCAGGACAAGCTGCTGCCCTTCCAGTACGTGCTGTGCGCCGCCACCTCGCCCGCCGTCAAGCTGCACGACGAGACCCTCACCTACCTCAACCAAGGTGAGCCACACCTGTCCTGCACAGGTACCTCGGAGCAGGGTGGGTGGGGGTTCTGCCTGTTGTGTTGTTGTTTCCCCCGGGAATTGCTGAGTTTTGGGGTGGTCCTGTTGGGAGGTGGGAGGGGGCAGTGCCTGCACCTGGCTGTGCTCGGCACAGGTGGAGCAGGAGTCACCTGGGGGGTTCAGCAGGTTTAAGGGGGGGACGGGAGGGTGGTAACAGGGGTGTGCACAGCTGTGCAGGGTGGATGCAGGTGTGTGTAAGGTGTATCTGTACAGGTCAGTGTGTAAGGTGTGTTTGCAGGTGTGTGCAGAGTGGTTACAGGTGTGTGTAAGGTGTATCTGTACAGGTCAGTGTGTAAGGTGTGTTTGCAGGTGTGTGCAGGGCGGATACAGGTGTGTGTAAGGTGTATCTGTACAGGTCAGTGTGTAAGGTGTATCTGTATGTGTAAGATGTATCTCTACAGGTGTGTGCAGAGGATTACAGGTATGTGTAAGGTGTGTCTGTACAGGTGTGTGTAAGGTTTATCTGTACAGGTGTGTGTAGGGAGGATGCAGGTGTATAAGGTGGTTACAGGTGTATAAGGTGTATCTGTACTGGTGTGTGCAGGGTGGTTACAGGTGTGTGCAGAGATGTGTGCAGGGTGGTTACAGGTGTGTGTAAGGTGGATCTGTAGAGATGTGTGTAAGGTGGATCTGTACAGGTGTGTGCAGGGTGGTTACAGGTGTGTGTAAGGTGGATCTGTACAGGTGTGTGCAGGGTGGTTACAGGTGTGTGTAAGGTGGATCTATACGGGTGTGTGTAAGGTGGATCTGTACAGGTGTGTGCAGGGTGGTTACAGGTGTGTGTAAGGTGTATCATTGTGTGTAAGGTGCATCTGTAAAGGTGTGTGCAGAGGATGTACAGGTGTGTGTAAGGTGTATCTCTAAAGGTGTGTGCAGGGTGGTTACAGGTGTGTGTAAGGTGTATCTGTACAGGTGTGTGTAAGGTGTATCTGTACAGGTGTGTGTAAGGTGTATCTCTAAAGGTGTGTGCAGGGTAGTTACAGGTGTACAGGGTGGTTACAGGTGTGTGTAAGATGTATCTGTGTCTGTAAGGTGTGTCTGGACAGGTGTGTGCAGAGTGGTTACAGGTGTGTGTAAGGTGTATCATTGTGTGTAAGGTGGATCTGTGAAGGTGTGTGCAGAGGATGTACAGGTGTGTGTAAGGTGGATCTGTAAAGGTGTGTGCAGGGTGGTTACAGGTGTGTGTAAGGTGTATCTGTACAGGTGTGTGTAAGGTGTATCTGTGTGTGTAAGGTGTGTCTGGACAGATGTGTGCAGGTGGTTACAAGTGTGTGTAAGGTGTATGTGTGTGTGTAAGGTGTGTCTGGACAGGTCAGTGCTGGGCAGCTCTGCAGGATGGCAGTTACAGTTTCAGGTGTACCTGCTGCTTTCAGGTACAACTGGAAGGTCTGGGTTGGCAGGACCCCGAATGAACGAGGAGCTCAGGTGACAGGTACAGGTGACAGAAACCCTCAGGTGTCCTCCTGCCCCCAGGTCAATCCTATGAGATCCGGATGTTGGACAACAGGAAACTCGGGGAGCTGCCCGAGATCAACGGGAAGCTGGTCAAGGTGAGCAGAGAGCTCAGGTACCCCTGGCCAGGTGTGCCCGTGCCAGCCAAGTGCCCTCCAGAGCCCTGCAGCTGGGTGGGGCTGGGAGGTACACCTGTTTGGGGGAGGGGGGTGGTTCCCTTTGCCCCTTTTTGGCACAGGGAAGGGTTGCACACCTGGCCAGGTGTGGCAGGGCAGCCCCAGGTGATGTTTCCCCTTCCCCAGAGCATCTTCCGGGTGGTTTTCCACGACCGGCGGCTGCAGTACACGGAGCACCAGCAGCTGGAGGGCTGGAGGTGGAACAGACCTGGCGACAGGATCCTGGACATAGGTGAGTCTCACCTGGCTGGGGCAGCTGGGAGGTCCCAGGTGGGCCTCACCTGTGCCCCCCTCCCCTGCAGATATCCCGATGTCCGTGGGGATCATCGACCCCCGCGCGAACCCGACGCAGCTCAACACTGTGGAGTTCCTGTGGGACCCCTCCAAGAGGACCTCGGTCTTCATCCAGGTGAGGACAGGTGGGCACTGCCTCACATCCAGGTGAGAGACAAGTGGGCAGTGCCTCACATCCAGATGAGGCACAGGTGGGCTCTGCCTCACATCCAGATGAGGGACAGGTGGGCAGTGCCTCACATCCAGGTGAGGGACAGGTGGGCAGTGCCTCACACCCAGGTGAGGCACAATGGGCTCTGTCCCACACCCAGGTGAGGCACAGGTGGGCACTGCCTCACATCCAGGTGAGGGACAGGTGGACTCTGTCCCACACCCAGGTAAGGGAGAGGTGCGCTCTGTCCTGCATCCAGGTCAGGGACAGGTGAGCTCTGTCCTGCATCCAGGTCAGGGACAGGTGAGCTCTGTCCTGCATCCAGGTCAGGGACAGGTGGACACTGCCTCACATCCAGGTGAGACACGTGGGCTCTATCCCACACCCAGGTGAGGCACAGTGGGCTCTGTCCCACACCCAGGTGAGGCACAGTGGGCTCTGTCCCACAGCCAGGTAAGGGACAGGTGGGCTCTGCCTCACATCCGGGTGAGGCACAGTGGGCTCTGTCCCACACCCAGGTGAGGCCCAGCTGGGCCCTGTCCCTCGCTGGCAGCCGCACAGGAGGCTCACCTGTCCGCAGGTGCACTGCATCAGCACGGAGTTCACGCTGCGCAAGCACGGCGGCGAGAAGGGCGTTCCCTTCCGCGTGCAGATCGACACCTTCCGCGAGAATGAGAGCGGCGAGTACACCGAGCACCTGCACTCCGCCAGCTGCCAGATCAAGGTCTTCAAGGTACCTGAGCTCCCACCTGGGCCCACCTGGGCTCTGTCCCGCTTTGTGCCGCTGCCTCTGAAACCTCCCACCTTTAGGAATAACAGCCCCAACCTGTGGTGCAGGTGGTGCAGGTGATGTAGGTGGTGTAGGTGGTACAGGTGCCGCAGATGGTGCAGGTGGCGCAGGTGGTGTAGGTGATGCAGGTGGTGCAGGTGGTACTGATGGTGCAGGTGGCACAGGTCACGTAGGTGGCGCAGGTGGTGCAGGTGCAGGAAGGGGTGTTCCCGCTCTGGTCACACCTTGGGGTACCTGTGACTCCATCCCACCTGCAGCACCCCCAGGATCTCACCTTGGCTCCTCTTTTCTCACCTGTTCACCTCGGTGGGGGGCGTGGGTCAGTGGGGTTTGGGGTCCTGCTCTGCCCTCCCCTGGTCCACCTGTGAGTGCAGGTACAGCCAAGTTTCAGGGAATTTCTTAAGGGATCTGCCAAGGGGAACATCTGGATACCTGTGGAGGTTCCACATCTGTGCTTCCTGTGGGATTTGAGTTACAGGTGTGTTCAGGTGGTTACAGGTGTCTCCAAGTGGTTACAGGTGTCTACAAGGGGTTGCAGGTGTATTCAGGTGGTTACAGGTGTCTTTAGGCACCTAAATACAGGTTACAGGTGTCTCCAGGTGATTACAGGTTTGTTAAGGGAGTTACAGGTGTATTCAGGTGGTTACAGGTGTATTCAGGCGGTTACAGGTGTATTCAGGCGGTTACAGGTGTCTCCAGGTAATTACAGGTTTGTTAAGGGAGTTACAGGTGTATTCAGGTGGTTACAGGTGTATTCAGGTGGTTACAGGTGTCTGCAGAGAGGTTACAGAGGTACTCAGGGGGTTATAGGTGTGTACAAAGTGGCTACAGGTATCTTCAGGTGGTTACAGGTGGCAACAGGAGTATTCAGATAGTTACAGGTATATTCAGGGAGTTACAGGTGTCTCTGGGTGGTTACAGTTGTGTTCAGGGAGTTACAGGTGTACTCAGGGGGTACAGGTGTATTCAGATGGTTACAGGTATCTCCAGGTGGTTACAGCTGTATTCAGGTGTTTGCAGGTATATTCAGAAGGTTGCAGGTGTCTCCAGGTGGTTACAGGTGTAGTCACATGGTCACAGGTGTCTCCAGGTGGTCACACCCCTGTCCCTGCAGATGCCCTCAGGACAAGCTTCTCCCCAAACTCATTTTCCCTGTGCTAAGCACCAGGAGGGCTGAATCACCTGTGCCACCTGTGTGTGTCACACACACCTGTGCCACCTGTGCGTGTCACACACACCTGTGCCACCTGTGAGTGTCCCCACACCTGTGCCACCTGTGCGTGTCCCCACACCTGTGCCACCTGTGCGTGTCACACACACCTGTGCCACCTGTGAGTGTCCCCACACCTGTGCCACCTGTGGGTGTCGCACACACCTGCGGGTGTCCCCACACCTGTCCTGCCCGTCCCTCGGCAGCCCAAAGGAGCCGACCGGAAGCAGAAGACGGACCGGGAGAAGATGGAGAAGCGAACGCCGCACGAGAAGGAGAAGTACCAGCCCTCCTACGAGACCACCATCCTGACCGAGGTGAGCTCACCTGCCTCACCTGCCTCACCTGGCTGCAGGCAGCAGGGCTGGGCTGCTGGCAGACCCCAGCTCAAGGTGTTCGTACCTGCCAGGCAGAACTGGGGCAGAGGAGGTGCTCTGTACCTGCAGAAGGGCTTTGGGAACGTTATTGACCTGAGCTGGGCAGGTGTGTGCAGGCCCAGGTGTGTGTGCAGGCCCAGGTGTGTGTGCAGGGCCAGGTTTGTGCAGGGCCAGGTGTGTGCAGGGCAAGGCCAGGTGTGTGAGGCTGCAGGTGTGTGCAGGCCCAGGTGTGTGCTGTGTGCAGGTACCGTCCCAGCTGTGTGCAGGTGCAGTCCCAGCTGTGTGCAGGTGCAGCCCAGGTGTGTTCAGGTGTGTGTGGGCAGTGCAGGTGCAGTCCCAGGTGTGTGTGGGCAGTGCAGGTACAGCCCAGGTGTGTTCAGGTGTGCAGGTGCAGCCCAGGTGTGTGCATGGCTCTAGGTGTGTGCAGGTGCAGCCCCAGGTGTGTTCAGGTGTGTGCAGGTGCAGACCAGGTGTGTTCAGGTGTGTGCAGGTGCAGACCAGGTGTGTTCAGGTGTGTGTGTGCAGTGCAAGTGCAGTCCCAGGTGTGTTCAGGTGTGCAGGTGCAGTCCCAGGTGTGTTCAGGTGTGTGCAGGTGCAGCCCAGGTGTGTTCACGTGTGTTCAGGTGTGTGCAGGTGCAGCCCAGGTGTGTTCAGGTGTGCAGGTGCAGCCCAGGTGTGTTCAGGTGTGTGTGTGCAGTGCACGTGCAGTCCCAGGTGTGTTCAGGTGTGCAGGTGCAGCCGAGGTGTGTTCAGGTGTGTGTGTGCGGTGCAGGTGCAGTCCCAGGTGTGTTCAGGTGTGTGCAGGTGCAGCCCAGGTGTGTTCAGGTGTG
>JAWWEY010000099.1:3461384-3476007 GCA_035582745.1 Loriotus luctuosus
TAATATATATCATAAAATAATAAATCAAGCCTTCTGAAACATGGAGTCAGATCCTCATCTCTTCCCTCATCCTAAGAACCCTGTGAACACTGTCACAGCCTGGTGTCACCCATGGAGGGGCTGATGTCACTTGTGGGGGGTCACCACAAAGGGGGTCTCACCTGACGTCCTCGGTCTGGTTGTGTGGAGGGGTGGGCAGTGCTGCCAGCAGGTCCAGGCTCTTCACCTCCACAGCTGGTGCATCTGCAGAGAAGCGATGGGTGTCACCAGGGGGAGTGACAGGTGGCAGCACGGATTCTGTGCCACCCCTGTGCCAGCCAGGCTCACCTTTCTGGCCGTGGGGCTCACGGGCTGGGTCGGCGTCCTTGGGCTGCTCCCCCAGCTCTTCAGGGGCCGTGACACCGTTCACCATCTTCTGCTGCACGGAGGGAGGGGGTGTGGGGGGCAGCGAGGAGGGTGGCGTGGGTGGGTTGCTGAGGTTGTTCTGGGGGGAGACGGTGGGGTGAGAACAGCAGGATGGTCCAGGACCCCCGGAAAAGGGGGACAACCCCCCTCTCACCTTGGTGAGCAGCTGGGAGTAGTAGTCAGGGACACTGTCGAGCACAGCACTGCCGAAGGCGCCCCTCAGCTGGCTCTTCCCGTTGATGGGGCTGCTGCCAAAGGGCGCGAAGAGGCTGAAGTTGGCCATGATGGTCGGCTCAGTCAGGGGCAGCAGCGACAGCTCCTGGGGACAAAGTGGTGAGTGGGGGGAACAAGGGCAAAGGAAGCCCCCTGCCACACCCCAGCCCACGGCTGTCACAGACATCTTTCATGAAAAATCTTTTCCTTAGGATTTTTCCTTCTGAGAAACTGAGAGGCCTCAAGAACAAAATGTAAACATTGATTTTCTGCTGCTGTAGAATGCAACAGGTAGATCTGTGATTAGTCCATTTTAAATGTTTGTAATTAATGGCCAACCACAGCCCAGATGGCTCGGACACAGAGCCCGAGCCACAAACCTTTGTTACCATTCTTTGCTATTCTATTCTTAGCTAGCCTTCTGATGAAACCTTTTCTTCTATTCTTTTAGTAAAGTTTTCATGTAATATATATAATAAAATAATAGATCAAGCCTTCTGAAACATGGAGTCAGATCCTCATCTCTTCCCCAACCCAAGAACCCCTGTGAACACGGTCACACATGGCCATACCTGCTTCAGCTGCTTCATGAGGGCCTCGCCAGGACGCAGCCCCTCATCCTTGCGCAGCTTCTTGCGGGACGCTGGCATCCGCTCGTTGCCTTTCTGTACCCGCTTAGGCTTGGTGGGTGCTGGCTTCCTGGCAATGGAGGGGTCCTGAGGAGGAAAACGGGGGCATGAGCAGTGCCAGCACAATCCCTCACCCATCTCACCCCCAGCCCAGCCTCTCCTGCTCACCTCCCGGCCCAGCAGCAGCGACTGTGGCCGTGGCTCTGTCCCAGCGCCCCGGTTCTCCATGTGCCCATTGAGCTCGCCTGGGCTCTGAGCTGAGAGTTGCACGTTCTTGGCCCGCAGCAGCTTCTGCAGCAGCAGGTGCCCAGCCTCGGAGCGCCCACCCGGGGCCAGCAGGCTGTTGGCTTGGCTGTCCCCGGGGTCCCCGTTGGCCTCTGGTTTTGCTGTCTCGTCTCCATCCACCTCACACTGTGCCACTGCCGCTGCCTCTTCCTTCGGCTCCTGCTTCACCAACACCTGGGGGGCTTCACCTGCTGCAGGAGCTCCCTCTGGCACAGCCCCATTGATGCGGGTCTCAGCAGGGTCAGCCGGGTCCACCCCAGGTGCCTCGGGGTCCCAGGGGCCGTGTGCTGGGTCAGGGAGGGCCCCGCTCGGTGTGGGAGTCAGCCCTGGCTCCGTGGGTGCTGCAGGGCTGGGGGCCAAGGCCGGGATCCCCGGTGATGTCTTCTTTGGCTCTTGGGGGCTCTGCTCGGGGCTGGCCAGGTGCTGGGGGGCACAGCCCAGGGGTGAGGGGGCTGGTGGCGTGGGGAGGCGGATGAGGCCGGGCTGGGGGCCACGGGCAGCCAGAGCTGCCTGAACCAGCTCAGCCAGGGGCTGCTGGGGAGGCTGCCCTGGCAGTGCCCGCCCCGCCTCGGTGGCAGAGCTGCTCTGTGCCTCTGCTGGGGCATCTGCCCGGGGCTGGAAAACGGACCCCATGGGACGAGGGGGCTGGCGGGTAGCTGGCAAGCTGTAATCCGGGGCCTGCCCGGGGAAGGGGCCAGGGGTCCGTAGTGCCTGGTTCTGCTGCAGCAGGCTCTGCTGGTGCCGCTGCACCAGGAGGGCCTGGAGCTGCTGCTGCTGCTGCGGCGTCAGATGCCGCAGCTGTGGGTTCTTGGCCAGGACACCCTGGAGCTGCGCCCGGATCTGCCCCATCACCGGCCCTGGCACCTGCCCCAGGAGACCTGGGGGGAGAGTGGCCGTGCCCGGCGCTGGCCCTACTTTGTGCTGAACGGGGCTCTGGAGCCGTGGGGGCTGTGGCTGCCCTGGCAGGGCCCCTGCCACCCCCTTGCCTGGCTGCTCTGGGGGCCGCGGTGCCGGCACCATGGCCTGTGCTGGGCCTGTCCCACAGCCCAGGGGTTGTTGTTCTGCCACCCCAGCTGTGTCCCCGTGCTGCTGGGACAGCTCGGGGTGGGCAGCCCCAGGGCTCTGCAGTGTTGGGGCGAGTAGGGCACCTGGCTGCCCGGGGGCTGCCCGCATAACACCCGGCTGCGGGGAGCTCAAGAGGAGCTGCTGGCCCTGCCCTAGCTCAGCCTGGTGCTTGGGGGCCTGGGGCTCCCCCAGCCCCGGGGGGTTCAGGGTTCCCTGCTGCTCCCCGTGCAGCTGCCCCCCGCTCTCACCACCCTCTGCATGCAGGGTGCTGCCGTCCATGCCCGCGGGCTGGTCCTTGGCAGCCAGGACCGCCGGGGCCGGCTGCATTCCCTGACTCAGGTGCAGCACAGAGGGGGCCTGGCCCCCCGCCCCGTGCTGCGGAAAGTGCTGGATGGAGGGCTGCCCCTGGCCCAGCCCCAGGAGACCTGGCTGGGCAGCCGCTGCTGAGTTCTGCTGCTGCTGCTGCTGTGGAGCCAGCAGTGCCCGAGACTGCCCCAGCTGCTGGGATAGCACGAGCCGGTGGCTCAGCATCCCTGGAGCCTGCGGTGTCAGCTGGGGCGAGCCCAGCACCCGCTGCTGGTGGGGGGCCAGGACGACCTGGCGCTGGGCTTGGGGGTGGCCCAGCACGCCAGGCTGGTGCTGCAGCCCTGGCCCGTGGCCCAGCACGCCTGGCTGCTGCTGGGGCGAGAGCTGCTGCACGAGGAGGCTCTGCTGGCTGCCCAACAGCCCTGGCTGCTTCGGCACCATGGGCTGAGCCCCCGCACCAGGCTGTGGGGCTGGGGGCTGCTGCTGCTGCTGGCCCAGCAGGCCAGGCTGCCCTGGCACGGGTGTTGGCTGCACTGGGGCCTGGCCCAGCACACCTGGCTGCTGCATGGATGCCTGGCCCATCATGCCTGGCTGCTGCAGCGATGTCTGGGCCAGCACACCTGCCTGTTGCATTGAAGTTTGTCCCATCACACCTGATTGCTGCATGGACGTCTGTGCCATGATGCTCTGTGGCTGCATCGAGCTCTGTCCTATCAAACCTGGCTGTTGCATGGACGCCTGACCCATCACACCCTGTTGCTGCATCGACGTCTGTCCCATCACACCTGGCTGCTGCATGGACGCCTGTGCCATCACACCTGGCTGCTGCAGCGATGCCTGTCCCATCACACCTGGCTGCTGCATGGAGCTCTGACCCATCACGCCCTGCTGCTGCATCGATGCTTGTGCCATGACACCTGATGGCTGCAGTGATGTCTGTCCCATCACACCTGATTGCTGCATGGCTGCCTGTCCCATCACACCTGATTGCTGCATGGCTGCCTGTCCCATCACACTCGGCTGCTGCATTGATGCTTGTCCCATCACGCCCTGCTGCTGCATGGCCGCCTGTCCCATCACACCTGGCTGCTGCAGCGACACCTGTCCCATCACACCTGGTTGTTGCATTGACGTCTGTCCCATCACACCTGGCTGCTGCTGCAGTGACACCTGGCCCAGCATGTTCTGCTGCTGCAGTTTCTGTGCCAGCTGCATCCTCTGCAGCTGCCGCTCCTGCATCAGCCGGCTGTCAGCGGCCAGCCCGCGCAGCGCAGGGTTCCCGCTGAAAAACGCACCAGAGGATCCAGGTCCGGGGGCATTCCCTACAGGCTGCTGCCCCATGAAGGACAGACCCTGCTGCACGGCCATGGACACACCGCCCTGGGGCAGGCGCAGCCCCCCAGGCTGCCCCGGCTGCTGCCCCAGGCCCTGCGCTCCCACCAGGGCTCCTCCAGGCTGCTGCACGCCGTGTGCTGACAGGAGCTGTCCCGGGAGCTTGGACATGAGGCGGGGGCTCTGCGAGGGGCTCAGGGCCATCACGGCTGAGGCCTGGTGCTGGTGCTGCTGCTGCTTGTTGCGGTACTCAGCCATGAGGTTGGTGTGTTCCTTCTGCTGCTTCCGCACCTGATGGGGATGGAGAGGTGTCAGTGCCAGGAATGGCAGGGTTTTAGTGCCAAGAATGGCATGGAATTAGTGCCAAGGACAGGGAAACAACACAGCCTTAGCACTGGGGATGGTGGGGCATCAGCATCAGGAATGGCACAGATTTAATGGCCAGGACAGGGGAGCAATAGCATCAGGAATGGCACAGATTTAATGGCCAGGACAGCGAAGCAATAGCATCAGGAATGGCGTAGATTTAATGGCCAGGACAGGGGAGCAATAGCATCAGGAATGGCACAGATTTAATGGCCAGGACAGGGGAGCAATAGCATCAGGAATGGCACAATAACTGTGCTAGAAATGGCACACCACCACCACCAGAAATAGCATGGTTTTACCGCTGGGGATAGTGAGGCATCAGCACTAGGAATGGCACAGGATAAATGTTGGGGACAGGAAGGCATCAGCACAAGGAATGGCACAGGATAAATGCTGGGGACAGCGGGGCATCAGTGCTGCAAGACAGTGGGGCATAAGTGCTGGGAATGGCAGTGCCAGAACAGCAGGGCATTAGCCCCAGGAATAGTGGGACATTAGTGCCAGGAACAGCAGGGAATTAATACCAGGACTGGCACAGCATCAGTGCTGGGGACAGCAGGGCAGTAGAGCCAGAAATGGCACTTTGACTCTGAGGACATCACTCAGTTTGCACTGGGGATGGCACAGTGTTAAAATCGGGAATAATGAAGCCGGCATTGGGAAGAGGGCACCAGGAACAAGGTGCCCACCCACATGCAGAGTCCTACCTGGTCCAGCTGCTTCTGGATCTTGCTCTGCTGCTCTGTCACCAGCTTCAGCTTCTCGGCGTCAGCCTCGGGGAACTCCCGCCCGGCTTTCTTGGCCGTGCGCTGCTTGGCACAGAGCGCCTTGCGGGACTTGCGGTGCGCCCCGATCTGCTCCTCCAGCACCTTCAGCTGCATCTGCAGCAGCTGCTGCGTGTGGAACAGCCACTCCTCGTACTGGCGCTGGTCAGCCTCGTCTGTGGCATTGGGAGAGGGCTCAGATCAGTGGGGACCACGGGTAAGCAGAGACCCCAGGTCAGTGGGGAACCCAGGTCAGCAGAGACCCCAGGTCAGTGGGGAACCCAGGTCAGCAGAGGCCCCAGGTCAGTGGAGACCCCCGGGTCAGTGGGGACCCTGAGTCAGTGGGGACCCCCAGGTCAGTGGAGACCCCCAGGTCAGTGGAGACCCCAGCCCCAGGGCCAGGGTGAGGCCTGTCCCACACCAGCCCTGCCATCTCAGTACTCACTGATGACGCCCTGTGCAAAGGTGGGTGGGTTGGGGCGAGCCTGGGTTGGGTCTGTGCCACTCCGCTCCTGGAAGAAAAGGCAGCATTTGGGACACATGCTGTGGATTGCTGTCCTCTCCCCACAGGCTCTACTGCCCTCAGAGAGCCACAAAACCACCAGTTCTGGCCTGCCAGCCCCAAGAGGCTCCTGTAGACCCTCTGGACACCCCACTCACCTGCCCACTCCCTGCCAGTAAGTGGTTCTGCATCTCAGAGACAGCCGGGCCCCCCGAGAGCCGCTGGGCCAGCAGGGAAACCTGTTGCCTTTTGGGGGACACACACAGAGATGGGCTGTGAGCCAGAGCCAAAGCAACCTGCCTGCCCCACCCTGTGCCCCCCAGATCCCCTTATCTGTTACCTGTTCATGCCCGGGGCCACCCCGATGCTGCCCTGAGCCATCACCTTCTTGATGCCCTTCAGTGCCACCATCTTGGCCTTGGCAATGGGGTCCATGATGTCCTCAGCTGCAAACTTGTCCAGATCTGCTGGGACAGAGACCACAGCGTGTTCAGCCCTATGCCCCACACCCAAAAGGGCCCAAAAAATCACCACCAGCCCCTACCTGTGTCTGGGAAAAAGCTGTTGGCCAACTGCTGCTGCATGACGAGCTGGGGGGGCTTCAGGCCCAGGTTGGGGGGCTGCACCCCGGCCATCGGCTTCTGCACCAGCACCTGCTGCTGGCTCTGCTGTGCCTGCCCCAGGGCCACCTGCACCCCGTGGGGGGATGACAGCACGTGGGGCTGCCCAGAGCCCATGCCCATGTGGGGGGCCAGAGCTGGGCCCTGCTGGGGTGCGTTGAGCCGGGGAGGCTGTGGTGGCAGCAGAGGTGGCCGGGCCACCAGCCCCAGCTGGAGGGGAGTCTGAGGGGTGCCCAGACGGGGTGGCTGCCCCTCAGGAGGCTGCCCAGATGCCCCTGTGTGCAGCATGGGGTGCCCCGGGGCTTGGAGGTGGGCGGTGCCACGGGGCAGGTGGGCTGACATCTGCTGCTTCTTCTGCAGCTCCTTCTTCTCGTGCTCCAGGAGGTCCTCGATGAGCAGGGGCAGCTCGCTGGCCACCAACGAGCTCTCCATCTTGTCCAGGTCATCCGCTGGCGAGTGCCGGGCACTGCCCAGCCCCAAAGCTCCACTGTCCAGCTCAAACTTCTCCAGCAAGGGGTTGCTCTGGCCACCCAGCTGGGCAGCTGCCAGCCCACGGCCAGGGCCAGTGTAGGGGTCCTTCTCCAGCACGGGGACACCAGTGTGGCCACTGTTGGAGAACTGAGTCATGCCAAGGCGAGCGGGGCCAGTGCTGGAGCTCAGGAGGGTCTGGCCAGGTTTGACACTCAGCCCTAGAGAGGCAGAGATTTTATCTGTGCCCTGCAGTGCTTCTGACTTGATGGCGGGGCCAGCAGTGGTGAACTGGCAGGGTGAGGTCTTCAGGCAGCCATCCTCCAGTTTGGGTTTGACATCAGTGGGCAGCGAGCCGGCCTTTGCCTCTGCACTCTGCGCCTTGAAAGTTGGGTCAGGGGCCAGCACAGTGCCCGTGGGGCAAGCAGAGAGTCCCAAGCCCATCCCAGACACCAGTCCTTCCTTGGGCACCTCCTGATCCTCCACAGATGGGGTCACATCTTTGCTGTCCCCAGGGTCAGGGAGCTTCAAGGTGGGCGCTGGTGGTTCTGTCTTGAGCTGGGCCTCACGCTCTGCCTTCTCGTTGGCCGACTCCACCAGGCGCAGGTGCTCGTTGAAGATGTCCTTCTTGTCACCAGTGTCCAGCTCAGGGTCAGTGTAGGCCAGCAGGTCGAACTCATCACCATTCAGCAGGTCATCCAGGTGGGGGTCTGCTGTCTCCAGGCTGTCCAAGTTGTCCAAGTCATCGTCCCCTTTGGCCACATCTGGATCCAGGCTAAGGTTGGCCAAATCATCATCATCTTCCAAGTCCTTGTGGGAGCCGAAGTCGTCATCCAGATCAGGCTCCACGGGCACCTCGCAGGGCAGCCGTGCCCCCTCCAGGCTCAGGTGGCTTTTCCCAGGGGTTGGTGCAGGGTCTGGAGCAGGGCCATCCTTGGCACCCTCGGGGCGCAGGGTGGCACCAGAGGACACGGGACGTGGGGGGATGTGCTGCTGCAGCTCCAGGGTGGGTGCTGGCAGTGGAGGTGCCATCTTGGCATGGGGCTGTTGATGGCTGTTGCCCATCTCAGCTCCCTGTGGGGACGCGGGTGGCAGCGGTGCTGGAACCTTCTGGGATGGCAGAGCCTGCAGGGGCATGACTGGGGTGCACAGGGCCTGGGGGGTGCCCTCCTCCCCGGGCAGGAAGAATCGAGGCCGGGGTGCCTGGGGGGCAAAGGGAGATCCCACAACACCCCCAGGTCCCTTCTGCATGTTGTGTCGGAGCTCGATGAAGGGAGCGCCCAGGGCAGCTGGTGAGGGGGGCACGGCCTCGGCAGGGGTGGGCAGGCGGGTGCCCAGGCTGCCCATGGGGGTGCCAGCGGCCGGGGGGGCGAAGCGGGAGGTGACAGGGAGCCTCAGGGCCGCCACTGCTGCTTGTTGCTGTTGCTGCTGCTGCTGCCAGAGGTGCTGCTGCTGCTGCTGCTGCGGGGATGGTGATGGGAAGACCCCACGGGGGTAGAAGGCCTGGGGGGGCCCCACGGTTGCCCTGGAAGACACCGTGGTGTTGGCACCAGCTTGGTACAGCCCCGACACGCTACATCCCATCCCTCTCACACTGTGCCAAGCACCCAAAAACCCACAGCCATCCCCTCCCTCCAAAGTGATCCCCAAGTGCTGGGGGTCAGGGTGTGATGTCTGCTGGCTCCCACCCGTGCATGCTGAGCCCGTGGCCCTGCCAGGGGGCACCCACCGCCCGCTGATGTCCAGCATGGCTGGCGTGGCCGCCGGCGGGGGCCGGGAGAGCCGCTCGTCCTGCGTGAACGCTGCCTGCACCATGACAGAGCCAGGCAGCTTCCCAGCGCCTGCTGCCGTGGCCAGAGTCCCGAGGAGAGCCTTGTCCTGGAAGAAGGAAGGAAAAAAGAGTCACCCCACCATCAGCCACATCCCCTTCCATCAGCTGCATCCCCCCATGCCCCTCTATCAGCCACATCATCCCCTGTGCCCCTCAATCAGCCACATTCCCCTACCGTGCCCCTCTATCAGCCACATCATCCCGTGCCCCTCCATCGGCTGCATCCCCCCTGTGCCCCTCCATCAGCTGCATCCCCTCCGTGCCCCTCTCATCAGCCACATTTCCCCACCCTGTGCCCCACCATCAGCCATATCTCCCCCTTTGCCCCTCCATCAGCTGCATCCCCCTTTGTCCCTCCATCAGCCACATCATCCCCTGTGCCCCTCCATCAGCCACACTTCCCCACCCCGTGACCCTCCATCAGCCACATCCCCACCATGCCCCAGCTCTCCCACCTGTGCTGGCTGGTACGGGGCCATGCCCCGGCTCAGCTCGAAGCTCTGCCCACTGTCAGGTGCCCAGCCTGCTGGTGAGGAGGAGGCAGCAGCAGCCGCGCTCTCCTTCTCCTGCCGGAGGCTGTTCCTCTGGATCTGCTGGCGGATGAGCAGCTCCCGGAGCCGCTGGCGCTGAGAAGAACTCAAAGTTAGAGCCCAGAGTGGCAACAGGATCAAATCCAGCAAAAAAAATCACACACAGAGTGCCCATCAATGCCTCCACACCCCCAGTTGTTCCCTTTCATTCTCTCCCAAACCCAAATGGATGCAACTAGATGAGCAGCTCCCAGAGCCACTGGCACTGAGAATTCAGAGTTAGAACCCAGAGCGGCAACAGGACCAAAACCAACAAAACAAACCATACACAGAGTGCCCATTAATGCCTTCACAGCCCACTTTTTCCCTTTCATTCTCTCCCAAACTTGAATGGATACAACTGGATGCCAGGAGAGGCCTCACCTGCCGCTGCTTCTCCAGCTCCGACTGGCTCATGGTGCCCAGAGCCCCATCCTGGGCACCAGGCAGCTCTGCCAGGTCCCGGTTTGGGGGTGCCGAGAGCCCTGCAGCCACCTCCTCCCTCTTGTCAGCCGTCAGTCCCAGTGCAGAGCGGGGCAGGAAGGCTCCAGAAGGGTCCTGCTGCTGCGGGGGAGCCGGGGGCTGCGGTGGCAGCACCGACGGTGGCCGCAGGGGCGAGAGGCTGTAGGAGTCAGGCGCGGTGGTGCCAGGGCCCAGCGGGCTGCTGGCCTGGTGGAAGCTGGGGGACGAGGCGTAGGCCGAGCTCTGGGGTTTCCCAGAGCTGTAATGGCTGTTGATCCCGTGGGGCTGGTGGGATGGGGAGCCCTTGAGCGGCTCTGAGACAGCTGGAGGGAAGGTGAAGCGCACGGGGGGCTGGCTGCCCGGGAAAACGCTGGCACCAGGCGAGCGGGCAAAGGGTGGCTGCGGCCCCGCTGCTGCCTTGGCGTGGGGGTCACCTGCTGGGGTGCCCCCAAAACCTCCACCAGCCGCCCCCACTGATTTGAACCCCGGCTCCGGCATCTGTGGACGGGGGGGTTTGTGCAGTGGGGTGAAGGGATCCCGGGATTGCGGCCGGGAGGGCGGCTGGGAGTAGGGATCAGGGGATTGGAAGCGAGGGGTGACTGGGGACTGGCAGAAGGCTTCGTTGGAGAGAGGGCGTGGGGTTAGTGGGGACTGAGAGCTGGATTGGGACTGGGGGCTGGCAGGGATGCGGGAGAAAGGTTCAGAGGGCAGGGAGCGGGGCGGGAGGGCACAGCAGGCCTCGGGGGGCTGCAGCCGGGGCGTCAGCGGGGGCTGTGAGTAGGGGTCCAGGTAGGGAGACTGACGGTACAAATCAGGGTGGCCAGGGGGTGAGGGGGCCAGGGGATGGGGGTCGGGGGGCCGGTGCCCCAGCCCCGGGCTCTGCGGCTCTACCTGAGAGACCCGAGGGGTCATGGGGGCTTTGAAGACGTCGGCCGCCTTCAGCTCCGCAGCCGAGAGGTGGGGGCCACCTGGGGAGTCCCCGTAGCCCATGCCAGAAGCATAGCCAGGTGAGCAGACCCCCAGGCTTCCCCCATCCTCCTTCTTCACCTCCAGACCCTTCTTCTGCTCCCCAAAAGGGAGGGGAGAGAGCAGGGCCTCAGGGGGCCGCGCCCCAGGACTCCCTGGCACCGAGAGGTTGTCCAAGGAGGGGCACCGGGGCTTCAGGAAGGGGTCAGGGGTGCCAGGTTGGTGCCGGGGGGTGCCAGGCGGGGTGGGGTGGAAGTCAGGGGGAGCACGGGGGGCTGTGAGGGGCTGGGGCTGGCTAGGGAAGGGCTGGAAGGCAGCCCCTGACGTGGGGCTCTGGCCCAGAGGCGAGGGGAAGCGCGGCTCCAGCCCGTAGGCAGGGGCCGCGCCGTAGGGATCGTGCGAAGGCACTTGGGCAGGGGACTGGGGTGGGAGCTTGAGGAAGAGCTCGCTGGGAGACTCAGGTCCACCTCCAGCACCCGCTGGGGGCTTCAGGAAGCCCTCGCCGGTGGCTGGGGGGCTGCTGATGTAGACGGGCTGTGCCCCCGGCGGCACCGGGATCCGCAGGTGCAGCGAGGGCCTCTCGGGCTTGCGCAGTCCCTCCCCTTTGGTCTGCTTGTTGATCTGGCTCTCGGCCTGCTGCAGAGAGAGCCGGGCTGTCAGCGCTGTGGGAACCCTCCCCGCGGGTTGGGCACGGGCTGGGGTGGGCACAGCAATGTCCCCCAGGGCTGGGCCGGGGCCGCCGGGCACCTCCCCGCGCCTCACGTACCTTCTGCACCTTGTTGATGCGATGAGCCGCCCGGTTATCTTTGGCCTTTTGCTAACAAAGACACGAAGCCAGCTGACTTGCAGCCCCCCGGCGCCCCGGCCCCACCACCCCACTGACCTCCTGGCACTCACCAAATATGGGGCTTTGTCCGTGGCAGGGACTTTCCTCCAGAGCTTCATGATCTGTTTGCAGCGGCTCGACCAGTCTGGGAGTCCAGTACGAGCAGATACAGGGGAGGAAAGGAACGTTAGCCCGGACCTGAGGAGCTCACTCCTATCATTGGTGGGTCACTGTTCCCCCTCGTGTGAAGGGAAAGCCCAAGAGACAGAACTGAGACCCCCTGCCCACTACAGAGAACACTTTAGTGGCAGAACAGCTGGGATCTCCCCTCAAAAAAGGGATTAGGGAAGTCACACTCCACCCATACCCCCAAACCCTCACCACAACGGGGCAGCTGCAGCCCCCCCAGAGCCCTACCTGGATAATCCTGCTTGAGGTTGGGGAAGTTCATGTTGGCGTAGAGGACAGGGGAGATGGTGGAGAGCTCACCCAGCTCCTCGTCCTTCTCCCAGCGCTGCAAACTGCGCTGGTTGTAGGACAGCCCGTCGCCCTCGCCCTCCGTCGTGGGCGTCGTGGGGGTCGAGGGGGTGGTGGCGGCTGAGCTGCTGGCCCAGGGGCTCTCGGGCTCGCAGTGGTCTGGGCTGAAGAAGCCACTCCGCTCCCTGAGTGGAGAGGAGTGTCACAAATTGTCAGGTTGTAAGGAAGAGTGGGTCCCAGGACACACTGCAGTTCAGTTCCTCCCAGGAGGGGACCCCCAGCTCCTCTGAGTACCTGTTATCGAGGAATGGGGACTGGCAGACCCCTGAGTACGAGTCCAAGGAGACAGATCCGGAGAGTGAGCCCAGGGAAACGCTCCCTGTGAGGGGGAAACAAAATGGTTGCAGGGAAAACAAAGCTAGGGCACAAACCTGCACCTGCCCTGGGGGTCTGAACAACCCCCAGACAGCACAACCCCCCAAAATACTTTCCATGTTCACCCCCAGAGAAATGAATACCCAGGAGCCTGTGCTCTCAGATACCACAGGCACCATTGAGTGAGTGAGTTTGGCTTTCCTGAGGCTAGAACCAAGCCCTGCCCTTCACCACACACTCCAGGAACCTCCTGGATGATGGGGGCTCTGCCAATTCCACCCACCCTGCCCCGAGAGCTGCAGGTCTCCTTGCAGGAAGGGCCGCTGTGCTCGGCTGGGGTCCTGCCCGGCCTCCATCCCCGCGGCCACGCAGTTGAGGGGCTGCTCCCCGCGCTCCGCCGAGCCCAGCACGTCCTTGAAGAGCTGCTGCACATCTTTGCTCTCCATCTTGGGCAGCTCTGCAGAGGCAAACGGAGGAGGAGCTGGGTGCAAATACCACACTGATGGGAAGTGGAAAAACCTCGGGGTCACGGTCCTGGGACCCCTTCAACAGAAGAGGGGGCACAAGATGGTCTCACCTTCCGTGGGGATCTTGTCGAGGTCGGAGCTTAGTGCTCCCTCGCCTGGGGTGGCCGGTTTTTCAGAGTCCCCACGGTCTGGGGAATCCTTGGGCTCGTCGGCTCCTGAGGAGAAATCAAGAAGTGCCCTAAGCCCCCTGGGGACCCCCGGTTCAGGGTTGGGGACCCCATGGGGCAGCCCCCGCCACCCAACAAGGGACACGAGTGCCTCGGTCCTCCAGCGGCGCCGCGCCACAAGGGGGCGCTCTAAGCACCCCCTCTAAGGTCACGGGCATCATGGGACTAACCATAGAGTTCAGCCCTGCCTAGAGCGGACCCCTCAACCATAGAGTTTGGTCTCGAAGGCTGTGGGCGCCCTGTGGCCCGTGGAGGACTCGGCTCTGGGGGTCCCACAGCGGTCTCACCCAGCTCCTCGGCCTTGGCGTCGTCCTTGCCATCGTCATCGGGAGCAACTGCGCTGCCGTCAGTGCTGTCGTCGCCTGCAGGGTAGCCCAGGATTCAGTGAGCAGGGTCAGGATCCCCCCCGAGCCCCAGTGTCCTCCCTCAGTGGTGATGGCCGCCCCTCACAGCCCTCAGCCTTCGCCGACGGGCCTCAGTGCCCACAGCACTGCTCACAGTGGGGGTCCCCAACAAACCCAGCGACCTCCAATATCCCCTCAAGATCCCCTACAACCCCAGGGACCCTGAACAACCCCTTCAGCCATCCTGGGGACCCCAACAACTTCCAACAAACCCAGGGACCCTGAACAGCCCCCTCAGCCATTCCCGGCCATCCTGGGGACCCCAACAACTTCCAACAAACCCAGGGACCCACAACAATCTCAGGGACAACCCCCAACAAGCCCAGGGATCCCCCAACCAAGCCCAGGGAGCTCCAACCCCACTAGGGACCCACAACAAACCCCCATTAACGCCTGTAACCCCCCTCTCTGGGGTTGCAGACCAACTCCTGGCCACACTCACCTCGGGGGTGGGTGGGGGTCTCCCTCCTGTCCGGGGTGCCCCCCTGCAGTGCTCCAGCGAGGTTGGGGTCCCCCTTGGGCCTTGGGGCGCCCTGGCCCAAGGCGGGGCGGGCGGCCCCGTCCCCAACCCCGCCTGCTGCCAGCAGCGCCTTGCGGCTCAGGTCCATCAGTGCCTTCCCAAAAAACGCCTCCTGGAATTGAGAGGGGGTTCTGTCAGCATCGGGGGGTCCCCCCCATCCATCTCTCCATCCATTCCAAGCACCCCCATCTATCCCACCTGCAGGTACGGGGGGAACATGTCCTCCAACTTGCTCTTCTTCCGTCCCCGGCGCTTCTTCTTCTCATCCCCCTCTCCTGAGCCTGGATCCAGGCCAGCCTCGGCTGGGACATCACCAGGAGCTCCTCCTGCAACAGCCCCCCAGCAATGAACACCCACTCCCCAAAAAGGGTCTGGGGATGATCCTGTGCCACTGGCATAGCGCTGTGAGGTGCACCCTGAGGGCCCCTGCACATCCCTGGGGGTGAGAAGGGAATGGGAAATGGAGGAAGGGAAGGTTTGGGAAGGGAAAGTTTGGGAAGGGAAGGTTTGGGAAGGGAAGTGGTAGAAGGAAAAGGGGGAA
>JAWWEY010000099.1:3488132-3501416 GCA_035582745.1 Loriotus luctuosus
GAATGGAATTTATGCATCATGCATGAGGTGTATGAATATGCAACAGGCTGTTGCTTTTAAGGGTTAATCTTCTGTTAGTGTGGGTCCTTTTTTGGGTTTATTTTGCCCAGAAAAGGTACCCGGACTGTCCATACACTTTGTTTCTATTGTCTTATATTGTCCTAATCCAAATTGTCCAAATTATTATTAGTCTAATTTTTTATAACCGTTTTATTACTGTTAAAATGTTAACATTTTAACAGTAATAAATTTTTTATTTTAAAATTTTAAAAACAAGTGATTGGCGCTTTCCACAGGGGGAAGAAGTGTCCTGGTCCATTCCCCACCTCCATCCTTCCCCACAACCTTTCTCAGCCCAGAGACACCCAGGAACACCCACACCAAACTGCTCCTGCTCCCCAAAATCTCCATCACTGCCTCCCCCAGCCCCAGGGACCCCCAGAGACCCCCAAGATGATCAATTCCAGCCCCTCCAGACACCACAGCTCCACCAGGGCCATAAACTTTCTTTATTTTCCCAAACAATTAAATAGTAGTATTTCTTTTGTTTTCTTTTAAACTGAAGTGGTTAAAAGCAGGCTGCCCCCTGCCAGGGCAGGCAGGCATGGGGGGGACATTTATATTACCATTTATAAATAGAAAAATAAAACTCTCAAGCAGGGCGGGTTAGCAGTTAGCATGGTTAGATTTGGACCTGGCACAGGGTGCCCGTGGCAGACACCTGGTGCCCACTATGGGTGACAGGGACAGATCCAGAGCAGGGGACAGGCAGGAACTGCTGCCAACTGCTCAGTCTTGGGGTGTTTTTGGCATCTCCCCAGCTGGATTTGGCTCCCCAGGTTGGGTCTGGTGCTGCCTGGCTGGGGTTTGACAGGCACCAAACCCAGCCCAGTGTAGTGGTTAATCTTGGGGTGTTTTTGGCATCTCCCCAGCTGGATTTGGCCCCCGAGGGGTTTTTTTGACCCCCCTGGCTGGGGTTTGACAGGCACCAAACCCTCCCCAGTGGTTAATTAAGTCTTGGGGTGTTTTTGGCCTCCCCCCAGCTGGATTTGGCTCCCCAGGGCAGGGTCTGGTGCTGCCTGGCTGGGGTTTGACAGGCATCAAGCCCTCCCCAGTGGTTAATAAAGTCTTGGGGTGTTTTTGGCATCCCCCCAGCTGGATTTGGCCCCCAAGGGGTTTTTTGACCCCCTTGGCTGGGGTTTGACAGGCACCAAGCCCACCCCAGTGCAGTGGTTAATAAAGCAATAAATACCAGGGGGGTCTGGGCATGGAGACCCAGCCATGGGGGGCTCCAGGACAGCACAGGGGCCACCCCATACCCCAGGGCAGTGCTGAGCCCCGACCTCCCCGCAGCACCAGGGGTGCCCTTGTCCCTCTTCCCCGTGCCCAGGGGGTGCCCAAGGGCTGTGCCATCCGGTGTGTGGCATCACCTGCCAGAAACGGGGGGCAGGCACCCCTAAACCTGCAGGGCCTCGTGGCCCAGCACGCCCCCGGCCAGCCGGTAGAGCAGGCGGGAGTACCAGTGCATGCCCACCTCGGGCACGGTCCCGTTGCCCACCTCGGGGTGGGCTGGCAGCAGCGACAGGAACCCGTGGAAGAGGCGGAGAGGGGCGAATGCCCTGTGTGCCCAGCGGTGGCTCTCCAGCACCGCATAGCAGGATGCCAGCACCCCGTTCACTAGCAAAGTGCCCTGAGAGGTGAGGGGGGCAAAAACTCCCACTCCATCCTCCCGAGAGACCCTCAGCACCCTCGTGGGGCGCAGCCCCTGCCCGCCAGCCCCGTGGGCCAGCACGGCGTCGCCCGGGCGCACGCGGCGGGCGAAGATGGGCAGGAAAGCGTTGGAACCATTGACCTCCCCACGGGCTGTGAACACCAGGTGGGATGGGGTGAGGAGCAGCCGGCGAGCTGGGCTGGCTGTCTCGATGGCCACGAAGGAGGCACGCTGGCCCAGGTCCCGGTGGAGGAAGAGCAGCACCTCGGTGGGCACCAGGCGCCCGCCCGGCTCGGCGCCCAGCACTCGGTCGCCCCGGCGCAGCTCAGCCAGGCCCCGGTGCTCCCCGCTCTGCAGCGTCACCGTGGCGTGGCCGGGGAAGCAGCCACCGGTGCGGACGGCCAGTGAGTTATCTGGGAGGATGGAGAGAGTTATTGGTGTCCCCCACCGGCCACCTCCACCTCCAGAGGGGAAACGGCGAGCCCCGGACCCCCAAAGCACCCCCGGAACAAAGGGGGCATTTTTATTTTTCCTGCGTGCAGCTCCTGAATGCTGCAGGGCCCCTTTGTCCACCCTGCACTGACGCCCTTTGTTCCAGGCTCCAACGGTGACATTTATGGCCATTTTCACTTTCTGTCAATTGGCACTTCTGGGCTGGATGGCAACTGCTGGCTGGAGCAACTGTGGGGCTGTGGGCTGCATTGCTATTCTCCTCACCAGGAGCTGAACCACAATTTTGTCTCCATCTGGCCAAAATTTGGAGGGAAAAATGAAGATTTTGCCAATTAAGGAGCCAGGTAGGATAGGGGGAGCTGGGCTGGGGCTGACACCAACCAGAGCGATAATCCCACACAGATCACTTTCTGTCAATTGGAACTTTCTGGACTGGATGGCAACTGCTGGCTGGAGCAACTGTGGGGCTGTGGGCTGCATTGCTATTCCCCTCACCAGGAGATGAACCACAATTTTGTCTCCATCTGGCCAAAATTTAGAGGTTTTTTGCCAATCAGGGGGCCAGGTAGGACAAAGGGAGCTGGGCTGGGTCTGACACCAACCAGAGCAATAATCCCACACGGATCCAGAACATCAAGGGGGAGTAGCAGGAGCTGTGGGTAGGGATTTTATGGGAATTACAACCCCCTGCCCTGGTTGGGGGCAGGAGCTGAACCCCAATTTTGTCTCCATCTTGCCAAAATTTAGAGGGGCAAGTGAGAATTTTGCCAATCAGGGGGCCAGGAGAAGCTGAGCTGGGGCCAGACACCAACCAGACCAATAATCCCACACAGATCCAGGACATCAAGGGGGAGCAGCAGGGGCTGTGAGCTGGGATGTTTATGGGAATTACAGCCCCCTGCCCTGCTGGCAGCCCCTTCTGGTGGTACCTGCTTTGACAGAGACGTGGATGTGCGCCTTGGACTCGTAGTAGACCCAGTCGAAGCCGGCCTCCACTGCCAGCCGTGCCAGCATGCCGTACTTGTGACGGTCACGGTCGGACGTGGTGATGTCCAGAGCCCTGCCCTCGTAGTGCAGAGAGTCGGGGAGGTGGTGCCCATCTTCATCCCAGCCCTCCGTCACCCTCAGCTTCACCCCCGGCCACATGTTCATCACAGCGATGGCCAGCGAGTTCACCCGCTCCTTGCAGCGCTGTGGGGACACCGGTGTCACCCTCACCACGACAGACAGGGACAGACAGACACCAGGGCTGTCCCCCAAGGTGCAGAGAGGGTCACGGCCAAGCTGCCCCCCCCGGCTGGGTGTGGGTTGAACTTTAACGTGCCCCGGGGTCCCGTGGGGTGGAGCTGCTCCACGGGCAGCCGGGCAGAACGGGCAAGGGAGCGGGACGGGCACCGGGACGGTGTCACCTTCCCCGCGGCCACGGCTGTGACTGATTAACCTGCTGAGGGGGCTGTGAAGCAGAGCTGGGGGCAGCTGACCCTGAACCAGCCCCAAATCTGGGCTGACAGAGAGCAGGGCGGTTCCGGGGTGCCTCTCCCCATCAGCAGTGGGGTGCAGGGCTCGGAGCTGCCCCTGTGCCCCCCCCCCCCCGCCATCTGCTGATGTCACAGCGTCCCTCAGTGCCCCAGTGCCGCCCCCCCTCCCCCGTTCAACAAAGCGGCTCCCGGGAGCGCGGGGCCGCGGGGGCGGGAGTGCGAGGCGCGGGCCCGGGGCGGCCGTGCCGGGAGGGGGGGCAGGAATGCGCTCGGCCCGGCCCGGCCCGGCCCGGCCACAATAGGCGCCTTCCAGCCCGGAGCTGACCTCAGGCCCCGGGAATGCCGCCGCGGCCACAAAGGGCCCTTTCAGCCACCCGCACCCCGGGCCGGCTCCGTGCCCGCGGCTCCGCCGCCCCGGCCCCGCCGCCTCCGCCGTCCCGGCTCGCGGGAGCTGCCGGCGCCGCCTGGACCACTCGCAGCATCCCCCGTCGCCATGGCGACCGCGGGGCCGCCCCACGCCATGGCAACCGTGAGCATCCCGACGGGCGCGCGGCGCGTCCCGGGCTCCCGCCACCCCGGATCCCCCCGAGCAGAGAGAGGGGTACCGGGGCCTCCCCCTCCGCGCTGTCCTTGGGGCCGGGGCGCGGCGGCCATCCGGTCCCGTTAATCCCCGACGGTCCCGCCTCGTCCCGGGGCTCCGGTGCTGCCGCGCCGCTGCCGAGAGCCGTGGAAGGGAGCGGGGAACCGGGGCGAGGTACCGGGGTACGGCACCGGGAGGGACCCTGCGCCCCGGGAGGGTCGGTGCCACCCGGGAGGATCCGTAAGCCCCGGGGTGATCGGTGCGCTCTGGAGAGCGTCGTTGGCGACCGGCAAAGCTCCGTGAGCCCCTGAGCGCGTCGGTGCCGACTGAGAAAGGTTCATGAGCCCTGTCGAGGGTCGCTGTGATCCCGCCCATCCCCCCCGCCGCCCCCCACGCCCCCGCGCCCCCGGGAGCGAGGCCGGACCGGGCCGGGCCGGGCGCAGCCCCCACCTCGGTCATGAGCCGGTCCGCCCCCGTGTTCTCCTCGTCCTTGAAGATGATGTCGGGATTGTAGTTGGGCACCAGCTCCCTGAAGCGCTCCGAGCCCCGCAGCACTTTGCCCTCCGCCTTCCCGCTCGCCCCCAGCGTCTGCTCGGGCACGTTGGGCACGAACTGCTTGTAGAGCAGAGGCGAAAGCTGCCGCCGCCCCAGCCGCCGCCGCCCCACCGGGCCCCGACCCGGGCCGCAGCCCAGCACTGGCGCGGCCAGCAGGCAGGCGGCGAGCCCGAGCAGGACGAGGACGAGCGGTCTCCACCGGGGCATCCCGCCCGTCGGGCCCCGCTGCCTCCGCGGCTCCCGCTCAATCACCGGGGGCACGGGCGGCTGGGGCGGGCATGGTCCCGGTGCGGTGGCCCCGGGGCTTTTAGTTGCTCGCGGTGCCAGGGGCGGGTCGGCGCCGTTTCCTTCTCACACCCACGGTCCCGGCGCTGCTGCGGGATCCGTGACCGCTCGGAACGACTGACCACCCCCCCGTACCCCCCCCCGCCTCCCGCCGGTGCCGCCACCCACTCGGAGCGCCGCCGGTTGCGCTGCCACGGTGTCAGCACCCCCTCGCCTGCACCCCGGTCCCGGGAAGTCCCCGACACAGCCCCAGCCTTAGGGAAAACCCTCGCAGAACGGCGTCCCAGCACCGGACACCGGCCCCCAGCTCCGGGCACTGCCCTGGCACTGGCACTGGGCACCCGGTTCTTAAAGCTGCCCCGGGACCGGCACCGGGATCTGACCCCGCGTCCCACTCCTGCTCCCCGCTCCCGTCTAAATCCCGCACTCCGGTGCCGCCTCCTCTCCGCGGTCCCTGCGCTGCTCTCGGGTACCGGAACCCCCCTTTATCCCATCCGAACGCCGCGATTCTGGTCCTGGGACCTCTCCTGTCACCGCCTGCTGGGACCGGGGACCCCTCTCTCCCCGTCCCGGTCCTTCTCCTCCTCCCGCTGTCCCTTGCACCGAGGATCCTCGTTATTCTAAGGCTGTGCCGCCGGTGTCCGCACCTGCTCCGTCCCCTTGGCACAGCCCCGCTCCCGGGACCCGCTCCCTGGCACTACCCCGGTCCCCTCCGCTCGGTCCGACCCACGGTCCCGATCCCCGTTCCTGGCCCAGCCCCCGGTACCGGCTGTCTTGGGTGCTGATCGGCACCGTGCGCCGCCCCGGCTGGGCTGCCCCCGCCGTGGCCGCTCGGCTCCGGCGCTGGGCAGCCCCGTCGGGCCCCGCCTCGGAGCCGGCCCCCGGCAGCGGCGGCAGCGGCGGCCACATCCCCCGGGGCCGCCCCCGCCGGGCTGCCCTGCCCCGGCCGGCCCCTCCGCGCCCCGGCACCGGGGCACCCCCAGAGCGGGACCGGGGCACCCTCGGAACGGGACCGGGGCACCCCCAGAGCGGGACCGGGGCTGTGCCAGGGGTCCGGGTATCGCCGAGGACGGGGCTGGCCTGCTCCGGGACAGGCACCGGGCTCCAACAGTGCCATGGGCACCCCTGGCACCGGCACCGGGACCGTGCCCCCAGTGCTACCGGCAAAGCACTCAAGGGCGCTGTGGGCCCCGGCGAGGGCGGGAGGCAGCAGCGGGGTCGTGGAAGGTTGGGAATGGGTCGGAGGGGGGTCCCGGTCCCCCCCCAGCTTCCCCGCAGCCCCGGTGCCAGCCCGGGGTGACTGGGAGGGGAGCAGGTCGCGGGGAAATCGCGGGCACCGATGGCCTCATTTCCTGCAATATAAACCAAGTTTCCTGCGCTTCCTGCTCGGCCCCAAGCCGGGGGGGGCGGCGAGGGGGGGCCTGGGCCCCCCAGCCCCGCCATGGAGGGGCGGGGGGCGGCCTGGCTCGGCCCCAGGCGGGGCAGGATGGGTGGGGGGCCGGTTCCCCCGGTTCCCGGGGCAGTTTCCGCTCCCTTCGCACGACCCTCCGTGCCAGGAGGTGAAGCCGCAGCTTTGCCCCTCATGTGGGGAAGCTCAGCCCGTACCCCAAAGCCTCCTGGAGCCCCCCAGCACCCTCGGGGTCCCTCAGCCCAGCCCGGGCAGCGGGCAGGGAGCTGCCCTGCCTGGAAGAAGCTCGTTAACCCCAACCAGGAAGAGGGTTAATTATGGCCTCATAGGGCCCATAAGGAGGGGCAGGACTGTGACCCCCCCAAGGCAGGGACACCCCACCCCTGCCCCTTTCCTACTCAGCCCTGCCCTTGGGAGGAATAAAACCCCCAGTTTCAAGTATTTTTATATAAAAACCAGTCACTATTTATTTCTCCAAACAAGTTCTGTTGTAACAGAGACCCGACACACTCATCACATCAAGAAGCTGAAGGAGGGGGGGGGTTGTCCCCTGCACCCCAGGCCTCCCCATTAGGGACCCCAAAGGCCTCAGGGTGGGCAGGGGACAACCAGTGTCCCCCTGCAGCCCCAGAGTGCCACAGGGATGGGGTGTGGAGTGACTTTGGGCACAGGACCCCCTTCCATAGTGTCAGGACAGGTGGGGCAGCATTTAAAACTCAACCAGACCCCAGGGAGCAGCCAGGGGAGGTCAGGGGGGGGTCCCAGCCATTGTTGCACGAGGTATTTCAATGGGGGGTGGGGGGGCTGCAGCCAGCACAGCCTCGGGGGGACCCCACACCCCTTGGGGATGTGGCTCAAGGCCAAGGCTCAGTAGCACAAGAGCTGAGACAGAGCAGGGGGTGGGGGGCAACCCCCAGAGGTGTCTCAGCTTTCCCTGAGGGGCTCTGATGTCCCTGAGGCACCAGGCGCTATCAGGGCCAGCTCTGGGGCTGGCAACCACCCTGGTGGCCACCACAGTGAGGGCGGAGGGGGACATGTCCCTGTCCCCCACTGCCCCCCAGCCCTAGCAGGGCTTGCTGCGGGTCCTGCAGCGCGTCACGGGCAGCGGCAGCTTGTGCAGACCTGGATGCAGGGAGAGTGTGAGAGCCAGGGTGAGGGACACGGGACAGCCCAGCAGCCACCCCTGTGTCCCCATGTCCCTGTCCTCACCAAAGGCACGGATGAGCTCGGCCTGGACTGCCCAGGAGACCCTTTTGACCAGGCACAGCGTGGTGAGCCCAGCAAAGCCCATGTTGTACAGGAACACAATGTAGAAGTTCCCCAACCAGTTGAAGCGGCCAAAATCCCCCAGGAGGTCAAAACGGGTGATCCCTGCACAGGGTGAGGGTACATTGGTCAGGGCACCCCAATTTTAGGGCCATCCCCATGCAGGCATCACCCTGATCCCTCTGGGAGGCTCACCCAGTGTCCTGGAGAAGACAGGCAGGGCTGAGCTGAGCACCAGCAAGGACACACAGTTCCCGATGATCTGGGGAGAAGGAGCAGATTTGGAGGAGGGTTCTGCAGGGTGAAGGAACTTTCCAGATGCCAGGGAACCACTGGAGGGTCCTGCCTGGCACTGTCCTCCCATGAGGGGGACTGCACAGGGACACACAGAGTAGGGAACAGGGTCTTGCACCCCCACAAGAGCCCCCCAGCCCCATCCTGCTGCTCCCACCTTGGTGAGGGGGGTGTCCTGCCTCTCTGGCAGCAGCCGAGTGAACAGGGGGGAGCTGTAGAAGCCCACGACAGAGGAGAGCATTAGGTAGCTGCAAGGAGTGTTAAGGAGGAGAACAGGATGGGCTGGTACTGGGGACAGTGTTGGGGACATGGGGGACATCGCTGTGCCCCCCTGAAGGATACAAAATGAGGACAACCTGCAGTGCAGCTCCAAAGGAGCCAAAGATGGAGAAGGAAACCTGGCCCAGGGATGCGTCCTGTAGGAGGAGGGAGCAGGTTAGGGAGGAATGGTCCCCAGAGCAGCCAGGGACACCACCCTGAGCTGTGCCATGCCCCCCAGGTGGGTACCTGGATGCCCCGTGGCATGGCAGCATCGTCCAGCAGCAGCTCCAGGACGTGGAAGCAAACAATGAGCACAGAGATGCCCTGGGAGGAGCAGGGAGGGAGTGAGGGCGGTGGTGAGGATGGGGACAACACCCCCAGCTCCCCTGAGAGCCCTGAACTCACTGTCAGTGCCAGGAGGCCCAGCATGGCCAGGGGGTAGCCCAGGTTCCTCTGCCAGGGTGACGCTCGGTGCCGCAGCTCTGTGGGGAGGAGGTGCCCAGGTGAGAGAGGGGCACAGCCCCCACCCCAGGGCAGACTGAGGGGGCAGGATGGGGGGTACCAACCCCCAGCCCATCTCCCTCCACGGATTGCCAGGGCCCGGTGCCAGGCTGGAGGGCACCCAGTGTCCCCTTCCCCCTCCCAGGCTCCTCACCCAGCTTCCTCCTCTTGCTCCGGATGGCAAAGAATTGCTCCCGCAGCATCTCCATGTCCAGATTCAGCCAGCAGGAAGCTTTGCCTGCTGGGGAGAGACCCAAGGGGCTCAGGTGGGATGAGGATTCCTCTGTGGTGGGGTAGAGGGTCCCCCCAATCCACCCCGTGCCCCCCTTTGCCAAGCAGCAGCACCCACCAGAGCGGATCCTGTGGGACACAGCGGCTTCCTCAAACCTTGTGCAGCTCAGCTGCTCATCCAGGTCCTCCAGGAGCTGGAAGGGTGGGTGAGGAGCCTGTGAGTGGCTGCTGGGCTGTGTGAATGGCAGCCCTGGGGGCAGTCACCCCCAAATCTGGGGCAGAGGGATTGTGGTGGGGTGATGCCTTACCCGGGGTTTCACCAGCAGCTTCCCAGTGACAGTGAACATGGTGGAGAGGCCAAAGGGGGTGCACACTGTGGCAGGAGAGGCTGAACAGGGGGTGTCCCATCATCCTACCCCTCCCCACACCCTCAGAAGGATCCTGGAGGCTTCAGCCATGAACCATGGCCCCTCCAGACCCCATTTGGATGGAGCCTCGTGGGGGCACAACTTACACAGCAGCAGCAGGACACCAAAAAGTGAGATGCAGGAGTAGAGGTAGGGCAGGTAATATTCCCAGAGATCTGCAGAGACAGCAGAATCAGGCCAGTGGCACCAGAGATCCCTTGTTCCACTCAGTGCCAGGGTCTAGAGCCCAGCTCACCCACCATAGAGTGACTGGCGACTGGCAGCATCGTTGCCCACGATGGCAGAGGCCACCCAGACCATGCCCAGCACCAGCAGGCTCAGCAGCAGCAGCACCACCGAGGTCTCGTACACCCTGGCCATGATGCCCTGCAGGAGCTGGGTTAGCAGGGAGTCACAGAGAAGGGGACAGAGGGGGACAAGTGCAGCATCACCCACCTTCTTGGATCCTGCAAACCCCTCTGACTCGGTGAAGAAGTAGGCAAAGGGCATGAGGAAGACCAGGGACATGTTGGAGAAGAGGAAAACCAAATTCCAGAGGCCTGGAAGAGAGGGAAGAGTATGGGGTGAGCTGCCAGGCAGGGCAACGCTGACCCACAGATTTTGGGGACACCCCAGGGTCACCCACCGTGGATGAGGGAGCCGTTCAGCCACTGGATGTAGTAATTCTGGGGGAAGGAGAGCAGCACCTCGTTGCTGATGATGGAGAAGGGCAGGAGCAGGACAGCACCCAGTGCCACAGCCAGGGTGAAGGTACACAGCCCCAACCTGCCACAGGGACAACAATCACTCTGGGTCAGGCTTCCTCTGGGTGTCACAGCCCAGTTTTACCCCCCAGCACCACCAGCACCCAGGACAGGGTGTCCTGGTTGAGGAAGAGGATGAGGAAGGGGACAAACAGGAACTCACGCAATCCTGTTGACAGCAGCGTCCTCATCATCGTGAACTGTGGGGACAAAAATCCCAAACCAAAGGGCTGGGGGAGGCAGGGCTGCCCAAAGCATCACTGCCTCCCCCTGCCCAAGTTCTCCCCTCTCCAAATGCTACAGAAATCCTCCCAGGGAATTCTGGCTTTGCTCCCACCTAGGGCAGCAATTGGTGCCAGGGCAATCAGGCTGTGGTGGGATTGGGGGTGCTGGGGGAGGCCAAAAGCAATGGAGGAAGAGGAAGAACCCTCAGGAGGATGAATTGGGCTGTCAAGGGTTGCCTGGCTCTGGCAGCTCCCACTCTCTTACCTGCTGTGAAATCCGTGTGCTTCTTGAAGTGGGTTATGATGAAGTGGCAGAGGATGTAGAGGCTGGCAAAGAGCAGGGCACAGATCTGTGGGCAGAGTGGGCATGCCCTGAGGGGATGCTGCCAGCCCTGGGGCTTGTCAGCTCCACCCTATTTGTTTTTCCACTCCTGGTTCCACCCCACTGGTGTGCTCAGACCTATCTGTTCAATGGGCTCTGCACCCAGGGCTCACACATGGGTGCCCACAAGCTGGCACAGCACCCAGAGCAGGGTGGGAAGGCTGAGAGCCCACCCAAGATCAGCCTGTGCTGGCAAATCTGTGACCCCGTGGGACATCCCTGAGCTGCTGGATCCCACAGCCCTGGCCTTGCTGGCAGAGCCACGAGAACAGCCTTGAATCAGGAGCCAAGGACATCTGCGGTGTCCCTGCTGCCCCCGCTGGAACGCCGAGGTCAGGCCGGCCCAGGCGATGTTCAGGGAACACGGCGACCTTTCATCCCTCTGGGAACGCGGCAGGATGAGGAAAGGTCGCCTGAATCCTCCACCTTGGCACAGGTGCAGCGGGGAGCAGCTGTGGCACCTCCCTGCTGCCTGCCTGGGGGTGCCCAGGATGTGCCAGTGGGGTACAGGGAGCCCCCAAAGCTGCCCCAGCTCTGCACTCCCAGAAGGGCAGCACCCAGCAGGTCCTTCTGCTCCTGCTCCCACTCAGTGAAGGGTCTCAGGCCACAGGTTCCCTCCTGCCATGGGCTGTACCCCACAAACCAATGGGGGGGACCCCCAATTCCTCCTGTACTCAGTAAAGCTGGGCTAAGGAAGTTTTGTGTGCCAAGCCAGGGGCTCCTGGCTGAGATGTAGCACCCCAAGATGGAGGTCTGGGGGCTCCAGGGCCACCAGTTCTGCCCTGTAGGCACCGAATGTGGCTGTGGCAAGGTGGTCTTGGCACTGCTGGTCACAGCCCCCCTGGCTGCCGTGCCTGCAGCACCCCCAAAGCCCCTGGGAGATGCCAGGACCGGGACATCCAGGTCATCCCCACCGCTGAGCAGAGGAGCAAACCCAGCTGTGTCCGAGCTTTAGGGGCTCTGTAGGGTCCTGCTGACCCCAAGCTGCTGGCTTGGGGACAAGGACAGTGCCAGGAGGCTGGCATGGGGCTGGCTCGGCTCTGACACCACCACAGCACTCCCAGCACGACGGGAGCGCGGCTGGGACTGCTGGAACCGGTAGAGGGGTCGCGGCAGGGGCTCAGGAGGGTCCAGCCCTGGCACCCCGATATCTGCTGGGCACACGCGGCCGCGGCGGCTCTGGCCCCGATAAGCACGGGGTGTGGAGCCCTGCCATAGCCGTGCGATCCCGACGGTCTCGCGGAGTGCTGCGAGCTCCCAGCCGCCCTCCCACCTCTCCCCGCCACACTGATCCCTTTGCCCGCCGCCCCCGGGTACTCACGATGCACTCGCGGACCCTGTCGTGGAAGAGCTGCTCCCGCACGGCCAGCGCGTCCTGCTCCACAGGGGCCATTCTGCGGCCAGCATGGCAGGGCCGGGCAGGGCTGCCGGGGGCAGGACGGCAAGGCCGGAACCGCCACGCCGGTGCGGCCGCTCCGGTACCGCTCCGGTATCGCCGCTCTGAGCCCGCCGGGTCCAGCCCAGCGCCGCCGTTGAGGCCACGCCCCTCCGTGGCCACGCCCCCTTACCCGCTACAAAATATCCGCTCCCCACGGGTTGAACGGACCCGGTAAGCCCCGCCCCCTGCCGCCCATTGGTTCAGAGGCTTGAATGAGGCGGAGTTCATTGGCTGAAGTGCGGCGCGCCGCGCGCTGAATGGCTGATTCCGCCCGCCGCTCCCACGGGTCCGCCACCCCAGCGCAAGCCCCCGGAATTAGGAGCAGGGATGGAGCTAATCCCGGGAACGGGGATAATCCCGGGTGTGTTAATCACGGAGGGGGGCAGGGCTGGGCTCCCGAGCGCTGGGGGCACCCGGCAGGGCATGGCCTCGCTGGGGGGGAATAACAGGCGGCTCATGAAGGAGCACAGCAGCACCCAGGGTGAGGCCCCACCCTGTGGAACCCGGCGATGTGGGGGCGTCACCCCCCAGCTCTGCTGGGCAGCTCGGGTAACAGCGGTACCATGCCAGCTGCCTCACTGGGCACAGACAATAGGGACAGTCTGTTCCCATGGGATGGGGCCAGCCGGCCTGGGTGAGAGCAGGCAATGACACAGAGGGTTTGTATCCGACACAGTGTAGCTTCTCTTAAAGCCTTTTATTCACAGACACGGTACAGACACATGGAAAATCTGCATGATCACATCCGAGAGGGCAGCACATCCCTGGCCGAGCCCACGGGGCCAAACCCCACGCAGTGCACAAGGAAGCTCAAGTGTTTGAAGCAGACATTTCATGGACATGCGACAGCGACAGAAGGAACCCAGCGTTTAGTATTCCTCCCCTTCCTCCTCTCCCTCCCCTTCCACAGAATCCACCCCCACCTCCTCATAATCCTTCTCCAGGGCTGCCATATCCTCACGGGCCTCCGAGAACTCGCCCTCCTCCATGCCCTCCCCCACGTACCAGTGCACAAAGGCCCTCTTGGCGTACATCAGGTCAAACTT
>JAWWEY010000099.1:3521915-3537366 GCA_035582745.1 Loriotus luctuosus
AAGTTTGACCTGATGTACGCCAAGAGGGCCTTTGTGCACTGGTACGTGGGGGAGGGCATGGAGGAGGGCGAGTTCTCAGAGGCCCGTGAGGATATGGCAGCCCTGGAGAAGGATTATGAGGAGGTGGGAGCTGACAGCATGGAGGGCGACGAGGAAGGAGAGGAATAGAAGCGCCTTGTCTCAACACTGTGGTGCTGTTCATTAAAATGCCTCTCTCCAGTGCTGCCTCTTCATTGTGCTGGGACAATCCGCCTTGTGGTGACCTGGGGGGACATCCCAGGGGAGGGGGGGCCTCAGCTGGGCTGGCTGCCAGGCCCTGCTGCCAACTGGCACAGGGGACGTGCTGGGAGAGGCTGGGCAGTTCTGTGGGGTTGGGGTCCCTGGCTGGCTCCTGTGCTATGAGCTGGCAGTGGTGGGGGGCTCAAGTCCTCCTCAGCGTTCTGCTGGCCCTGGAGGGGTCACCAGGCGAGGTGTGGGGATCCCTGACAGCCCTCAGTGTCCTGCCCAGAGCCTGGTGCAGACGGGCTGGACGTGGTGTCACGCTGCTGCTGGCACGGAGCCACACTCGGTGCGGCTCTCTGCAGAGCTGGGAGGGGGTCCTGGGCGGGGGGGGACCCTCCCCAGGAGGAGCCTCTGCGCAGGGCAGCGACTCCTTCCCGTCAGTGCCGCCCTGGCTGCCCGGAAAGGGGGGGTTCAGGGGTTTTGCAGAGCCCGGTGCCCAGCGCTGCCCCGCGCATGGCAGCGCCCGCAGAGCCGAGTCACGGCGGCCCCGACAGAAAGGGAGGGGGGTGGCTGAGAGGGGCACCTCCTCCCTGGATGCTGAGTACCCCGAGCAGAATGTGACCCAGCTCAAGGGGTGCTCTGCATCCCGGCTGGGGGGTTTGTACCCCCATGTTGCCTGAGGGGACCCCCAAAGTGTCTCTCTCCTTCTGACCGAGCAGGGAGGGGGTTCCTGTGTCTCCTGGGCACCCTCAGATCCTCTCCCCCTTTCCCCTGGTGCTGCTGATTCCTCTGCCTGCACCCCCCCCCAGCCCCTCGCCTTGCATTCCTTGGGGGTCCCCGAGCCCCCCAGAATGGGAATTCCTGCATCCCCACATCCCGCAGCCCCCGCCCCTTATCCCTTGGGGGTCCCCAAGCTCTCCTGAATGGGAATTCCTGCATCCCTACATCCCGAGGGGATCCCCGACCCCCCTTAAAGGGAATTCCTGCATCCCCACATCTCGAGGGGCATCCCCGAACCCCCCAGAATGGGAATTCCTGCATCCCCACATCCCGCAGCCCCCGCCCCTCATCCCTTGGGCATCCCCGACCACCCCCAGCCCCTTTCCCCGCCCCCTCGAGGGGAACATCCGCAGCCCCCGATCCTCCCTCCGGCCGGGAGACCCCTCCCCTCTCTGTGTCCCGTAGCCCCGGGTCCCCCCGGCGGGGCGGAGCCGCCGTCCGCTATAAACCGCCGCTACCGGCAGCCAGCGCCCTCCCGGTGCCACCATGAGCCGCCGTGACCGCGACCCCGGGACGCCGCCGCCGCTCACCGTGGCCCCGGAGCGGTTGGCGGCGGCGGCGGCAGCGCGGGGAGCGGAACGAGAGGAGCTGGCGGCGCTCAACGATCGTTTCGCCGCTTTCCTGGAGCGGGTGCGGGCGCTGGAACGGCAGAACGGGACCCTCCGCGCCGCCCTGGGCCGCGCCACCGCCGCCAGCGGGCCCCGCACCGGGCTGGTGCAGGGGGAGCTGCGGGGGCTGCGGGAGCGGCTGCAGCGCCTCGGCCGCGACCGGGACCGGCTCCAGGCGGAGCGGGACGGGCTCGCCACAGACCTGGCGGCACTGAGGCAGCGGTGGGACGGCGGAGGGGCCGGGGGAGGCAGCGGGATGGGGACAGAGGATGGGTCGGGATGAGGGATGGGGAGGGGAGGATGTGCTGGGGACCTGGGGATGGGCTGGGATGGACTGGGATGGAGTGGGATGGGGGATGAACTGGGATGGACTGGGATGAGGGATGGACTGGGGTGGACCGGGATGGGGGATGGACCGGGATGGACTGGGGTGAGGGATGAACTGGGATGAGGGATGAACCGGGATGGGAGATGAACCGGGATGAATTTGCATGAGGGATGAACTGCAGTGGGAACCGGGGGTGTGTCAGGATGAGTTATGCATGGGATGGGGAGACTGGGGAATGTGCCAGAGAGGGACTCGCATGAGGAATGGGATGGGATGAGACTTTGCACCAGGATGGGGAGCTGAGGATGCAGCGGGATGGGGATGGGGGAGTCAGGGAAGGGACTGGTGAATGTCCGGGGAAGGCGACCCCTGGGAAGGGATACTGGGAAAGGCACCCGGGACGCACGGAGGGCACTGGGAGCCACTGGGAGATGTGGGCTCTGCGGAAGGGCGGGGCACTGGGAGGGGCAGGACAAGGGTGGGGACACTGGGAGGGGATTGCCGCGTCCCCGTTCGCCTCCGCTGTGTGCGCAACAGGAGGAGGGGTCTGCACCCCCGTCCCCACCTCCCTCTCATCCCTTGCTGTCCCCAGGCTGGAGGACGAGACGCAGAAGCGTGAGGATGCCGAGAAGAGCCTGGTGCTGTTCCGCAAGGTGAGGGGACTGGCGGGCCCGTGTCCCCCCACAGTACCCGTGATCCGCGGCTGGAGGGGCCTGGGAATGGTGGGCACGGGGAACAACCCTGGGAAAACCCCAGGGTTCTGGGCTCGTGGGAGGTGCTGGTGCATGAATGGCACCGATCAGTGCAGGGGGGCCAGGATGGGACCCCCAGAGCTGAGCACCCGCTGTGTCCCTGGTACCCCCAGGGCTGAGCACACTGGCAACCCCAGCCTGGTCCCTCCCCACCTCCCTCCTCATCTCCCGGCTGTCTCCAGCTGGAGTTTGGGGTGATGCTGGATCAGCCCTGCACAAAACCAGGGTTTGGGAGGCTGAGTCTGTGCCCATCACCATCATCACCACCACCACCTGGGGTGGGGCTCCGGGATCATCTCATCCCTTCCACGCTGCCCTGCAGCTCATGCCAGCCTCTCCCACAGGACGTGGACCACGCCACGCTGTCCCGCCTGGAGCTGGAGCGCAAGGTGGAGCTGCTGATGGACGAGATCGGCTTCCTCAAGAAACTGCACGAGGAGGTGGGGCCGGGGCCGGATGGGGCGGGCAGGGGGGAACAGATCAGGTCCTTGTGATACCCCTGTGCCCCTGCAGGAGCTGCGGGACCTGGAGGTGAGCGGCCCGAGCCCGGCGGGGCTGCCCGAAGTGGAGGTGTGCAAGCCGGAGCTGACGGCAGCGCTGCGGGAGATCCGCACCCAGTACGAGAGCATCGCGGTCAAAAACCTGCAGGAAGCCGAGGAATGGTACAAATCAAAGGTACCCGGGGCTGGGGAGGGATTTAGGAGCGGCTGAGCCCTCCCAGAGCCCTGACTCGCCCTGCCCGTGCAGTTTGCCGACCTCTCGGATGCAGCAAACCGCAACCACGAGGCGTTGCGGCTGGCCAAGCAGGAGATGAACGAGTCCCGCCGGCAGATCCAGAGCCTGACCTGCGAGGTGGACGGGCTGAAGGGCGTGGTGAGAGCCGGGGAGCGTTCGGGGGCGTGCAAAAACCAGAGCCCACCGCGGCCCTTTGCAGCCCTTTGTGTCCCTGCAGAACGAGGCGCTGCAGCGGCAGATGCGGGAGATGGAGGATGAGTTCGGCGAGGAGATCGGGAACTACCAGGATGTGGTGGGGAGGCTGGAGCAGGAGATCCAGCAGATGAAGGAGGAGATGGCACGGCACCTGCGCGAGTACCAGGACCTGCTGAACGTCAAGATGGCTCTGGACATCGAGATTGCCACGTACAGAAAGCTGCTGGAGGGCGAGGAGAGCCGGTGAGGGCTGCGGAGTGTCCCCGTTGCCCGGGGGGATGTCCCCTGTGTTGAGTCATCCCGGTTATTGTGGGATTTTCCCGGGAGGAGGCAGCTCCAGGCCTTGTTCCCACCTCCAGGCCTTGTTCCCACAGGAAAACAAGAGGTTCCCATGGGAGCTAAGATAAAAGCAAGGCCAGGGATTGTGGGGGAGCTGCCTCCAGCTCTGCTCCAGAGGGTGCCAGCCTGGCAGCCCATGGGCACAGCCCCTAGCCTGGTAGTCCATGGGCAGAGCCCCCAGCCTGGCAGCCCATGGCCACAACCCCCAACTGATCTGGGGTATGGGTCACAGACTGGAGGGTGTGGAAGGGTCCCTGGCAATCCGCAGAAGTCCCAGCCCGTCCTCATCCTCCTCTCCCCCCCAGGATCACCATCCCACTGCACCCCACCACCTCCTTCAGCATGAGGAGCTCAGGTGAGCCACAAGCTGGGAGTCCCCCACTATGTCTGGGGGTCTTTTCTTGGGGGTAAAGACCCTGGGTGGGTGTGGGTGGCTCCCTGTACTCCTGCCCAGGGTGTCTGGGTGCTGATGGCCCCTCTGTGCCCAGTGCTGGAGCCTCAGCCTGCAGAGAGCCCGGCCCGGAGGATGGTGCTCATCAAAACCATCGAGACACGGGATGGGCAGGTGAGAATTGGGGGTGCCCTGCCTGGGAGGCCCAACCCTGCCATGGGACTGATGCCCAAATTCTCCTCTTGCAGCAAGTGGTGACGGAGTCGCACAAGGAGCGAGCAGGGAAGTGATGAAGAGGAGCGGCTGCGATGGCCCCGACCCCACGGGGGGGTTTTGCCAGACCCTGCTGAGTCCTGTGTGGGGCAGGAGCAGAGCAGGGGGGCTGGGAGTGCCCCAATTGCTATTCCTGCTGTCAGCACCACGGGACAACGCCGTGGTGTGTCCCTGTGCCTTCGCAGTGTGTCCCTGTGCCTTGTCCCCTCACTATTTATCGCTATTTATTGCCTATTTATTACTCTCCCAACCACAACCCCAGCTGTATTTGATATCGAGTGTTCCCCACGCTGCCCTGAGGCTGAGGGGGTCCCGGCTTCTCCCTCCTGCCACCACAGCTGGCACTGCTGTCCCCGGGGCTGGCGGCTCTGGTGACATCCAAGCGCTGTCACTGCCAGGGGGAGTGGGACAGAAAGGGACACAGCGCCCGGCTGAGGGGGGATCTGCGTCCCCAGGGCCCCTCTCCACGCCACGAGTGCCACTCTGGGGGTCTCACCACCCCTCCCGTCACTGCAACAAGCACCGGCTGCCCCGGGGTTGGTGGCTCTGCTGTCTCCTGTGGTGTCACTGTCATGGGGACAGAAAGGGACGCAGCGGCCGGTTGAGGGGGGAATCTGTGTCCCTGGGGTTCGTTCTGTCCCAGGGCCCCTCTTCATCGCCATGAGTGCCACTCTGGGGGTCTCACCTCCCCTCCTGTCACTGCAACAAGCACCGGTTACACCGGGATTGGCAGCTCTGGTGACATTGAAGCGCTGTCCCCTGTGGTGTCACTGCCATGAGAAGTGGGACAGAAAGGGATGCAGCGCCCGGCTGAGGGGGGATCTGTGTCCCCGGGACCCCTCTCCATGCCCCGAATGCCACTCTGGGGGTCTCACCTCCCCTCCCATCACCGGTAACACCGGGATTGGCGGCTCTGGTGACATTGAAATGCTGTCCCCTGTGGTGTCACCGCCTCGCGGAAGGAGCCTCAACCCCTCAACTCTGCATCCTCGGGGGTCCCGCTCCTTCCCGGGACCCCGCGACTTCCAGAGGACCAAGGGACACGCCCGGTACCCGCTCCAGACCCACGGAGTCTCCGTCCGGTGCTCCCGGAGCATCGCCGGACCGGGCCGGGCACGGCCGCGCTCGTTCCTTACCGTGACCGCCAGAGGGCGCCACCGGCCCGGCCCCATCGCTGCCGCGGGTTAATTCCGCGTTAATTGCGTGTTAATTCCGGGTTAATTACAGCGTGACAAGGCTCTGGGTGCGCGGGGAAACACCCTGATTTCTATAATTGCGTTAAGGGGTTTTTTTTTGCATGATTGAGTTCAAAGAAATTATGCAAAATTGCGCTAATGAAAGATTTGCTTATTCGTTTTGTTATTTTAAGGAAATTTTTGCACTATTTCATTATTTTCAGCATTTTTTGCACCACTGATTGAATTATTTTAAGTAAATTATGCACAACTGCGTTATTCAAACAAATCTTGCACACATAATTGCCTTATTTAAAGCAAATGCTGCATTATTGCATTTTAAGTATTTTTAAAATCAATTGCGTTAAGTACTTTTTTGCATTACTGTGTTATAGCAAATCATACAAAATTGCATAATTTCATGGAATTTTGGCACAATTAATTGCATAATATAGAATCGCATTATTTTAACCTTTTCCCCCCACTATTAATCACGTTATCTTAGCTAATATTTTTCGCATGAAAAAGGGAATTATTTTAACCCATTTTTGGCATAATTAACAACATCATTTTAAGCCGTTTGCATTATTTGAAGCGCTAATTGCAATCTGGGTGACGGCAACACCAACTCGGGATCCCCGCCCGAGGGTGGTGAAGCTGCTGCCGCGCGGTTTTGATCACAGGGGACCAAGGACGAGATCAGGGAGCCCCTGGCAGAAGTGACAAACACCTGGCAGAGGTGACAAACACACAATCACAGTCCCCTGAGAAAGGGTTTAATGAGGGCAGGGGGTGGCACTGCTGGTGCTCTCACAGAAAGGAGGTTCGGGGGACAGACAGACAGACAGGTATGAACACTATGTACAGGCACCCCCCCGCCCCACCTCTGGGGAATTGCCCCTCTGGAGAGGGGCTGGGGGCGCTTGCAGTCCCGACAGACTGGGATTTGGGGCGGGGGGCACTGGGAGGGCCCACGGGGCGGGGGCTCTTTGGTTTCGGCGTTAAGGCTGCGCTGGTGAGGGGGGGGCTCATCCCGAGCGGGGACACCCCAACAGGAGCCCAGTAACACCACTCCAGAGGTCACCTGGAGGGTTGGGGCTGTGTCCTGGACCCCTCCTGAACGAGGGTGACTCCAAGGGGGGGCTCCAGGGGTGATCCCCGCTTCCCCCCAGGCACAAACGTGGGTGTGAGGAGGATTCCCAGCCCTGCCCACCACGCTGGGACCCCCCTGGCCCCACCTGAGGGCAGGTGCCCCCCGTTAGGACAGCGAGTTGAGGAAGTGGCTCTCCCCTGCCAACGTGCTCAGCATGGAGCTCATGTCCCCCACTGCCATGTTGGCACCCCCATGCGAGGGCACCAGGAGCCCCCCGGCCGGGCTGGGGGGTCCTGGCAGCGCCGGGGGGGTCTCCACGTCCTCCACAATGGCAGCAAAGTCAAGGTGCGTGTTCTCCAGGTCCAGCGAGTCCAGGCTGTTGGCCACCTGCTCCCCAGAGTCCAGGTAGTAACAGGAGGTGCCCTTGAGTCCCTCTGGGCCGTAGTGCCCGCAGCTCGCTGCCCCCTGCCCCAGCAGTTTGTGCCCACCTTTGCCCCCTTGGCCTGGGTAGTACAGGGGGAGGTTCCCGGGTCCCTCGGGCACGGGGCGGGTAGGGGGCAGGCGTGGCAGGCGCCGGGCACTGGTGTCCACCCCGTCGTAGCCATGCCCAGGCTGTGCCAGGCTGTTTGGGTAGCTCAGGCTGGCTTGGTGAGCCGGTTTTGGGCCAGCTGGGGGGTGTGGGATCATCTCGGGGTTGAAGCAGGGCGGGCTCAGGAGGTGCTGGGGCTCTGCCAGGCTCTGCAGATGATCCGCTTTGGGTTGGTAGGTGCAGTACCTGGGGCTGAGGTACGGCGGCGGGGCTGGCACGGCCTGGCACTGCCCGGGCTCGCTGCCCAGCCCCACGCCAACCACGCTGCCCTTGCAGGGGGGCTGCTGCTCCCCCCACATCAGCGCCTGCTGCGCCTCCACGTAGTTCCGGACCATCGCCTCTTTGCTCTGCTGGGTGGGGGTCTGGGCTCTGCGGGTACCCGGGCTGGCCATGCCCATGTACCCGCCCGGTGTGTGCCCCACAGGGGGGTACCCACCCTGCCCCACGTCCATGGTGTGCCCAAAGGCAGCGGGGGATGCTGAGGGCCCGGCCAGCTTGGTGCTGGGGCAGGGAGCGAGTGCTGGGCTCGGCGCTGGGTATCGCTGCTCGGATTTGATCTGCAGCCGGTTAAACCGATGCCCCCCCGAAAATTCTTGGTCCTGGCAGGAGCCCACCAGTTTGGGATGCTGCCCACAGGCGCTGGGATGGGGGTACTCGATGTTTTGATGAGGACAGTGTGGCCCAGACACATTGGGAGCACCCACACCTTGCCTGGAGCTCATGCCCAGCGTGCCCTGGGGGGGTCCATCCCAGGGCTCTGGCACGGCCTCATTATTCCCAGCAGGCAAACTGGGGAAGCGCTGGTTCATCTGGCACTGAGGGAGGGAGAACTCAGGCTGCAGCAGCCCCTCGTCCATGTCCCCATGTGTCCCCACCATGGTCCGGTGAGCGCCGTAGATGCCACCCTGGAGCTCCACACCAGTGCCCTGGCACGGGAAGCTTTCCTCAGGATAACTCAGGTACTGCTCCATGTCCAGCAGGCCGGATTCGGGGCCAGGGCCCCCCATGCTCTCCATGAAGACGTTCTCAGTGATGCTGGGGGGGCGTGGGGAGAAGCCATGGCGCTGCAGGTTGGCCTCGGACCCACCCAGAGGCTGCAGCACCGTCCTGCCCACGCCTGGCACGCTCACATTCCCCACACTCTTAAACCTCTGCACCCTGGGCACGGCCGGAGGCTTGGCCACTGTCCGGGCAGGGTCACTTGCCCGTCGCACGCCATGTCGGGGCACCAGATGAGCGGGCACGCTGCCTGGATAACCGGGGTGCTCATTGGAGCTGTTCCTTCTCACCAAGCCGTTGGCGATGCAGCGAGGCCCGGCGGGCGCGGGGTAACCCCCGTGAGTGCCACCGTGCCCACCTGGTGCCACCTGCTCCATGCTGGGCAGCGGGGTGGGTGGAGGGCCGCCCGTGGCTGCAGCGTACTTGGCCTTGAGGCGGTAACGCTGTGCCGGGGTCAGGCTGCCCACCCCCGGCAGCCCCCCGGCATCACCGGAGCGCCGCGACTCATCCGGAGAGGCGGCACCGTAACCGTCCACCGGGCACGGCCTGCCAGGCATCGCCGCGGCGTCACCGCCTGGGCACAGGTACGGGGACACCAGGGAGGAGCGGCGGCTGACGGTGTAGGCAGAGCTGACGGTGCTGGTACCGCTGCTGCGGCGCTCACCCGGCGCCGCCAGGCCCAGCTCGGCCGCCGACAGCTCGGCGATGCGGCGGTGAGAGGCCGGCGGCGGCACCTCCCCGGGCAGGCCTGCGGGAGAGAAGTGTCACGGTCACGTTTTCTGAAAAATTTTCTGTCACAGTCAGACAGAATGACTGATAAGAACTACAGCATCCCATTGGGAGATGTGAGCCCAGAGGGAGGAGCCAAGCATTCCTACCTGGATACAATCTGAGATTTCAAACATTCCTACCCAGATATAATCCAGAGGTTTTGAGGCACCAGCACAGCTTCTCCACTGGATTTCCCAGAGGAACAGCAGCTGTCTCTTCTTCCACTGGATCTCCAGAGGAAGAATACATCCTTCTCTACAGATCCCCCTTGCTCCAACAGAACCAGCCCTGACACTGCACGAGGGCTGCAGCCACAATTCCAATGGGACTGCTGCCAACACCCTGACCCACAGGGTGTCAGGTTGGGTTCTGACTCTGTCAGTGTTCTAGTGTACTGCATTGTTTATTTTATCCTTTTTTTTTCTTCTTCCCTATTAAAGAACTGTTATTTCCTGCTCCCATATTTTTTGCCTGAGAGCCCATTAATTTCAAATTTATAGCAATTCAGAGGAGTGGGGAGCGTTTACATTCTCCATTTCAGGGGAGGCTCCTGCCTTCCTTAGCAGGCACCTGTCTTTCCAAACCAAGACATTCTAACACCAGCGAGGTGTGGAAACCTCTGGCTGCCAACCAGATCTCTGCACACACCTCCCACGGGCCAGGCCCCATATTCCAGAGGGAGAGGCACCCCAATCTCACCAGCTCCAGGGATGGGGGGCAGGTTCAGGCCCTTGGACGCTGCCGGTTTTCTCAGCTGCTTCAGCTTGTCGATGCGAAGGTTTTCCAGTTTGTGGAGGGCCATGAGCCCCGAGGTGCCCATGGGCTCCCCAGGCACCACGTCCTCCAGAGTGGACAGGTCCTCGTAGCTGCCACCGGCGTTTCCTGCCATCTCCACGCCGCTGTCGTTGTTGGTGGTGCTGCCCAGGGGTGAGTGGTCGCTGCTGCACGAGGATTGCCCACCTGGGCTGGGCTGGGGCTTCTGGGGAGAACCAGAGCAGGGCCAAGGGGGTCAAACATCCAGGATGTGGGAACCCAGAACATCCCTCTGGCTGTCCAGGACGGCCAGAACCCCCTCCAGGGGGCTCAGAAGCCCTGACACAGAGCGCAAAACACCTGTGGGTTTGATTATGACCCGTGGAGCAAATTACCAACCTTCTATGAAGACCAGCAAGCCAGAACAGTTTAGGTAAATAATAGTGAGGTTATCACAGGGTGGAAAAGTAGATTTTGGGGTTTTTGGTATGGGGGTTCAGGAGGCAAGATGGGGGAATCTGGGCATGTCCAGCCTTTCTCCTTCTTCTTCTTGGCCTCCATCTTCTGCTGTGATGGTGGCACTTACAGATTGGTTTAGAGTGGAAGCTCACTGTCTAACATAGGTGATAGGTATTGGAAAATTATTGTAAATATTGTACATGTAGTTTTTAGTATAAAGAGACAACACTGCCCCAGGGCAGGCAGTGTGCCTGGAACTGTCCTGCTGGATGGACCCCAGCAGGACAGGAGAAAATTTTTTATAGATAAGATACAATAAACAACCTTGAGACGGAGGAATTAGAGCCCCGACTCCTTCTTCAATTGCTGGGCTGGGAAAAGAGACTTTCAAACTTTTCTCGGGGTCACTCTGACAAGCTAGAGATCCCAACACCAGGACACACTTGGCATCATCATGAAGGCTGGAAAAGTCTCTGAGATCACTGAGTCCAACTATTAACCCAACACTGCCGTGTTCACCACTAAACCACATCCCCAAGTGCCACATCCCAGCATTTTTTGGAGACTTCACCAAAAAGGGATGGTGATTCCATAGGGCAGCCCATTCCAGTGCCTGACAACAAAGAAGTTTTCCCTCATATCCAACCTAAGCCTCCCCTGGAACACCTTGGGGCTGTTTTTTCCTGTCCTATCCCTTGGGGACGATCCCTCACCACCAAACCCTCCCTCCATCCTCCATCACCCCCGCGGCTCCTCACTCACCAAGGCCAGCTCGGGCACCAGGAGTTTCCCATCGTCCTTCCGAGCCTCGCTGGGGCCGTTTGCCTCCTTCTCCTGCTTCATATCCGGGGGAGCACTGGGGGTGGGCAGTGCCCGGCCCGGCCCCACGTCCCCACGGTGCTTTTTGGTGACGTGGGCGTCGGGGCCGTGCACGGTTTTGACGTGTTTGCGCAAGGAGCTGGGGTCCGTGTAGCGCTTGGTGCAGCCGGGAATCTTGCACACGTAGGGCTTCTGCACGGAGGAGGGAGGGAGACAGCTCCAACTGCAGCCCCCTCCCCAAAAATAAACCCCCCTTGCCACTCTCTGCAGAGAGCTGAGGGTGGCATCAAAGTGATTGAGCCACCTTGGAGGGTGCATGGTGAGCTCAGGACAGCAAGGGAAGGAGGGAGTGAGGTACAGGGATTTCAGGGTGGTGAAGGAAATATTTAAAGCAGGAAAAGAGGGAGTTGGGGCACACAGGGGCGATGCCCAGGGGTGTGAGGAGCTCTCAGAGGACAGGAATGGTTGGGGAGCACACGGAGAGCCCTGGTGGGGCTGTACCTCCTTGGAGTGGGTGCAGTTTTGGTGCCACAGAGGAGGGAGGCTGTCAGCTCCAACTGCAGCCCCCTCCCCAAAAACAAACCCCCCTTGTCACCCTCTGGAGAGCTGAGGGTGGCATCAAAGCGGGCAAGTCCCCATGGAGGGCACACGGTGGGTGCTGGGGTGAGCTCAGTATGGTAGAGGAAGGAGGGAACTGCCCAGGAGTGGGGTAAAGGGATCCCAGGAGGATCTAATGGGCACAGAGGAGGGAGAGAGACCGCTCCAACTGCAGCCCCCTCCCCAAAAATAACCCCCCCTTACCACCCTCTGGAGAGCTGAGGGTGGCATCAAAGCCACATGGACAGCGCACGGTGGGTGCTGGGGTGAGCTCAGGATGGCAGAGGAAGGAGGGAACTGCCCAGGAGTGGGGTAAAGGGATCCCAGGGGGACCTGATGGGCATGGAGGAGGGAGGGTGTCAGCTCCAACTACAGCCCCCTCCCCAAAAATAACCCCCCCTTGCCACCCTCTGCAGAGAGCTGAGGATGCCATCAAAGTGGGTGAGTCCTCGTGGAGGGCGCACGGTGGGCTCAGGATGGCAGAGGAAGGAAGGAGCGGGGTAAGGGGAGGAATGCTGGTGATGAAGAAGATATTTAAAGCAGGAAAAGAGGGAGTTGGGGTGATGCCCAGGGATGTGAGGAGCTCTCAGAGGACAGGAATGATCCGGGAGCACACAGTGGGGCCGTACCTCGTTGGAGTGGGTGCGGTTTTGGTGCTTGGCGCGGTCGGAGGCGTTGGAGAAGGCTTTGTTGCAGCCCTCGTGCTCACACACGTAGGGTTTCTCCCCCGTGTGCGAGCGCAGGTGGGTCTTGAGGTTCTCCAGGCGGGAATAGGCCTTGTTGCAGCCCTCAAACTGAGGCAGAGCAGGGTGGGATGTGTCACACACTGTCACCAGGCCTTGGAGCATGTGGTGACATCCCACAGCCCACATGTGACACATTTCACCTCCCAACACACCTGCCATCCTCACAGCATGGCACAGCCCTTCATCCTGGGGTTGTGCCACCTCCTTCTGTCCCATGGCAGCCCCTCAGAGGGTCCCCAAACTGGGACTGACAGCAGCACCCATCCTGATTAAATTCAGGAACATATTCCAAAGCATGGGACAGCTCTAGGGCCATGTGACTCTGGGTTTAGGTAGGATTTGGGGAGGAAATTCCTCCCTGTGAGGGTGAGCAGGCCCTGGCACAGAGAAGCTGTGGCTGCCTCATCCTTGGAAGTGTCCAAGGCCAGGTTGGGCAGGGCTTGGTTGGACAGGGCTTGGAGCAGCCTGAGACAGTGGAAGGTGGGATAGGATGAACTTTAAGGTGCCTCTAACCCAAAACATTCCAGGATTCCATGAGCCCCACACCTGTACCAACCTTCTGCCACCCGGGCTCCAGCTCCCATATCTTTGCCTGAGAGCCCCTTAATTTCAAATTTATAACAATTTAGAGGGAGGGGGATTACATTTTCTGTTTCAGGGGAGGCTCCTGCCTTCCTTAGCACACACCTGCCTTTCCAAACCAAGACAAACTGTTATTCCTGCTCCCATATTTTTGCCTGAAAGCTCCTTAATTTCAAATTTATAACAATTCAGAAGGAGGGGGTTCACATTCTCCATTTCAGGGGAGGCTCCTGCCCTCCTCAACACACACTTCTCTTTCCAAACCGAGACACCCCTCATTCTCCCAGCCCAGCCAGGATTTTGGGGGGAGTTTTTTGGCATCTCACCGTGCACTTGTGAGGTTTCTCTCCAGTGTGGCGCCTCATGTGCACCACCAGCATGTACTGAGCCTTGAAGGGCCTCTGCTCCCGCGAGCACGCCGCCCAGTGGCACACGAACTCCTTCTTCTCGCCGTGGATGTGCTCGTTGTTGATGTGCTGGGGCGGGAGGGCAGCGTCACTGGGGGCACTGGGGAGGGGGCAAGGGATGGGGGAGAAAGGAGGGAAAGACGATTGGGAGAGGAGAAAGGATACAGGAGAAACTGGGATGGGAAAAAGGGATACAGGAGAGATTGGGATGGGAGAAAGGGGACGGAGGGATTGGGAGAGGAGTGGGGTGGGAGAAAGGGACACAGGAGAAACTGGGATAGGGATAGGAGAAAGGGATACAGGAGAGATTGGGATGGGAGAAAGGGGACGCAGTCAGACTGAGACGGGAGAAGGGGATACAGGAGAGACTGGGATGGGAGGAAAGGACAGAGGAGAGATCAGGATGGGAGAAAGGGATATAGGAAAGACTGGGATGGGAGAAATGGGATGGAGGGACTGGGATGGGAGAAAGGGGGTGGAGGGATTAGGAGACAACTGGGATGGGAGAAAGAGATACAGGAAAGACTGGGACATGGACATGGACAGACTGGGATGGGGAAAAGGGACATAGGAGAGACTGGGATGGGAGAAAGGGACATAGAGGGACTGGGATGGGAGAAAGGGACATAGAGGGACTGGGATGGCAGGTGCAGACACCACAGTTTGGGGGAGAACAGCCCCGGTGGTGTTTAGAGGAGGCAGAGAATGCAGGGGATGTTTGAGGGATACTCTGGGAGGTCCAAGAGCAGCCAGAGGGGTCCAGGTGGCCCAAAGGATGGTCAGGGGATATAGGAGAGTTGGAGGAAGGAAAGCTGGAGCAAAGGGGGGATCTGGAAGCACCAGTGGCTGAGGAGAACTGAGGGATGCACATCCCTCCCTTCCCAGGAGGGAACTTCCAGCATCATGGTGAGTCCCCAGGGGTGGCTGGGACCTGGGAGGAGGAATCATGGGCTGATCCAGGGGTATGCTGCCCAGCAGCCTGAGGGCAGATTTTGGAGTGGGAACACCTTGGCAGCCCCTGACTCACGTGCACCAGCTGCTCCTGCGTGTCGAACTCCTTGGCACAGCCGTCCCAGTAGCAGTTGGTCTCATACACAGCCTCACACTCGGGTTTGCCATCCTCCTTCTCCAGCTCCTCCCGGACATCCAGCATGCCCAGCAAGGGGTCCTGGGGGGCACGGGCAGGTGAGCACTCCCAGGGTCACTCCCAGGGGGTTGGGAAGGGGGATCTGGTGGTCAGGGATGTACCTGGGTGCCCGTGGATGCTGGGCTGGAGATGTCACCCTCAGATCGCTCCTCTGGGAATTTGGCACTCAGGGGGCTGCTCAGGCTCCACTCCAACTTCAGCTGCTGCCAGGGCAGGGAAGAGGGAAGGAGTCAGCAGGGAGATGGGCACTGGAACAGGATGTACAGGGATGCACAGCTCACATGGACACGGCTCACTCACATGGGACCCCACTCACAGGGATTCCCTTTCACATGGAACCCCACTCAAACAGATCCCCAATTACATGTAACCCCATTCACAGGGATCCCCAGTTACATGAAACTCTAATCACAGGGATCCCCAATTCCATGGGACCCCACTCACAGGGATTCCCTTTCACATGGAACCCCCATCACAAGAATCCCTTTTCACATGTAACCCCACTCACAGGGATCCCCAATTACATGGAACCCAAATCACAGTGACCCCCACTCACAGGGATCCCAATTACATGGAACCCCATTCATGGGGACCCCCTTTCACATGGAACCCCCCTCACACAGACCCCCAATTACATGGAACCCCCCCCCACAGGGATCCCCTTTTATATGGGACCCCACTCACACAGATC
>JAWWEY010000099.1:3560535-3585482 GCA_035582745.1 Loriotus luctuosus
TATTATATTATATTATATTATATTATATTATATTATATTATATTATATTATATTATATTATAGCAAGTTATGTATTTTATTATATATAAGGGGAGGGTTCAGCCCAGGTGGGCAACAGGTGACACGATAGAGCAGCACATCTGCCATCCTCCCAATCTTGGCAGCTTCGGGAAGTGTCCCACCTTCCAGCAGCGGCGTCCCCACATCCTGCCGCACCTCCCACCTCCCTTCGCTCCTTCCCTCCCTCTCCCCGGTGCCCCCCACCCGCTGGACGCGGATCCGCCCTCACCCGACTCAGCAAAGCTCAGCAGCTCGTACTCCTGCAGCCCCGTCCCGCCGCCGTCCCGGAGCATCCCGGGGGTGGCACCTCCGTCCCGGAGCATCCCGGAGGCGGCTCCATCCCGGATGATCCCGGGGGTGTCGGCTCCATCCTGGAGCACCCCGGGGGTGGCGGATCCGTCCCGGATGATCCCGTGGGCGGCGGCTCCGTCCCGGATGATCCCGGGGGTGTCGGCTCCATCCCGGAGCATCCCGGGGGTGGCGGCTCCATCCCGGAGCATCCCGGGGGTGGCGGCTCCATCCCGGAGCATCCCGGGGGTGGCATCCCCGTCCCGCAGCATCGCACGGAGCGCGGTCAGCAGCGAGCCCCGGGACGGCGGCCGCGGCACGCTGGGTCTGCCCGGTAACCGGAGCTTGGCCAGGATGCTCTGCTTGGCCAGAGCCAGGAGCGCGTCCCGCTGAGCCCCGGGGGCCAGCGAGGCCACCCCGCAGGCCGGGCACCACCCGCCCTTGGCAGCCGCCACCCGTGGGAGGCTCAGGAGAAGGAGAACCACGGTCAGCGACATCCCCGGCGGCGGGAGGTGACAACGGGAGGGACTCCCGGCAGCGTCCGAGAGGCAGAACGGGAGCAGGGGGGTAGAACTGGAGTGAGCCGGGAGCACCGGGCTCGTTCTCCTGACGTGGCCACAAATATTGGCTGATCCCGGCTGAGATAAACGCCCCCGAGCTCCGCCGGAGCCGCCCGGGCAGAGCGGAGCGGCCGCTCCGGTTAAGGTGGAGCGGGGCCGATGGTGCTGCTGCTGCTGCTCGGGGGGGACATCGGGAGCACCCCGGTGTCACCGCGGTGTCACCTCGGTGCCATCCCGGCGAGCAGAGACGCGGTGGGGACTCCAGGACATCCCCCGTGTCCCCGTGAGTCCCCCGGTGCGGTGTAGGGAGCACGGAGGGTGGGGGTCCCTGAGGGCGGGGGGATCTCGAGGTCATGGAAGGGGGATTTTGGGGGGTCGAGGGGTGGTTGGAAGTGGAGAAATCTGAAAATGGGAGATCCCGACCAATGGGGGACACTCAGAGAAAGGGAATTCCAGGTGGATCGGGGTTCCCTGGGGGTTGAGGGACCCTTGGGAATAGGGGATCCATGGGGGGATGAGGGATCCCTGCGACTGAGGGGTCTCCAGAGATGTGGGGTGCCTGGGGATGGAGAATCCCTGGGGAATTTGGGGTCACTGGGGAGATGTGGGACCCCCGGGGAATTTGGGATTCCGGGGGACGGAGGATCCGGGGAGATGTGGGATTCCTGGGGAATTTGGGACCCCCGGGGAGATGTGGGTCCTCTGGGGAATTTGGGACCCCCGGGAGTTGTGGGATCCCTGGTGAATTTGGGACCCCTGAGGATGGAGGATCCTGGGAGCTGTGTGACCCCAGGTGAATTCGGGACCCCCGCCCACGCGGGACCCCCGAGGGGGCGGAGCCGAACTCCCGCCCGCGGGGGGCGGGGCCATACCTTCTGGGCGGAGCATAGCCATAACCCCGCCCTCCGCCCCGCCCATTTCCATAAAAGGCGCTCCCGCTCCCTCCGCGCCGCCAGGGGGCAGCCCACGCCCCTCCCGCGTAGCGTCCCTCCGGTTGCCACAGCAACACAGGCGCAGCGGGCGCAGGATGATGACGCAGCGCGCACGGCGCGTTGACGCAGCGCGCACGCCGCGGGGGAGGGGCCGCCTCCTCTTTCCCTTTTTTTTTTTTCCCGTTTCTTTCCCGTTTTTCCCCGTTCCGGTCACCCTCCCCTCCCCCCCGTCCCCATCCCCATCCCGCCCCACCCCGCAGGGCTGGCCCAGGCCCGGCCCGGCCCGGGGTGGCGGCGGCGGCCCCGCGGCGCAGGGCCCGGCCCGGCGCGGCCCGGTCCCGGTAAGTGCGGCGGGGGCGGGGGGGGGAGCGGTGCTGGGGGTAACGCGGCGATCGCGGGGCACCGGGCACGGCGGGGACCCAACCGCGGGGATGGTTCTCGGCCCGGTGCTGGTTCCCGGTGCTGGTTCCCGGGGATCTTTCCCGGCCCGGGGCTGCTCCCTGGGATTGCTCCCGGTCCCGGCGCTGCTCCCGCCGGGGATGGTTCCCGGAGCTGCTCCCGGGGATTGCTCCGGGGATGGTTCCCGGGGATGGTTCCCGGCCCGGGGCTGCCCCTCTCGGGGTCGCTCGGTGCGGGATCCTTCCCTGCCGCTCTTGGGGTTCGGCCCCTGTTCCCGTCCTGTCCCGAGACGCTCGGGGTCCTCCGGTTCCTTCCCTGTCCCTTTCGGGGCCCGGTTCCCGTCCCGTCGCTCTCGGGGTCCGGCTCCGTCCCATCTCCGGGTCCGGTTCTTACCCTGCCCCTCTCTGGTTCTCGTCCTGCCTCTCTCGGAGTCCGGTTCCCGTCCGGCCCTTCTCGGGGTCCAGCCCCGGTTCCTTCCCTGCCTTTCTCGGGCTCCGGTCCTCGTCCTGCCCTTCTCCGGGTCCGGTTCCTTCTCTGCCTCTGTCGGGCTCCGGCCCCGGTTCCTGGTCTCCCCTCTCGGTGCCCGGCGGTGTCTCCGCTCGGTCCCGGCGGTGCCCGGAGGCTCTCACGGAGCCGCTGCCCCGGGCCCGTGAGCGGAGCACGTGGAGCCCGAGAGCCGCCGGTACCGGGGGCACGGATGATGCTCAGGTTGGACTCATGAACAGCGTGTTTGCTCTGAAATGCTTTTCCCGGAGGCGATTCCCCTTTTCCCGGGAATTATTCCCAACCCGGGATCTCCCAGCAGCTGGCAAGGTGCTGGTTTGGAGGGGTCCAGAGGGTTTGTGCTTGTTCACGACAAAGGGATCCGTAAAAAAGTGGATTTTCTGTGCTGATGGGATCCATTAAAAAGTGATTTTTGGGTTTTTTTCGGTTTAAATCCTCCCAGGGATTTTGCTTTTGGTACCTGCAGGAATTTGGGCTGAGGGTCAGAGTTGTTCCCCTGGCAGGAGATGCTGTAGGTGAGTTGATGGTAATTAAAGTGTTAATTAAAGCATCATTGGGTCTGTTTGAAATGTGCTGGTAGAAATTTGAGGGTTTATTTTTTGGTTTAAATCCTGTAAATCCTCCCAGGGATTCTGATTTTGGTACCTGCAGGAATTTGGGCTGAGGATCAGAGTTGTTTCTGTCCCTGGCAGGAGGTGCTATAGGTGAGTTGATGGTAATTAAAGTGTTAATTAAAGCATCCTCGGGTCTGTGAGATGTGCTGGTGGAAGTTTCTGAGCGTTTTTTGGAATTTTTTTTTTTCTTTAAATCCTTTAAATCCTCTCAGGGATTCTGATTTTGGTACCTGCAGGAATTTGGACTGAGGGTCAGAGTTGTCCCTGTCCCTGGCTGGAATTAATGGTAATTAAATTGTTAATTAAAGCATCCTCAGATCTGTTTGAAATGTGCTGGTGGAAGTTTGTGCTTCTGAGCTTCTGCTGGAGCTGGGAGAAGAAACATCACCAAAATCCTTGGTGCTCCTTCCTGAACAATTTAATTTGAATTAATTTAAAATTCCTGCCTTCCACTTGGACTTCCTGGGCTCCAACCTGGGCTCTACCTCCCTCCCTCTTAATTTAAATTAATTTAAAATTCCTACCTTCCACTTGGACTTCCTGGCTCAAATCTGGGCTCCACTTCCCTCTCTCTTAATTTAAATTAATTTAAAATTCCTGCCTTCCACTTGGGTTTCCTGGTTCAAATCTGAGCTCCAGCTCCCTCCCCTCATCCAGGATCTCCCTGAGGTGGTTCCTAATCCTGGAGCTGATTTTACCTCAGCCTAATCCCACTGTGAGCTGCTGCTGCAGGGATCCTCTTAATGCCAGCCTGGATCAGCTCAGGGCCACAGGAGCTTTTCCAGCAGCTCTGCTCCTGGAATCATTTTGTTGGGGAAAAACCAGGTGGATTTTTGGCAAACCAGAGTGGGAATTTCACATTGCTGGAATCCCTGGGGATTTGTGGAGTGAGGATTTGGGGTTCTGCTGCTTGCTGGGATTGGCAGTGCTGAGATTCACAGGGATTTTTTATTCCTGGTGTCACTGGAAGAGGAGTTGGAAGGAATTTCAGATCCCTGGAAGTGTCCAGGGCCAGGTTGGAGCAGGGATGGTGAAATTGGGACTTTAAAATCCCTTCTAATCCAAATTATTGCAGAATTCCCTGGTCAGAGGGACTTGTGAACTCACTTGGATGGGAAAGGAACTGCTGTTTTATTTTTTGGGTGAATTTCCAAATGTAGGAAATGAATTTGTAGAGAATTCTCCAAACCTGTGTACAAACCTTGACATAACAAATGCTGATTTAGAAATGCCATAAAATAAAATATTGTTGAAAGAGAAATAAAAAGAGGGGTTGGAAGGAATTTCAGATCCCTGGAAGTGTCCAGGGCCAGGTTGGAGCAGGGTTGGGGAAATCTGAACTTTAAAATCCCTTCTAATCCAAATTATTGTAGGATTCTTTGATTTGAGGGACTGACCTGGGTGGGAAGGAGATGCTGTTTTCTTTTTTTGTGTGAATTTCTGAATGTGGGAAATGAATTTGTAGAGAATTCTCCAATTCTCCAAACCTGTATACAAACCTCGAGATAAAAAATGCTAACCTAGAAATGGCATGGAATAAAATATGGTTGAAAGAGAAATAAGAAGAGGGGTTGGAAGGAATTGCAGCTCCCTGGAAGTGTCCAGGGCCAGGTTGGACAGACCTTGGAGCAGGGATGGTGAAACTTTGGGCTTTAAAGCTTGAAAGTTTGGAGCTTGAAAGTTTTGAGCTTTAAAATCCCTTCCAACCCATTGCAGGATTCCCTGCTCAGAGGGACTCACCTGGATGGGGAATAAACTGATTTTTCTTTTTTTTTGGGTGAATTCCCAAGGGAGGAGCAGCCCCTGGGGCCCAGGAGCAGTGGAGAACACCCAGGGCCAGCCTGTGACACCGGATCCCCTTTTGGTTCCCCTTTTAGCAGCGCTGCCATTTGTGTTGCTAAATTTAATTTGCTGCTATTCCAAAACCCTGATTTTAGGGGGGGGGAAGGTGCCTAAATCACCCCTTGGAGGTGCCTAAAGCACTGCTCCCATCCCCAGCCTCGTTATCTCATTTAATCTGAATTAAAAACCAGATTAATTGGAATAAATTGATTGGGTTTGAATTATTTGCTGCCACTTGTGTTGCTAAATTTAATTTGCTGGCAGTGCTGCTGTTCCAAAACCCCGATTTTAGGGGGGGAAGGTGCCTAAATCACCGCTTCCATCCCCAGCCTCGTTATCTCATTTAATATGAATTAAAAACCAGATTAATTGGAATAAATTGATTAGGGTTTAATTGTTTGCAAGGAGGAGGTGGCTGCCCCAGGGACACCACAGAGGGATCAGTGGCCAAAATTTCAGAGCAGATTTAGGAGCTCTTTGCCCACCTCAGTCACTCACTGAGTTATTCCCAAGTGATTTTGGAGCAGGGAACACAGCTTGGCACCTTGAAGACTTTTCAAAAGTTGGTTTTTTGGGGGTTTTTTTGGTGTTTTTTTTTTTTTTGGCTGAAGAGAAACTGAATAAAGTGATCCTGCCAATATTCAGGGCTGCTGGTGCTTCCCTTGCATTCCTGTGCCAAGGTGCTTTTCTTTGCCTTCAATTCTTCCCAAATATCCATTTCTGGCTGGATCCAAAGGCTCCAGCAGAGCTTGAAACCCAAATTAAAATGTTTTAATGTCTGTTGGGATGATGCTGAGCCTCTCACCATGGCTGCAGGGGCAGAACTCACAGTGGGTTTGTTTCCCAAGGGAATAAAAGTGGGAAATGTTGGTGGCTCTGTGTTTGTGGCAGCTCTGGCAGGAAACAAAAGCGTGGGACAGGTGGATTCATCTCCTACATGGTCTGAATATTATTTATTTTTTTTTTAATATGAGTTTTGGATTTTTTGTTGGTGTTTGGTAAAGATTTGGAGAGGTCAGAGAGCTCCAGGTGCCTGGAGTGGATCTGGAGGACAAGGGAGCCTGGGAAGGGCTGGAGCAGCAGGAAAAGGGTCTGGAAAATTCTGAGAGAGCTGTGGGGGCTCAGCATGGGGAAAAGGGGAGAGGGAGGGGGAGAAGAAAGGGAAGGGGAAGGAAAAAGGCAAAGGGGAAGGAAAAGGAAAAAGGGAAGGGGAAGAGGAAGAGGAGAAGAAGGGGAAGAGAAGGGGAAAGAACAAGGGGAAGGGAAAAGGGAAAGGAAAAAGGGGAAGAGGAAGGAAAAGGAAGAAGAAAAGGGGAAAAAGAAGGGGAAGGGAAAGGGAAGAAGAAGGAAAAGGAAAAGGGGAAGGGGGATGAAGAAGAAGGGGGAAAAGAAGGGGAAGGGAAAGGGGAAGAGGAAGGAAAAGGAAAAAGGGGAAGGAGAAGGCAAAGAAGAGGGGAAAAGAAGGGAAAGGGAAAGAAGAAGGGGAAGAAGAAGGAGAAGAAAAGGAAGAAGAAGGAGAAGGGAAAGGGGAAGAAAAAGGAGGAAGAAGAAGGGGAAAGAGAAGGGGAAGGAAAAAGAGGAAGGGGAAGAAGAAGGAGAAAGGAAAGGGGAGAAGGGAGGGGGAGTGGGGAAGGGAAAGGAAAAAGGGAAAGTGGAAGAAGAAGGAAAAGGAAAAAGGGAGAGGGGAAGAAGAAGGGGAAGGAGAAGAAAAAGGGGAAGCGAAAGGAAAGAGGGGAAGGGGAAGAAAAAAGGGGAAGGGGAAGAGGAAGGAAAAGGAAAAAGGGAAGGGGAAGAAGAAGGTGAAAGGAAGGGGAAGAAGAAGAAGGGGAAGAAAGGGAAAGAATAAGGGCAAGGGAAAGAAGAAGGGAAGGGGAAAGGGAATGGGGAAGGGGAAGAAGAAGAAGAAGAAGGGGCTCCATCCCTGCCATGGGCACATCCCTGGTGCCCTCAGCTCCAGCATCCCCCGGGGCTGTGGATCCAGGAGCTCGGATCCCACAGAGCAGGAGCTGTGTGTGCTGCAGGCTGAGTCACTGCTGCTCCTCTCCTTCCCCGAGAAATTCACAATTTTGAGTTTGATCGAGTGTGGGCAGGCCCAGCCCACTCAGCACAGCAGCTTCCTCAAGGGTTTTTTTTTTAATGAAGTTTTTCAATTTTTTTGATCTTGCTTTGACATATTTTTTTTTTTCTTTGAGGAATTAATTTCTCCTGAGATGAGTTTAGACACAAAATTCACTTTTGTTTGGGAAGGTGTTATCCTAAAATTGACCTTTCTTAGGGAGGCTTCAGGCAGGAAATTCCATGAGGAAATGGGATTTTGTGCTTTCTGCTCCCCTGTGTTCAAAGGACCAGGAGCTTTGAGCCCAATCCTGTTGGGATTTGACCCAAAAATGGCAAAATTTGGGGGTTTTTCTCCCCCAGGTTGGCTTCAGACATGGAATTTTTGGCAGCATTTGTTCTCCTTGGCACTGCCTGGATGGACCTCACTGAGCTTTCCAGAACAAGGAAAAATCCCAAATTCCCACTGGGATGTGACTGGGAGAGAGCAAATCCATTTTACCAGGGAATTTTGGAATCCCAGGATTCCAAAAATTCCAATTTTGGCCTGGGAGGGACCTTAAAGCTCATCTCATTAGTGGCAGTTTCCCATCTCAGGGAAACCTGGATTTATTTCTGTGTTTGTTGGAAAAACTCAAAAATTTACTTATCGAAAACCTCTAAGTCTGGAGTTAATAGGTTTTTAATTTTGTTTTTCCTTATAAAAACTCACTCTGTATTTTCTATACAATTTTATTTTTCCTTATAAAAATTCACTCTCTATTTTCTTATTAGTGGTAGTTTCCCTTCTCAAAAGTCCTTGGTAAACCAGGATTTATTTTTGTGTTTGTTGGGAAAACTCAAAAATAATTGTGGAAAGTCTCTAAGTCTGGAGTTAATCGGTTTTTTATGTTATTTTCCTTTATAAAAACTCACTCTGTATTTTCTCATTAATGGCAATTTCCCCTCTCACAAGTCCTTGGGAAGTCAGAATTGTTGCTCACGAGGAAGGAGGGAGAAATCTGTGATTTTCTGGAGCTGTTTTTGAAGCTGAGAGAGGAGGGGAGAGCTCAGCCATCTGCCAAAATATTCCTGCAAAACCTGGAAATTCCATTTTTCCTTCAGCGGCAAACTGGGCTAAAGGGGCTGTACCTCTGCCTGAGGCTGATTAATAATTAATTATTAATAATGAAGGGACTGGTTGGTACAAGTGGAAGGAGAATGATCTTCCCACATCTTCTCTGTGTTGTAATTCCCACCAGGAAAATGCAGGTGGCACCTCCGCTGTTGGATATTTTAGGGCAGCACAAACTTGGGTTGGTGTGGGGATTTTTTAGGATGCAGGAAGGAGATGGAATCCTGAACAGTTTTGTGCTTCTTGCCTGAATGGGAGTGGTGTTTGTGGGATGATGTTTCAATGGTTTTCATGGCTATATTTTGTATATAAAATATATATATAAAACTTTCATATTTTAGTTTTTATTTTATATATTTATTATAACATTTACATACACTTAATATATTATATTGATATAATTTTATATTATAATTTTTATATTTCTATTTTATTTATTCATTTATATTTCTATATTTTATATATATTTATATATTAAATATATTTTATATTTATACTATTTTTATATTTTAATATAAATTTTCATTTGTGTTTATATATTAATCTTTTATAAATATTTTATATAGCTATTATTTCAATATTTTGTTTTTAATATTTCCATTTTTCATTTTTATATATTTATATATTCTATATATTTTTCTATTTAAATTATTTTTTATATTTATTTTAATTTTTATATTTTATTTTCTATATTTATATATTTATATATTTTATATCTTTATATCTTATATCTTTTTATATGTATATTATTTATATATTTTAATTTTTATTTTATTTATACATTAATATATGTATTGTTTATATATTTTTAATATGTTCACAAATATATTTAATATTTATCTATATTTAGCTAGAATTAGGGGTAGAATATTGGGACAGCTGTGGTGTTATGGGTGCTGAATGGAGATACCTGGGTGGCTGCTTTGGGGTCTCACCCACCTCCACCCCCCCTCCTCCTGCTCCTTTTCTGGGACTCTGATCCGGAGGAAAAAGGAAACCAGGACCCAGCCTGGAATTCTGCTGCTGCCTTAACAAAATCGGGTTAAACCCCCATTTCAGAGGGGTGTGCTGGGCTGGGGGCACGCAGCTCAGCTGGCACCCCTCGTGCTGCCCCCTCCATCCCATGGAGCAGCTCCGGGGTTATTTTGGATCCTCGCTGGGCTCTCTCTGTACTGCGGCATTTCTGCTGCTGAATTATTCACCAGGGCTGGGGCTGAATGGAGCCCGCCCTGCCCACGTGGCTGTCCCGAGCCAGTGACGCTCTGGGCTCCTGGCACAGCTGAGGGGACACCCAGGAAACTCCTCGGGCTGCCCTGGGTGGCTCCAGAGCCTGCAGGGGGCTCAGAGACCAGCACAGATTAAATATACGGTCACAGAGTTAATCATATATTAAATATACTGTCACAGAGCCAGATTATAATGTATTAAATATACTGTCACAGAGTCAGATTATCATATATTAAATATACTATCATATATTAAATATACTATCATAGAGCCAGATTATCGTGTATTAAATACATTGTCATAGAGTCAGACTATCATATATTAAATATACTGATATATTAAATATACTGTCACAGAGTCAGATTATCATATATTAAATATATACTATCATATCTTAAATATACTGTCATAGAGCCAGATTATCATGTATTAAATATACTGTCATAGAGCCAGATTATCATATATTAAATACACTATCATAGAGTCAGACTATCATATATTAAATATACTGATATATTAAATATACTGTCATAGAGTCAGGTTATCATATATTAAATATAGTGATATATTAAATATACCGTCATAGAGTCAGGCTATCATATATTAAATATACTATCATAGGGCCAGATTATCATATATTAAATATATACTGTCATATATTAAATATACTGTCATAGAGCCAGATAACATGTATTAAATACACTATCATAGAGTCAGACTATTATATATTAAATATACTGATATATTAAATATACTGTCATAGAGTCAGGCTATCATATATTAAATACACTGTCATAGAGTCTATGATATATTAAATATACTACCATAGAGTCAGACTATCATGTATTAAGTATACCATCAAAGAGATATATTAAATATACTATCACAGTCAGACTATCATATATTAAATATAGACTATCATATATTAAATATACTATCATAGAGTCTATGATGTATTAAATATAATATCATAGAGTCAGATTATCATATATTAAATATATTATCATAGAGTCAGACTATCATATATTAAATATATATTATCATATATTAAATATACTATCAGACTATCATATATTAAATATACTATAATAGAGTCAGATGATCATATATTAAATACACTATCATAGAGTCAGTCTATGACATTAAATATACTCTCAGATTATGATATATTAAATGTACTACATAGAGTTAGACTATCATGGAGTCAGACTATGATATATTAAATATACTATCATAGAGTCAGACTGTGATATATTAAATATACTGTCACAGGGTCAGATACTTGAGGGGCTGGGTGGTGTCTGATGTTCGTGTCCTGGACCCCCATGCCAGGGAGGAATGATGGATCTGACTCCATGTTTTTTAGAAAGTTAATTTATTATTTTATAATACTATATTATATTAAAGAATGCTAAACTAAACTATGCTAAAGAATACAGAAAGGATACTTACAGAATGCTAAAAAGATAATAATGAAAACTTGTGACTCTTTCCACACTGGCCTTGATTGGCCACGGAGTCAAAACAATTCACATCAGAATGCAATGAAACAATCTCCAAACACATTCCACATGAGCACAACATCCTCCAGACCTTTCCCCATTCATGTGTCTCCTTTGAACATTCTCCAGTATATTTAAAGCTTTTTCATTTTGTGGGGCTCAAACCACCCCCAGGACTGGAGGTGAGCCCAGAGCAGGGTGGGACAATCCCCTCCCTCACTGTCCAGTGGTGCTGGAGACCTGACGAGAGGAGCTGCTGACCCTCGTGGCTGCGGGACACACTGCTGGCTCCTCTCCATAATTCCATTTTCAAATCCTTTCTTTCATCTTCCTCCCCTTTCAGGCCCTCTCATGTCACACCCGGGCAAAGCCCCAGCTGTTCTCTGCTGCCCTCCAGCACACAAATCTCTGAAATACTCTGATTGTGTTATATCTCTGATAGAGTTATATCTCTGATAGTGTTATATCTCTGATAGTGTTATATCTCTGATAGTGTTATATCTCTGATAGTGTTATATCTCTGATGGTGTTATATCTCTGATTGTATTATATCTCTGATTGTATTATATCTCTGATAGTGTTATATCTCTGATAGTGTTATATCTCTGATTGTATTCTCTCTCTTAAATACAGCAATGGGGTGGAATGAGATGGACCCAAACCATTCATTATTCCATTTTCAGATCCTTTCTTTCCCCTTCCTCCCCTTCCAAGCCCTCATGTCCCACCTGGGCACACCTAAGCCCAGCTCTCCAGCACACAAATATCTTAAATACTCTGATAGTATTATATCTCTGATGTATTATATCTCTTAAATACAGCAATGGGGTGGAATGAGATGGACCCAAACCATTCCATTTTCAGATCCTTTCTTTCACCTTCCTCCCTTCTCATGTCCCACCTGGGCACACCTGAGCCACAGCCCCAGCTGTCCTTCAGCACTTCTGGGTACACAAATCTCTTAAATACTCTGATAGTATTATATCTCTGATAGTTTTATATCTCTTAAATACAGCAAGGGGGTGAAATGAGATGGGCTTTAAGGTCCCTTCCCACCCAAACCATTCCGTGATTCCATTTTCAGATCCTTTCTCACCTTCCTCCCCTTTCAAGCCCTCATGTCCCAGCTGGGCACAGCCCCAGTTGTTCTCTGCTGTCCTCCAGCACTTCTGGGTACACAAATCTCTTAAATACTCTGATAGTCTTATATCTCTGATAGTATTGTATCTCTTAAATACTCTGATACTCTTAAATACAGCAATGGGGTGGAATGAGATGGACCCAAACCATTCCATTATTCCATTTTCAGCTCCTTTCTTTCGCCTTCCTCCCCTTTGAAGCCCTCACGTCCCACCTGGGCACACCTAAGCCCAGCCCTCCAGCACACAAATCTCCTAAACGCTCTGACCTGGATGTGTAGGACCTCTGAGCACCCAGCAGGCCCCCCAGTTCCTCGCTGGGTTTCTCCAGGGCTGCCGGGGGACGGATGCTGCGTCTTTAACGGCGGCTCCGGCTGCGCGGAGGCAGCTCCATTGAAGATTTGCAGGAGAGCAGGAGGGGGGTGTGTGGATGTGGCTATTGGCAGAGCTGTGCTGACATCGCTGGGAGCTGCTGAGCTGCTTGTCAGAGCCCCCAGCAGCAGCAGAAATCGTCAGGTTTTTGGTTTTTTTTTTTTGTTTTTTTTTATTTGGGAGAGCTGGCGGGGGCTTCCCGGGAGCCAGATTATCCTGGCAGAATTCTTCTTGAACTGCTCGTGGCCATGGAGTCTCCACTGAAATCAGCAAACAGCTGACGTGCTCGGAGTGCAGAACCACCAGGGTGAGTTTATTTTTAGAATGAGGTTTTAATTATTTGAGAGGGAAAAAAAAAGATTGGTCAGACTTTTCTTTCCCCCCACCCCTCCCCGGTGCAAAACGCGGCATAAATATTTCAGTGTCTCTCTCCCCTTGGTAAATGCCAGGATTTCTGCTGCTGTTAGTTTTAAATGGAGCTGGACTAAATAAAAATGTGGCTCTGAGGGGCTTGGGAGGGTGAGATGAGCTCTGCTCTTGTTCCTTTTGTGATTCTGCTGGGGATTCACCTCCGGAGAGAGGGAATCCCCTGTGCTCTGCCGTGTCATTAAGGAGTTCCCCTGACAGCATCATGGAATCTCCTTGTGCTCCAATGTCTGCAGCTTGCTCCTGGGCACTTCCCCTCGTTCTGCAGAGACAGAACCTTCCCAGCTCTTTTGCTGGGTTATTTTTTAATGGATTTATTTCTTTGGAGCTGGTTACTTGGTGGGGAATGTTGGTTACCGGCTTGGCGTCGTGCCATGTGACGTTTTTGGGGTGGCTTATGCAATTTGGTGTTCTGTAGGATGGTGCTTGTGTTCACTGATACATTAACCCCATTTTTAAATCAATTTAAATTAATTTAAACCACTTACTGAGTTGAGTTTAGCGGAATAATGAGCTTGGATTGATTTTCCCCCTCCTCACACGAGTCTATCATGCAGTTTTGCCTAGAAGTTATGCTCTCCTCATCCCAGATTTAGTGCTGGGAGCTGTTTTTTTTTAGGATTGAGGTGTGATTATTGTACTTTGGGATATCAGGGTCTCTCTACTTGCTCCTCAGACTCCACACTCCATCCCAACTTCTGCTGGCAGCCAACAAATAAAATTAATTTTTTTCTTTGAATCATTATTTTCCCTTTTTTTTTTCTACGTTCAGATCCATTTCTGGGTCTCACCTGGAGAACACCCAGAGTCTGCCGTGGGATGAGAGGCTCTGTGTCCTCTGCCAGTGTGGGGAAAAGCAGGAGGAGGGATCCAGATCACCTTCCTGCCTTGTCCCTTCCTCTTCTGGAGGTTTTCTGGGAGCTGCTGAACAAACTTTGGGGATGTGCTTTGCCAGCTGGGGAAGGGGAGGGAATTCCTTGTTCCCTCATCCACATTTTTAATGCTGCTGCTCCTGCCTGGCACAGGCTGAGCACAGGAGCAGGTGCCAGCAGGAGAAGAGTTTTCCTTGTTTTTCTGGTTAGTTTTCCATGTTTTCCTGCTTGGTTTTCCATGTTGGTTTTCCTTGTTTTCCTGCTTGGTTTTCCTTGTTTTCCTTCTTGGTTTTCCTTGTTTCTCTGCTTGGTTTTCCAGGTTTTCCTGCTTGGTTTTTCTTGTTTTCCTGGTTGGTTTTTCTGGTTGGTTTTCCTTGTTTTTCTGGTTGGTTTTCCATGTTTTCCTTCTTGGTTTTCCTGGTTGGTTTTCCATTTTTTCCTGGTTGGTTTTTCTTGTTTTCCTGCTTGGTTTTCCATGGTCTCCTGGTTGGTTTCCCTGGTTGGTTTTCCATGTTTTCGTGCTCGGTTTTCCACATTGGTTTTCCTTGTTGGTTTTTCATTTTTCTCTGGTTGGTTTTCCACTTTTTCTCTGGTTGGTTTTCCACTTTTTCCTGGTTGGTTTTCCATTTTTCACTGGTTGGTTTTCATGTTTTCCTGCTTGGTTTTCCTGCTTGGTTTTCCATGTTTTCCTGGTTGGTTTTTCATTTTTCCCTGGTTGGTTTTCCTGGTTGGTTTTCCATGTTTTCGTGCTCAGTTTTCCACATTGGTTTTCCTGGTTGGTTTTCCATGTTTTCCTGCTTGGTTTTTCATTTCTCCCTACTTGGTTTTCCTGATTGGTTTTCCATTTTTCTCCTGGTTAGTTTTCCTTGTTTTCCTGGTTAGTTTTACCTTGTTTTCCTGGTTGGTCCCTCTGTTGCAAGTGCCTCATTAGGGATGGGCTCAGGTGGAAGAAATTCTACTCGAGTTTCTCTAAAAAAATCGACAGCAATCCCAGGGATTTCTGCAGAGCCACGGAAGGGTTAACAGAAATCCCTGCTCGGTGCTGTCCTTTTGCATCCTGACACTGTGGAAAGTAGGTGGATAAATTCCTTGCTTTTCAGGAAACCCCTGTGGTGGACAGCCCTCATTAATTGTTGCTGGGAAACTGCTTTGACGTCACGGCAGCAGTTCCCTGCTCTGGGGATGGAGACAGGAATAGCTCGTGCTGAGGAAGTGGGAAATGCTGTGAAATGGAGCTGGGAGCTCTGACAGGGAACTCTCAGCCTGAATTTCTTCCCTCTCTGCCAGAATTCTGCTCAGGAACTGTCCACAAAGCTTTGGTGCTGCATTTGGAGCAGCGTTTCCTTCTCCAGGGATCTCTTTGTTCTCCAGGGCTGTGGCATTGATCATCCTTCACTTTTTGATTCTTTTGGGGTTGGATTTCTTGCTGTTGAGTTTGGGGATTTTTCCTGCCCCAGATTTTGGAAAGGAAGGGTGAAAAGGTTTTAAAACATCTCCCAAAAAACGGAAGGAAAAAGAAGCAGCAGGATCACAGTTTCCTTTCTTTTGAACATCAAATCAATAATTTCACTTTTCCTACAAAAGGGAATAGCAGGACTGAGAGTGGCTCTTGCTGCTGGCAGCTCCAGGCTTGGAAAACTTGAAATTAAAACTGTTTAATCCCATTTTTCTTAGGGAAGTGTTCCTTAGAGCTGTTTAACTCCTGGCCTGTTTGTGCAGTTGATTATTTTCTCCCAGTGTTAACCTGTCAGTGGCTGGGGGATGTGGCACAGGATAATTGGAGCAGGAATTCTCTGTATTTCCTTTTCCACTCGTGGAAATTAGATTTAATCAAAGTTTTCCCATCCAGATCAGAGGATTTTAAGAGATTTTTGTACTCAAATGTGCTGGAGCTGTGGCTCAGGTGTGCCCAGATGGGCTTGAAAGGGGATGAAGGTGAAAAAAAGGACCTGAAAATGGAATTATGGGATGGTTTGGGTGGAAAAGGAACTTAAAACTCATCTCATTCCATCCCCTTGCTATGGAGGGAAACTTCCAACTAAACCAGGTTGCTCCAAGCTGGCCTTGGACACTTCCAGGAATCCAGAGGCAGCCTCAGCTTCTCTGGGAGGAATTTCTTCCTAAAAGAAGAAATAGAAATAGAAATATATAAAATATAAAAACATTTCTTTGAAATATAAAAATATTTCTATAAAATAGAAAACCATTTCTATAAAATATAAAAATATTTCTATAAAATATTTCTATAAAATATAAAAATATATAAAATATTATTTCTATAAAATATAAAATATTTCCATAAAATATAAAAATGTTTCTATAACAATATAAAATACTAAAAATATAAAACATTTATATAAAATACAAAGTTATTTATATAAAATATAAATATAAAACTTTTATCCACCTCTATGTCATTCCTGGGTATCACATGGAAATTATTTTGGCAGCCCAGGTCACATTTTTGGAATAAAGTGAGAACAAGTTGACGCCTCTCCTGAGTTTAGTCTTGATGGAGGGAGGTAACAAAATATCAGAACATTTTATTCCTCCTGCAATGATGTTTGCTTTGAGGTGTTTCCCACCAGGAAACCTCCTGATTCCCCAGAATTCCCTTCCACTCACCTGCATTTCCTGTCTGTGTGCTCATAATTAAACAATTTTTAATTATTTTTATTTTCCCCCCTTTTCACCTGGAGTCCAAGCCTTCCCTCTGCATCACCATTTCAGAATTTGATGTCATGTGGGGGTGGAAATGAGGATTTCAAGCCGTGACTAAGCACAGGCAGTGCAGGCACCTCCGGCCTCCTGGGGGGAATTATTTTTTTGCTGGTTTTGTTTGGTTTTTGTTTTTTTTTTTTGCTGTTGAATTTGGGTTTTTTTTCCTCCCCCAGATTTTGGAAAACGAGGGGTGAGAAGGTTCTTGCTGAGCCTGAAATGAAAGGAAAGGAGCTGTGAGGGAGGGAGGAATTAATGAATTAATTCCTTCTGCAGCTGATAATGAGGAGAGAATTCAGGAGAGGTGGCTTTCAGGTTGGAGTTGATGAGTTTTGGGATTTTTGGGTTTTTTAGGGTGTTTGTCCTGGGAGGGGAAGAAGCTCCAAAGGTTTTTTACCTGTCAGAATTCCAGCTGAGCCCACAAACCTTTCCTGGGCTGCTCCTGCAGTGCTGTTTGACCTGGATGGAGCCATTTCAGGACATTTTTATCACACTAAAAACTCCTTCCTGTGGAATTCCCAGGAGGAGGGAAGAGATGAGAATGTTGGCTCCATGTTTCAGAAGGTTGATTTCTTATTTTATGATATATATTATATTAAAAATGCTATACTAAAAGGAATAGAGAAATGATACAGACAGAAGGCTAGAAATTAATTAATAATAAAAATCAATGATTGCTCGCAGCCTTGACACAGCTGGCTGGGATTGGTCATTAAGTAAAAACAAAACAAAAAAACCCAAAAAACAACAACAACAAAAAAAAACAAAAAACCAAAAAAAAACCAAAACCAAACACAAACAAGCAAAAAGAAACAACAAAAAAAACCATGAGACCAATCAAAGATGCACTTGTTGGTAAATTATCTCCAGACCTGTTGGTAAATTATTCCACAGCCATCAGACAGTTATTTAGTTTTTTTTGCATTTCTTTCTCTGAGGCTCCTCAGCTTCTTAGGAGAAAATCCTAGCGACAGGATTTTCATAAAATATGGAAAAAAATTTGTATTTTATATAATATATATAATAGTATATATATTATATCTCTGATAGCATTATATCTCTTAAATACAGCAAGGGGGTGGATTGAGATGGGCTTTGTATACAATTAACTGCATTTTCTATACAATAAATTGCAGTTTGTATACAATAAGTTATTGTATACAATAAACAGCATTTTGTATACAATAAACTGCAGTTTGTATACAATAAGTTGCATTTTCTATACATTAAACTGCATTTTCTGTACAATGTTATTGTATTCAGTAAACTGCATTTTATATACAATAAATGGCATTTTGTATACAATAAACTGTATTTTGTATACAATAAGTTATTGGATACCATAAACTGCATTTTATATACAATAATTTGCATTTTGCATACAATAAACTGTATTTTGTATACAAAAAGATGCACTTCCTATACAAGAAATTGCATTTTGCATACAGTAAAAGTTGCATTTGGTATACAATAAATCGCATTTTGTATACAATAAATGACATTTTCTATACAATAAATTGCATTTTGCATACAATAAATTTCATTTTGAGTACAATAAGTTATTGTATACAATAAACTGCATTTTGTATACAATAAGTTGCATTTTTTTATGCAATAAATTGCATTTTAAGAGCAACCTGGAGCCCCATCCCTCACTCCAGCCCTTACTCCCCTCCCCAGCCCCACCGCCCCCATTTCCCTTTCCCTGAGTCACCCCCGCCCCGTTGCTCCTGGCAACAGGGCCTCGTTGCCATGGAGCTCGGCTTCCCATTGGCTGCCGGGCAGCCAATCAGGGAATTGCAGGCTGGAGCATCGCTGGTACCCAGCGGGAGGGAGGGAGGTGATGGGTGCTGGGTGCTGCTGCCCCCAGACAGGGCAAAATGGGGAAATTATGGGCTGGATTGGGCTTGGGTGAGTGCAGAGAGGGCAGAGAGGCTGGTGAGGGTGTCGCTGTCACATTGTCTGAAAAATCCCTTCAGCCAGGATTGCTCTCCTGGGGAGCTGAGGAGCCTCAGAGGAAAAGGAAAATAATTGAAAAATATGAAAAAAAACTTGAAAACAAATGAAAAAAGCGAAACAATAATTATCTCGTTTGCTTCTCCTGTGTTTTGCTGCTTTGGAATGTGTTTGGAGATCGTTTCATTGGATTTTGGTGTGAGTTGTTTTGACTCTTTGGCCAATCAGGGCTAAACTGTGTTGAGATTCTGGAAAGAGTCCCAAGTTTTCATTATTATCTTTTTAGCCTTCTGTAAATATAATTTCTGTATTCTTTAGTTAGTTAGTCTAGCATTAGTTAGTTAGTCTGAGCTCCAGTCTGGAAGGGCAGGTGTCCTCAGGATGGTGTCACAGACACGTTGTGTGAAAAATCCCTTGGCCAGGGATTGTTCTCCTGGAAAGCTGAGGAGCCTCGGAGAAAAATGAAAACAGTTGAAAAAAAATTGAAAACAAATAAAGAAAAAATTGAAAACAAATGAAAAAGGAAAATAATTCTTATCTGATTTGCTTCTCCTGTGTTTTGCTGCTTTGGAGATTGTTTACCCACAGGTGATTGTTTGGTTGGATTCTGCTGTGAGTTGTTTTAACTCTTTGGCCAATCAGGACCAAGCTGTGTTGAGATTCTGGAAGGAGTCAGGAGTTCTCATTATTATCTTTTTAGCCTTCTGTAAATATAATTTCTGCATTCTTTAGAATAGTATAGTACAGAATTCTTTAATATAATATAGTATTATAAGATAATATAGTATTATAATGTAGTATAATACTTAATATAATATAGTATTATGAAATGGAAACTGAAATGTGACTCTGGAAAGAGTCACGAGTTTTCATTATTCCCCTCAATTCCCATTTCAGACCCCTCCATCTCCCCTCAAACCCCTCAATCCCCATTTCAGACCCCTCCATCCCCCCGGAGCTGTGTGTGGGCAGCTGCAGCCATGTGTCTCCTTTGCACCCTCATTTTTGCTCTGTTCCCTGAGAAACAAGGCCAGGAGGAAAGAGTTTATTTAGCAGGAGCTTCCTGCCTTTTCCAGATCTGCTGCCAGATCCATCTGAGCTGGAAACTCAGAACTTTTCTTGCTTTAATTCCCTTCCCTGCTGCCTTCTTGGGGCTCACAGCTGCAAACTGCAGGTGGCAAAGAGGCAGCAGAGGTGGAATTCCACGTTCATTTCTGGAGTGAGGAGGAGGATTTCAATGTGTCCTGACTCCCTGACCCTTTTAGGGCAGGAAATATCCCAGAAAAGATTCCCAGTTTGCCCAGGCACTGCTGCCATTTTCCAATCCCCATCCTCCCCCAATCCTCCCTTCCACCTTTACTCAATTTTTTTTTCCTGACACACATTTTTTGCTGCATCTGGGTCATTTCTCTCCTCTCTCCCAAAGCCCAGCTCAGTCCCACCCACCCTCCCTGAGTGCTCTGAACTTGAAATTTCTCCACAAACTCTGTCTGTCACCGTCACTCGTGTCTGCCACCCCCTCACTGCATCCCACGGCTGCCCCGGGGAGCTGGGGCTGATTCATTCATCCTGCAAGGAATCCTCCACTGGAAAACAAATTTTCCCTGATTTCTGCATGTCCTGGAGGCTGCCTGGTGGGGATGGAAGCTGGAACAGGAGGGGGCAGCTGATAAATGTCATTTTTTTTCTGCGGCTCTGAGTTTTTCTTTTCTGGGAAATCTGATCGGTGTGATGCTGAAGTTACGTTGCAGCACGACAGGAAAAGATCCTGTTGTCATTCTTAAATTTGGCTGAGGTGTTTGGCTTGGGGAGGAAAAACTTGTTAGAGGGTGGGTGGTGCAAAAGGGAATGAGCTGTACAAATTTATTTCAGTGCCATGTGTGCAGATCCGGTGCTGCCTCCTCCCTTCCCTTCCCTCCCCAAAATCTGCTCCAAATCCTCTTGAAATATTTAAACCCCGAGCCTGAAGCAGTTTGGAATATTTTGGGGTGGGAAGAGGCAGAGTTTGCCACCTTCACCCCCTGCAAAATCATCCCACAAATGAGACACACATCAGGCAAAGTGTTCCCTTTTCCCTTCCTGACCTAATTCCTGTTGGAGCAGCGTGGGATTCCCTCGTGGGGGGAATTTTCTGGGATATTTTCCCTCCCTGCACCTTTTCCCATGAATTTTCTGGGATATTTCCCTCCCTGCACCTTTTTCCCATGAATTTTCTGGGATATTTGCTTTTTCCCATGAATTTTCTGGGATATTTCCCTTCCTACACCTTTCCCCCATGAATTTTCAGGGATATTTCCCTCCCTGCACCTCTTCCCCTTTAATTTTCTGGGATATTTCCTTTTCCCCATGAATTTTCTGGGATATTTCCTTTTCCCATGAATTTTCTGGGATATTTTCCCTCCCTGCACCTTTCCCCATGAATTTTCTGGGATATTTCCTTTTCCCCATGAATTTTCTGGGATATTTCCATTTCCTCATGAATTTTCTGGGATATTTGCTTTTCCCCATGAATTTTCTGGGATATTTCCCTCCCTATGTCACTCCTGTCCCATTTTCCACTTTCGAACTCTAAACTGTTAGAGAGTTTTTGGATATTGGTACCAGATCAATATCCATATTGGGAATGGGATGTGCCAAAGTTATGAATATGTATTTGTATTTTGGGTATTCAGTACTTGCATAGATAAAAGGACTCTGTAATCACCTGTAAATTGTGGTGTGTATTTGGGAGTTATCCCACAATAAACATCCACTTTCTAACTCCAAACTGTTAGAGATTTTTTGGATATTGGTACCACATCAATATCCATATTGGGAATGGGATGTACCAAAGTTATTTGGGAGTTATCCCACAATAAACATCCACTTTCTAACTCTAAACTGTTAGAGAGCTTTTGTCCATCACAATCTGAGGGCTCAATTCGGGATCTGTGCACGGGGTGGGCTCCAAGGAAATTCCAACCTGAGTCTGGAAGAGTTTGTGTGCAGAGAAAAGCCCCTGAGCTGTCCCTGAGCTGTCCCCTTGTCCCTGCAGGTGCCCGTCGCTGCGTCGGAGGGCTCTGAAGATGTCCAACAGCAACACGGCGCAGGAGTCCCTGGAAATTATGAAGGAATCAGAAAAAAAGGTGGTGGAGGAATCTGTGAACAAAACCAAATATGTGTCCAGGTCACCAAGCAAGGAGGAGGTGGAGAAGGATGGGGGGGAGGAGGTCAGCGTGCGCCAGGAGTCTCAGGTGAGTGTGGGAGCTGAGCCCTCACCTGCTGCTTCCTTTCCCTTCCCCTTTCCCTTCCCCTTTCCCTTCCCCTTTCCCTTTCCCTTTCCCTTTCCCTTTCCCTTCCCCTTTCCCTTCCCCTTTCCCTTCCCCTTCCCCTTCCCCTTCCCCTTCCCCTTTCACTTCCCATCCCATCCCAAAGCATCCAGGGCCTCACAGGGACCCCAGGCTGGGCAGGCTGCTCCCTTCCTCTGCACTGAACCTCTCCTGGCCAGAGTGGTCGAAATATTTCAATTTCAATATAATATTTCAATATAATATTTCAATTTCAATATTATGTTTCTATTTCAATATAATATTTCAATATCAATATAATATTTCAAAATAATAATTCAGTTATTCCACTGCCCTGCCAAGTAGGAGTGTTTGAAATCTCAGATTCTATCCGGGTAGGAGTGTTTGAAATCTCAGATTGTATCCAGGCAGGAATGTTTGAAATCTCAGATTGTATCCAGGCAGGAATGTTTGGCTCCTCCCACTGGGTGGAGCATCTCCCAGTGGGATGATGGAATTTTATCAGCGGTGCAGGGGCACTTAATGGCCCATGAACAGAAGATAATTAATAATTAATGGCCAATTAACAGCAGATATCTCCTGGAAGGAGGATTGGTTGTGGCAGAGATAAAGAAAACTGCAACAGCACCACTTTTAACAGATGACAAATAAAATACATTTTGCCTTGCAGTCCAGGGCACCTCCTCAAACTCTTCTCAGCCATGTCCAGCCCCCAGAGGTTTGGTGGCTCTCCAGACAGAGCAGCAGCATCTCTGTCCTGGTCCCTTTTTGTGTCCCAGAAAGGGCAGAGAATTCCCAGGTTGAGTTTTTTGCCTTTTTCTCTCTCCACAGAAGCGAACATCGAGTCACGGCCACGCCAGGAAAAGAGCCAAGGTAGGAGCTCTGCTGCCATCCCAATATTCCTCTTATTGGGCAGCTTAATTGGGAATTTCATGCTTTAAAGGCTGAAGGAATAAAATAACTGATTGTTCAGGGATTCCAAATTCTAAATCTATATATTGAAGGGAATATCCCCATTATTGGGCAGTTTAATTGGGATTTAATTGGGAATGGCTGCACAGGTGCTTTGGGAATGCAGCTGCAGGAATTCAAGTGTGAATTTTGGCTGAGGTGTTGTAACCACTCCCTTTTTTAAAATTTTTTTAATCTTTTTCAGTCTAATTCAAAGCTTAAACTGGTCAGGAGTTTGGCTGTGTGTGAGGAATCCTCAGGCCCCTTCGTGGATGGGCTGCTGGAGTCTCAGGTAGGCCCAGAATGACACAAATTTGGGAATGTGGAAGCCCAGAAAATCAGAAATTATCCAGGTCTTGCTCTCTTGTGCCTTGGGGAGCAAAAAAAAATTCCCCCAAGAGCTTTTTGAGACCTTCCTGGGCTGCTTTTCTGCTCAGGGAATGTCTGAACCTCCTTTATTTTCATCCCAGGACATCATCCAGCTGCACGTGAGCTGCCCCTCTGACAAGGAAGAGGAGAAATCCACGAAAGATGGGGTGGAGAAAGAAGAAAAAGAGAAAAATAAAGAAAAAACACCAAGGAAGATGCTCTCTCGAGGTCAGGTGCTGCTCTGGGAACCTTCTGGAAGTGGGGCAGGTGGTTGGGGTGTTTGGATTTTCTTTTGGTTTAGGGTAATTTTGGGAGAAAAAATTAAAAGGTATTTTTAGTGAAGTAAATTTAGGGGTTTTTTTAATGGTTTGGGGAAAAGATTTTTTTTGGAGAAAAGTGGAAAAATTTCTTTATTTAATAGGTAAAGTATTTATTAGTATAAAAAATGAGGCACTGGAGGGAGCTCCAGAGTTTCCTTGGAATCTTCTCTTCTTCAGGTTCACCCACACTCATCCCTTTTTCCTTTTCCCCCTTTTTCCTTTCTTTTTCCTTTTCCCCTTTTGTCCTTCCCCCCTTTTTTTCCTTTTCCCCCCTTCTCCTTTCCCCCTTTTCCTTCTCTCTGTGTTGTCTCAGTGATTTGTTAATTTTTTTCTGCTGCCATTGTTATTTTTTTCAGATTCCAGCCAGGAATATACAGACTCCACTGGGATAGATTTGCATGAATTTTTAGTAAATACACTGAAAAAAAACCCAAGGTAGGTCATGTGCACTAAAACAACTCCCTGAGGGTTCTGTGTGTCCATTCCTGCAAATATTTCTGTATTTTCCTCTTTGGATTTCCAAGAGTTACCAGAGCTGGGACAATGTAGAAACTAAAAGCACAACTGTAATTTTATATCCTGTTCAATTCCAAATGTGGAATTGTGTGTGATGTGAAGAGAGAAGGACAAATAATTTGTTTTAATGCAAAGAAATAATTTTAATTGCTTTAAAGCCTTTTCTATAAATGGTTTTCAAGTGCCAGCCTGTAAAGGGAATAATCAGTGGGATTGAGGAAAGGTTGGCAAGGGAATGGCAAAGTTGGAGCCTCCAGCAGAGCAGAGATTCAGGCTTTCCAAAGCCAAGCATTATTAGCAAAACAACCTTAAACTGGAAAAAATCAGGTGTTTAATTTAATATATTTGAAAAACAATGAGTTTTTTAGCCCATTTCTGTGTAAAATCAGATATCACTTCCTCCTGGGAATTTTTCTTCTTCAGGACAGGGCTTGGCAGCAGGGAAAGCTGTTCCACTGCCCCTAAAGTGGCCTTTTAAATCTTTCTTTTTTATCCTGACAGGGACAGAATGATGCTGCTCAAGTTGGAACAGGAGATTCTGGAGTTCATCAGTGATAACAAGTAAGTGATGATCGAGTTTGTGCCGAGCAAAGGAAGTTTTAAAAGGAGATTTGGGAATTTGGGCTCCCAGGGGAGCAGGGTGAGGATGTTCTCCTGTACACCCTGACGTGGCAGGGGTGGAACTGAGTGTCCCCTGTCCCTGTCCCCAGCAATCAGTTCAAGAAGTTCCCCCAGATGACCTCGTACCACCGCATGCTGCTGCACCGGGTGGCGGCGTATTTCGGGATGGATCACAACGTGGATCAGACTGGGAAGGCTGTCATCATCAACAAGACCAGCAACACACGAATGTAAGGCCCTTCCCTTTCTTTTCCCCTTTCTTTTCCCCTGTCTTGGGGGGGGGGGGGGGGGGGGGGGGGGGGG
>JAWWEY010000099.1:3598193-3611682 GCA_035582745.1 Loriotus luctuosus
CGTCCCCCCCGTTCCCCCCCCCGCGCTCTCTCGTTCGTTCCCCCCCTCGCTCCCCGCAGCCTCAGCGCGACCCCCGGGAACGGCGGCGCACCGGGGACCGGGATCTCGCAGGGTACCGGTGCTGCCCGGTTCGGCTGCGGGGACACCGGCCCCCCCCAGCTCCCCCCGGCCCCCGGGATCCCCGGTGACGTCACGCGGCACCGGCCGGGCCGCGCTGCGCAGGGCCCGGGGGCGACACCGGCCCCGGGGACAGCGGGGGGAGAGCGGGGTCCCGGTGCGGGGGGCTGTCCCGGTACGGCCGCAATAGAAGGCGGAGGGGGGGGGGGTGTCCCTTCCCGGTGCGGGGCAGCGGAGCCCGGTGCGGGGGTTCCCCGCCTGGACGAGACTCCCGGGGGGTTGGGGAGGTCCCGGTACAGAACCGGGGGTGCCGGTGCAGCTGGGCCGGTCTCAGGGGGTCCCGGTACAGATGCGGGGGTCCCTCTACAGCCATCCCAGCCCCGTAGGGGGTCCCGGGTGGTCCCGGTATCCCCGTCCGCGGGTCCCGTCCTGCGCGCTGCGTACCTGGGGGGGCGGCGGGGGCGGCCCGCAGCAGCCCCGGTGCCCGCCCGGCCCGGTGCGCTGCGGTGCCGGTGCCGGTGGCGGAGCCGGGCGGGGCGCAGGTGCTCCCGGCCCCGCGTGATGTCAGCGACCGCCGCCGCCCCCTCCGCCACCGGGGCCGCACCGCCATTTAAAGGGACCGCCGCCCTCCGTGGGGTGGGGGGGATGGCGGGGTACACCCCCTCAAACCGGGGGAGCGCCGCGGGACCACCGGGTGCCACCGCCGTGCGGACACCCCCGGGACCCCGCTCCTCCGTGGGGTTGAGCAGAGCCCGGTACCGGGGGGCACCAAGGGGTCACCGACGGAGCAGTGCAGGGGGGGGTCGGGAGTTGGAGGTGGTCCCGGTACCCTCCGGGGGTGTCCCCCAGCCCCGCACCGGGCGAGGTCGGGCCGGAGCGGCCCCACGGGACCCCGGGGACAAAGTGGCAGCTGCCAGGGCAGGGCCGGCTCTTTGTGCTGCGAAATGGTGGAGCTGGAACGGCGCGGGGGGGCGGGGGAACGACGGGGACTGGGACAGACAGATGGACACAGGGCTGGGCACCAGCATCTGTCACGCCCCGGGCTGTGCCCGCAGCGGGGGGAGGAGGGGGTTTCCCCTCTCCTGGAGACCCCACAGGACAAAGGGGAGCCCCCAGCGCTGGGGGTCCCTGCGGTGGAGCACAACCCCCCCCATGGAGGAGATCCTGGGGGGCTCCCAGGACTTGGATGCCTGCAGCCCCCCGTGAGCAGGAGCCACAGCACACAAAGCCTGCAAACGTTTTCAGCGATGTTTTATTGGAAATGTTAAATACTGAGGGTCTGGCCCCAGCGGAGCCGGGGTGGGGTGTTCAGGGGGGGCTCAGGCGTGTTCCTCTGCCAGCTTCTCTGCCTTGGCCACCGCCTCCTCGATGGGCCCCACCATGTAGAAAGCCTGCTCAGGCAGGTGGTCATATTCACCTGGGGGAACACAACGTGTGTCAGGGGGGAGTGGGAGGCTCAACCAGGCTCCCCCAGACCCCCACTCTGAGGGCCACCTCACCTGCCAGGATCTGCTTGAAGCCCTTGATGGTCTCTTTGAGCGGCACCAACTTGCCCATGTGGCCGGTGAAGACCTCGGCCACCTGGAAGGGCTGGGACAGGAAGCGCTGGATCTTGCGGGCTCGAGCCACCGTCAGTTTGTCCTCCTCGGACAACTCGTCCATGCCCAGGATGGCAATGATGTCCTGCAGTGACTTGTAGTCCTGGGGAGGGGGTGACACAGGGGGTGAGCGGGCAGAGCTGATCCCCCACCCCAAACACCCCACCTGAGGGAGGGGCTGCCCCCTCACCTGAAGGATCTTCTGCACACCCCGAGCCACGTCGTAGTGCTCGGGCCCCACGATGTTGGGGTCCATGATGCGGGAGGTGGAGTCCAGGGGGTCCACGGCGGGGTAGATGCCCAGCTCGGCGATGGCACGGGACAACACCGTGGTGGCATCCAAGTGGGCAAAGGTGGTGGCGGGTGCGGGGTCAGTCAAGTCATCAGCTGGCACGTAAATAGCCTGGGGACACAGAGAGGGGAGGGGACAGTTGGTGGCAGGCAGGTGGCACAGCTCCCTGGGACACACCTGGGGGTGGTCCTGCCCTCACCTGCACCGAGGTGATGGAGCCCTTGCGTGTGGTGGTGATTCTCTCCTGCATGGTGCCCATGTCAGTGGCCAGCGTGGGCTGGTAGCCCACGGCTGAGGGGATTCTGCCCAGCAGGGCTGACACCTGTGAGGGGACAGAGCGTGAGGGACAGAGCACGAGGGGCTGGGCAGGTGGGGGACAGAAGCAGTGCCCTGTGCCCAGCACAGACCTCGGAGCCAGCCTGGGTGAAGCGGAAGATGTTGTCGATGAAGAGCAGCACGTCCTGACCCTCCTGGTCCCTGAAGTACTCGGCCACCGTCAGCCCTGTCAGGGCCACCCTGGCACGGGCGCCCGGGGGCTCGTTCATCTGCCCGTACACCAGGGCGACCTGTGGGTGCAACAATGGGGTCAGCACAGTGGCACTGCCACACCTGGCACTACACCAGGGGACCCAGAACCCCCCCTGCTGACCCTCCCTCAGGGTCTCTGCACACCTTGGAAGTGGCATCTTTGAGGTTGATGACCCCAGACTCGATCATCTCGTGGTACAAGTCGTTGCCCTCGCGGGTTCTCTCGCCCACGCCGGCGAACACCGAGTAACCACCGTGGGCCTTGGCCACGTTGTTGATCAGCTCCATGATCAGCACAGTCTTGCCCACACCAGCACCTCCAAACAGACCTGGGAGGGGGGGAAATAAGGGTCCTGCTGAGCCCCAAGCCAGCCTGGCTGCCCACAGGGTCTCCCTTCAGCTCTTTCCTCCTCAGATATTAAAAGCGTTGCTTCAGCAAGCTCAGGAGAACGAAAGTCATGGAGTGAATCATCAGTGAAGGAAAAATTCCCCAGAGGAACTGCTGGAAATCCCAAAGGCACCATCAGGTGCCCACTCCCCAGACCCAGCCCTGCTCTGGGGGTCACATACCGATCTTGCCACCCTTGGCATAGGGAGCCAGCAGATCCACGACCTTGATCCCTGTCACCAGGATCTCCTGCTCCACACTCATCTCCACGAACTCAGGGGCCTCGGCGTGGATAGCAGCAAACCTGCAGCAGCAAGAGGACAGGAAGGGGGTGGGCAGCTGCTCTGAGCCCCCCAGCTTGGGGGCTGGCAGGGGACAGTCCCTGCTGTGATCCAGAAGAGCCAGAGCCACCTCCCTGCTCACACCTAGGCACCCTCCAGCCCCTCAGCACTCACTGTTTGGTGGTGATGGGGCCCCTCTCATCGATGGGTTCCCCAATGACATTCATGATCCTGCCCAGGGTCTCAGGGCCCACGGGGATTCGGATGGGAGCACCAGAGTCCAGAACCTTCTGTCCCCTCACCAGCCCCTCCGTACCATCCATGGCAATGGTGCGCACGGTGTTCTCCCCTGCCGAGGCCCAAGGACAGCACAGTCACCACAGCGTCCTCAGGCTGACCCTGGGGACAGCTGCTGATGGCTTCCCCAGGCCCTGCCAAGGGGACACTCTGCTGGGAAAAGAACCAAGAGGAGCAGCAGGAATAAAATAGCCCCCAGGAAAATTGAGCCGTGCAGCCCTCAGGCAGCCATTTTCCTCCTCCTCCTCAGATTGAAATCCTTGGCTTCAGCAAGCTCAGGAGAACGAAAGTCATTGACAACATCATCACAGGAGGAACCCCCCCTTCCATTCCCAGCTGCTCACCCAGGTGCTGAGCCACCTCCAACACCAGCCGCGTCTCCCTGCCCTGCACCTCAAGGGCGTTCAGGATGGGGGGCAGCCCCTCGTCGAACTGCACATCCACCACGGCGCCGATGACGGCCACGATGCGGCCGGTGGAGGAGCCGGCCTTGGCCGCAGGGGCTGCATGGGCGGCATAGTCCCGTCCTGGTGGGGGCAGAGGGACGAGTCAAGGTCGGCCGGGGCACGGCAGCTCCGGGCTCCGTAGATGGGGCTGCCCTGCAAGCCCTGGGGTATGCCCGAGAGCCCTGAACCCCCTGCGTGCACCCAGGATCCCCTGAACTGACCATGGATCCCCACACCCCGCTCGGTGCACCATTAATCCACCCAGGCTCCTCCTCGGTGCAGCCAGGACCGGTCTGGGTACACCCGCAGCTCCTCAGCGCGACCAGGGTCCTCTGAGCCCCCTCAGCGCCACCATGGCCCCCTGGACCCCTCCCCCGGTACACCCGCAGTCCCTGCGGCCCCCCACGCCCACCCCCGGAGCCGCAGCTCCTCTGCCGCAGCCCATCCGCTCGGCACGGCACACCCCCACCCTGGTACCGGGGCCCTGAGCACCGGCACCCCCGCATAGGCCCCAAGGTGACCCCGGCCCGCCCCGCACTCACGCGCCCCGACGGCGACAGCCGGGGCGGCCCCGCGGCCGAGGAGCAGCGGGAGGAGGTCCCGGCCCGGGGCGGCCCCGCGGGGCAGCAGCGGCCGGGCCGCGGCGGCGGCGGCGGCGGCAGCGGAACGACCCGCAAGCCCCAACATGGCGGCGCCGACTGAGCCCCGCGTCCCGCCCGCCCCTCACGGCCCCCGCGGGGCGGGGCCGCCGAGCCGCGCGTCACCGCCGCACCGCGCGCCCATTGGCTGCTCGGCGGAGAGGCGCCGCGTGAATTCGCGCTCTCATTGGTCACCACGATGCGGCGCCCGCGCTACGCCTGATCGCGATTGGGTTGTGGATCCATCAATCAAATCGCGCTGCGGCCTGATAGGGTGGTGTGTTGGGAAGGGGCGTGTCCCGGGCGAAGGTCAGCGGAAATGGCGGCGCACGTGTCCCGCGCTTGTCCTTGGGCGGGCGCCGTGACCGCGGCCGAGGCCGCACCGGGGCCGTGACGGGCCCGCCTCCACCCCCTGTCACAGCACCGCCCCGAGGGGCCGCCCCTCACCGGGGCCGTGTCCGCCCCGCACGGCCGAGGGTCCCAGCACCGCCCCGCCCGGGCACCGTGTCCGCCTCACGGCCCCGGTGTCGCTGTAGTGCCGCCGGGACCGCTCCGGTGCTCTGTCTTCTCCCCGAGGCCCAAACCGCACCCCATTGCTCCCTGCCCGGGGATCTGGTCACCGCCGCAACATTTCTCCGCTGTCCCCCGAGGGATGGGGTCCCACCGTTCTGCCCCCTTCTGAGGGGAACCGGATCGCTCTCGTCCCCAGTGGGAGGCGATCCCACCCCGTTGGACCCCAAATAAGAGGATCCCGGCCCCCCAAAGAAGGGAGTCCCACCCTACTGACCGCCCACAGAAGGGGATTCCCACTCTACTGAACCCCCACAGAAGGGAATACCACCCCACTGCCCCCCCCATAGAAGATCCAACCCTACTGAACATCCAAATAAAGGGGATCCCACCCTACTGAACCCCCCAAAGAAGGGGATCCCACCATACTGAAGCCCCCAAAAATGAGGGTCCCATCCCATGACCCCCCACAGAAGATCCCACTGTACTGAACCCCAAAAGAAGAGGATCCCACCCCATCAATGCCTCCAAAGAAGGGAATCCCACCCTACTGAACCCCCCAAAAAAAGGAAATCCCACCCCAATGACGCCCCTTAAAAGGGGATCCCACTGTACTGAACCCCCAAGAGGGGGATCCCACCCTGTTGACCCTCCAAAGAAGGGGATCCCACCCTACAGAACCCCCTAAAAAAGGGGATCCCCCCACACTGAGCCCCCTTTGCCCCACGGCGCTGAGGAATGCACAGGGCCCAGGCCGAAGGGAGAGCCAGGGAGTCTTCAACAGTTTATTAGAAAGAATGCAGACATTAAAAAAATCCCAGCTGCTCTGAACATAAATTGAGGTTTTTCAGCCCGGTTCCACGGTTCTGTCACTTGCTGCCAAACCCACAGTGCAAATACGATTTTGGTCTAAAATGTACAGATTGACAAGCAACAATGTACAGCCAACTCGCACCCCGGGCGAGGAGGAGGAGGAGGAGGAGGTGGAAAAGGTTTGGGGGTCACACCACGGGACCAGGGGCAGGCTCCGCTCGGGGGCTCCAACACCAAAAACCAGGAAAATTTGGAAGTTTTTTTTTTTTTTTTTTGAACTGAACTTTTTTTTTAAAGTGGGAACAGGAGGGGATGTGCCTCGCCCTGCTGGATTTTTTATTTTTTTGGGGGGGAAGCCAATGACAAAGAGTTGTTTTTTTTTTCTTTTGTGTTTTTGTTCCCGGTATAAATGGACAAAAGGGAAAAAAAAAAGCTCATTTAAACCACTCCATGTTAATTCAGGGTTCTCCCATTGTAATTACATCTGCTACGAGGCAAGGAGGCTCTGTAAACTTTATTGCAACTCCTCTCAATGGATTGCCTACACCTCAATTGGGTTGGTTTGGTGGTTTTTTTGTCTTTTTTTCTCTTTTTTTTTGGAAGTCTGGAAAACTGTTCATGCATAACTGTTATTGCCTCTCGTGGCTTTAAGACCGCCCCGTGCCATGGGACACACCTACCATCAGTGAAGCCATTTAAAATGGACTGAAAATGGGTTAAAGGATGCAGGATCTCCCTTTAGGGCTATCAACTCAGGAATTCTTATCTCAATTATGAAATGTTGTGATGAACTTCTTTCCCCAAAACCCTGAAGACGACGCTTTGCCTTACTCCAGATCTGGCATTTCTAGAAGGGAAGAAAGAAGAGAATTAATGGTTTTAGGGTTGTTTTGTGAGTTTTGTTTTTTTGCTTGGTTGGTTTTTAAAAGCTCCCAGGGCATTATTATGTCACAAGGGACACAAGCAAGACGACCTGGCCTCCAACCAAGGAGGTCATGGGGCATTTTAGGGCCCTTCCCAAGGGAAAACTGTGCCAGAGCCACCCCTGAGCACGTGCTGCTCCTAAAGCCAAAGCCTGCAGCAGCCTGGGAAGGTCAAACTGGTATTTGGGGCTTGTGTGGAGAGGCTTTCCCAGATTAGATTTGTCTGCCAGGGCTGGCTTTAGCTGGTGGACAGGATGAACATCTGCTGGGCCTGTCCTTCAGCAGGTGTGTGAGGGGAAAACAACAAAAACAACAACAACTTACTTTCATCATCACTGTCTGGTGAGTCCTGGAAAGGACAAGAAACAATCTTTAAGTGGAGCAGACAGCTCTTCTACCACCCTCACCCCCACCAGCAAAGAGGCTCCCAAATTTGTTCCCAAATCTGAATTTTGAGGAATTTACTGGGCTCAGTTTGGCCTCACTGCAGACCCACAGTGCCCCCCAGCACTGCAGAGAGGGGAGGGAAAGGGTCTCCCCAGGTGACATCACAAAGTTTGGGGTTATTTAAGCCTTTTTTAGCGCTGAGGGGTGAGTGCAGGACTCCTGAGGGTGTTCACTACACCCAACATACTCACATCATCTGCCCCATCTACTTCTGGCAAGTCTACGTCGTCATCTCCTCCCATGTTGTTCATCATCTGCTCAGAGATACAACAGCCACATTTTGGGGTGAATCCAACCCCATTTTCCACCCCAAACAATCCCAAACTAATATCCCCCCTTATTTTAACAGATCAGTTGCCCCCATGCAGGAATTACAAAGCGATGCTGCACAAAAAGCTTGGATTTATCAAAAATTTTTCACTCCCTACCTCAGAAAAACGATCAAAATTGGACATGTCTTCATCTGAATCATCTTCCCAGTCTTTCCAGTTGTTGAAGTCCACGCTGAGCCAGTTGAGCTGCAGCAACAGCAGGAGTTATTTAAGGACAAGGAATTATTTAAGGACAAGAAGTGGCTGTCACTTAGAACAGGCTAACAAGAGCTGCCGTGGGATCAGGAGCAGGAAAAATGACCCAAAACTGCTCCAGAATTTGAACATGACCCAAATATTCACTAAATGAAAAGCCAGGGGAGGCAGCAATGCCCAGACCCACCTTTGCCCTCTCTTTTGTTAACCTTGGCCATGCCTGACCAGACTCTCCTTTTCGTAAACAACACAAGATGGATCTGTCTGTTCTTTTATGCTTTGATTCCTGAAAAAGACCAAATATCCATTAGTGCCATCAGGATGACCTTCACCAGGAACTGCTGACATCCTTCCTTTATCTTCACCTCTTCCCTTATTCCTTGTCCTGGAAAATACCCCCTGGAGAAGCTTTCCTGCATGATTTGGAGCTTTTATAATAATTTTCCTTAGAAAATAGTCTATATTCTTATTTTTAAGGAATAAAACCTTGAGAGCAGCCTAAAGAACAGGTGGTGTTTTTTAGGATCTCAAAACTAAGGGGTGGTTTGGTTTGGAAATGACATTAAAACCCAAATTCCAAACTCCTGCCATGGGCAGGGACACTTTCCACCAGCCCAGGTTGCTCCAACGTGGCCTTGAACAATTCCAGGGATGGAATATCTACAATTTCTCTGGACAAGCATCAAGAACTCAGGAGAATACTCACATTTGGATCGATATTATTAAAAAGATCGATTTCATTTAAATGTTTAAAGTTATCACTTCCTCCAAGACAACTGCAAGAGAAAAAGCAATCAGTATTTAACACCAAAAAGAAATCAATATTTAGCCCCCAAAAACATCTCATAGAACAAAATGTGCTGCTTCTTGTGCCTGAATTACTCACCTGAACGTGAGTTTGGACTTTTCAAAATTTACATTTACATCTTTGCTGTCTTCAACACAGAACTCAATAAAGACGTAGTCCCTCCGGTCGTACCACTTTGCAGAGGCAGGCTGCCTGTGGGGACACAAAGGCATTGATTTTCAACAAGAAAGCCAACAAAAAATATCATTTCTGCACTTAAAACCTGCATTTTGAGCTTATTGTATTTTTTAAAGGTGATTTAAGTTGAAAAGAGAGAGCTGGAATAAAAAGAAATGATGTATTTGGAATAAAGAGAGTGAAATGGAATAAAAGGAAATTATGTATTTGGAATAAAGAGAGAGCTGGAATAAAAAGAAATGATGTGACACCCCCAGAAAGCTCCTGGGAGGAGCCACTGAAATCTGAGACTGAAATAAACGTTTCAGCAGATCAAAATTTTGATAAACTTTGAGATGAGCTACCAGAGACTGTGGCAGCAGCAGCTGCAGCACCTCCAACAGCTGCACAGGCAGATTCCAGAGTGGGTTTTGTCATGCAAAGAGTTAAAACCTAAAGCAGAATTTTTAAAAACCAACTTTTTTTGGGGGGTATTGATACTCCAGTAAATGGATTTGCTATGATTAAGACCTAATTATGATTAAGGATGGAGATTCACTGCTCCAAGCTCTTTGTAATCTCTCACACTGGGACTCCCATGCACTTTGGAATTGTTTTGCCTTTGCACAACCACCTCAAAAAAAAACAAACAAAACAAAACAAAACACAGAGCTCCAGAGCAACTGCTGTGTTTGGAGAGAAATTTGGAATTGTTCTCCCTTTGCAGAACCACCTCAGAAAAAAAAACCAACAACAAACAAACAACAACACAGAGCTCTAGAGCAACTGCTGTGTTTGCAGAGAAATTTGGAATTGTTCTCCCTTTGCACAAACACCTCAAAAAAATGCCACAGAGCTCCAGAGCAACTTCTGTTTGCAGAGAAATCTGGAATTGTTCTCCCTTTGCACAAACACCTCAAAAAAAAACTCCACAGAGCTCCAGAGCAACTTCTGTGTTTGGAGAGAAATTTGGAATTATTCTCCCTTTGCACAAACACCTCAAATAAATGCCACAGAGCTCCAGAGCAACTGCTGTGTTTGGAGAGAAATTTGGAATTGTTCTCCCTTTGCACAACCACCTCAGAAAAAAAAAAGCCCACAGAGCTCCAGAGTAACTGCTGTGCTTGCAGAGAAATTTGGAATTGTTCTCCCTTTGCACAAACACCTCAAAAAAAACCAACAGAGCTCCAGAGCAACTTCTGTTTGCAGAGAAATTTGGAATTGTTCTCCCTTTGCACAAACACCTCAAAAAAAAGCCAGAGCTCCAGAGCAACTGCTGTGTTTGGAGAGAAATTTGGAATTGTTCTCCCTTTGCACAACCACCTCAAAAAAAAAACTCCACAGAGCTCCAGAGCACGTGCTGTGCTTGCAGAGAAATTTGGAATTATTCTCCCTTTGCACAAACACCTCAAATAAATGCCACAGAGCTCCAGAGCAAGTGCTGTGCTTGCAGAGAAATTTGGAATTGTTCTCCATTTGCACAAACACCTCAAGTAAATGCCACAGAGCTCCAGAGCAAGTGCTGTGCTTGCAGAGAAATCTGGAATTGCTCTCCCTTTGCACAAACACCTCAAAAAAAAACCAACAGAGCTCCAGAGTAAGTGCTGTGCTTGCAGAGAACTCACCTGCTCAGTGCTCCCTGGAGCAGGGAAATGGCTCAGGAACCTCCTCCTCCCTCCCAGCCCTGCCCAGGCAATCAGGGAATTCTGCATTCCAGAGCCAGCAGGGCTGCAGCTCAGGCACAGAGCCCAGGCTGCTCCTCACCCCCTGTGCCCTCCCAGGGACCCCAGAGCCCAGCCAGTGCCAGCCCTGCCATGGTTCCCCAGCTCAGGGCTGTCCAACCCGGCCCTGGACAATTCCAGGGGTGGGGAATCCATTCCAGGGCCTCACTGAGAGGCATTTCATCCCAATATCCCATCTTAATATCAACTGATTTATTATTTCATTTCTTTAATTAATTTATCCCAGTATCCCATTATTTGATTTATTTAATTAATAATTTATGTATTATATTTTTATTTTATTACTATTTATTTAATTGATTTTTATGCACTTTAATTTATTTATTTAATTATTTTATTATTTAGTTTATTATTTTACTATTATTTAACTAATTTATCCCAATATCCCATTACTTAATTTATTTAATTAATTTATATATTATTTAATTTATTTATTCATTATTTTATTATTATTTAATTTATTTACTTCATTTATCCCAATATCCCATTATTTAATTTGTTAGTTTAATTAATTATTATTATTTAATTAATTAATTTATCCCAATATCCCATCTTAATATCTCCTTAAATTTATTTAATTAATTATCTCCCCCTTTATCTGCCATTTCTGTGCCTCACCAGCCTCACAGGGAGGAATTTCATCCCAATATCTCCTTTAATTAATTTAATTATTTTATTATTTAATTAATTTATCCCAAGATCCCATTATTTTATTTATTTAATTAATTTATATATTATTTAATTTATTGAATGGATTCTGAATTCAGCCTCGAGTTTCAGCTGTTTTAGGGTTGAAAACCTCACAGCAGCATTTCAGGGAATGTCAATGATCACCTCATTTAGGTGAAGTGCAGCAGCAGAGCAGCAATTTTCTCATTGTGGTATTTTTAAACCCTTCCTGGACACAGATTTTCCTCTTTTAACGAGGAATTAAAGATTCTCTAGAGGAAAGGAGGATGAGAAATGCCCTGCTCTGGAGACAAACCCCCCAGCATGAGGCACTCGGGACGCTGTCCCAGCTCTGTGTTTAACAGAAATCTCAGTGTCCCTGCCTGGCTGCCACAGGGATGGCTGCTGCTGACAATTCCCAGCTCTCAATGTCAATGGAGACATCTCCAGCCTTCCCAGGGAGGAGATTTCATCCCAACTGTGACCTCAGCAGCTCCACCAGCATCGGGGATTTGAGGCACCAACAAAACTCACAGAGCTCCCAGAAATCCCACTCAGCTCACACGGCCGAGCTGCAGAGCAGTGAGATCCCTACTGAGTTTTATTCAGCCATAATTCACATTTTTGAACCTAAACTTGTGCTGCTTTCCTGGGAATTCACCCCAAGACCTGTGACCTCAGCAGCTCCATCAGGATCAGGGATTTGAGGCATCAAGAGAACTCACAGCGCTCCCAGAAATTCCCATTCAGCTCACACATCTGAGCTGGACAGCAGCAAGATTCCAACTGAGTTTTATTCAGCCATAATTCACATTTTTTGAATCTCTATCTGTGCTGTTTTCCTGGGAATTCACCCCAAGACACTTGGTGACCTCAGCAGCTCCAGGATTGGGGATTTGAGGCACCAACAGAACTCACAGGGTTCCCAGAAATCCCAATCTGAGCTGCAGAGCAGAGAGATCCCAGATGAGTCTGACTCTGCCAGAATTCTGGTTCCAAGTTTCTGGAACCTAATTTTCCTAATTCCAGGTTTCTGAACCCAAACCTGCCCTGCTTTCCTGGGAATTCACCCTGAGAGCCAGCACCTCAGCAGCTCCACCAGGATCAGGGATTTGAGGCACCAAGAGAACTCAAAGTGCTCCCAGAAATCCCACTCAGCTCACACATCTGAGCTGCAGAGCAGAGAGATTCCTACTGAGTTTTATTCAGCCATAATTCACATTTCTTAACCCAAAACTGTGCTGCTTTCCTGGGAATTCACCCTGAGAGTGCTCAGAACCCCTGACCTCAGCAGCTCCATCAGGATCAGGGATTTGAGGCACCAAGAAAACTCAAAGTGCTCCCAGAAATTCCCACTCAGCTCACACATCCGAGCTGCAGAGGGATCCAAGACAAGTCTGACTCGGCCATAATTCACATTTCTGAACCCAAAACTGTGCTGCTTTCCTGGGAATTCACCCTGAGAGTGCTCAGAACCCCTGACCTCAGCAGCTCTGCCAGGATCAGGGATTTGAGGCACTGACTCAAGAGTGGTCCCAGAAATCCCACTCAGCTCACATGTCTCAGCTGGACAGCAGTGAGATCCCAGATGGGTTTGCCTCTGCCATAATTCACATTTCTGAACCTAAACCTGCCCTGCTTTCCTGGGAATTCACCCTGAGAGTGCTCAGAACCCCTGACCTCAGCAGCTCTGCCAGGATCACGGATTTGAAGCACCAACAGAACTCACAGGGCTCCCAGAAATTCCCATTCAGCTCCAAGCTGCAGAGCAGAGAGATCCCAGATGAGTCTGACTCTGCCATAATTCTGCTTCCAGGTTCCTGGAACCTAATTTTCCTAATTCCAGATTTCTGAACCTAAACCTACCCTGCTTTCCCATGAATTCACCCCGAGAGGGAACGTGCTGGAGCTGCCTCTCCTCCTTTTATCTCCTCTTCCAATCTCACCCTCCCAAAGGGAGGAGGGAAAAAACCTCCCTGGGAGCTTCAGTCAGGACTCACCAGTTGCAACCAGTAAGGCAGGACCTGCTGGAGAGCTCCTTTTTAAACTCTCCTGCCCACACAGAGATTCCCAGGAGAAAAGGAGCTCCCAGTGCAAACCTCCTCTCCAAACACTGACCCATCACCTTCAGAGCTCCATCCTGCTCACCAAACCCTGAGGGAGCTCAGCTTGCAAAGTTATTCAGCACCCCTCCATGGGATTTGGAAAAAAGAAGGGAATTTAAATGTTTAAAAGGGGATTTAGAATTTAGAGGATTTCCTCTGTCCCATCCACCTGTGATTTTGGGGACTTCCTGAAAGGGAATTTAG
>JAWWEY010000099.1:3617475-3627604 GCA_035582745.1 Loriotus luctuosus
CCATGGACACCAGGGACACCACAGGGACACCACAGGGACACTGACCCACCATGTGCCACCAGGGACACCACAGGGACCCTGATCCACCATGGACACCAGGGACACCACAGGGACACCACAGGGACACTGACCCACCATGTGCCACCAGGGACACCACAGGGACCCTGATCCACCATGGACACCAGGGACACCACAGGGACACCACAGGGACACTGACCCACCATGTGCCACCAGGGACACCACAGGGACACCCCAGGGACCCTGACCCACCACGTGCCACCTCCCTACCTGTGCCTGCTGCGTCGTGGCCTGCGTGGAGTCCTGCTCTTCGAGCTCTGGTACGGATTCATCGCTGTCAGACTCTGTGCCAGACCCTGCAGAGACACACACAGCCCACCTCAGCAAGGCCCAGGGCACGCTGGTTTGCCACCAGTCAGCCCAGAGAGGTGAATGGAGCATTCTCTGCACTCTGAATGCCATCAGCAGGGTGGCACGAGTGGACTCTCAGCCTTGCCATGGTGGGAGCAGGGTGCCAGAGCCCCACAGGTGCCCGGAGGCTCCAGAACAAATCCTGAGGTAGCTCCAGCCTGTGGCACCAGCTCAAGGAGGAGGTGGGTGGCACTCCCAGCGTGCTGAGGTGGCAGTTTAGTGTGACAGTGCCTCTCTTGAGTCCCCTCAAAGCCAGAGCTGACACAGGGCACGGAGACCCTGCTCACTGAGCCCCCAGGGCTGCTGCACATCCATGGCTTCACTACAGGGATGATCTGGGATAACCCCAGACCCTCCTCAGGGGACCTGAGGGCCACCAGGGTGATCTGGGATAACCCCAAACCCTCCTCAGGGGACCTGAGGGCCACCAGTTGCTGTTGTGACCCACAGCACTGACCACACCAGTTACTGAAGCAGAGCTGGGTGTCCCCAGCCTTGGAGGTCACCTGGAGGTGACCCTGATGCTCCCGTGCAGCCATTACCTGCATTCAGTCCTCAGGGCACACAGGAGCCTTGGCAAACCTCTCTGCAGGTGTCAAGGTGTGCCAACACTTCAGCCATAGCGTGGGGACATCTCAGTTTGCCACCACGAGGCCACCACACACAGCAGTGCCAGGCAGGTGGCATCTCCTCAGTGTGAAGCCAGCTCAGCTCAGCTCATTTTTGCAGTGCCCATGCCACAAACAAACCACAAACCACAAACCCACAACCACCACGCCGTGCTCCGTGCCCGAGGACACGCGTTAGTGACCGCTGGCACCGTGTGCCCACCCCCGTCCCTCCCCTTGGCACACCCCGGGCACGCCGTTAGTACCCCGTGGGCATCCAGTGACACTCCATGCACGTTAGGCACAAAATACCCTTGTCATTCTTGAGGATGGGCTGTGGTGCCAGCACCCCCGTGGCAGGGGACAGCTCCAGCAGCACGGGTGGCTCTGGGGGGAGCAGAGGTGGCAGCTCCTCATCATCGTCACCAGGCGTGGCTTTCGAGGGGGGCTTGGCCACCTTGTTATTGCTGAGGGGCTGCTGCTTCTTGCCTGGGCTGGGGGGCTTGGCAGGGGCACCACAAGCTGGGGCAGGAGGTGGGGTTGTGGTTGCTGGAGGTGGAGTGGCCTTGGCGGGGCTTTTTGGGGGTGCCTTGGCCTCTGCGGGGCTCTTTGGGGGTGCCTTGGCCTCTGCGGGGCTTTTTGGGGGTGCTTTGGCCTCAGTGGGGGTAGATGGAGCTGGAGAGGCTTTGACAGGGCTTTTTTGGGGTGCCTTGGCCTCAGCAGGGCTTTTTGGGGATCCTTTGGCTGCAGCAGGGGTAGCTGGAGCTGGGGTGGCCTTGGCAGGGCTTTTTGGGGGTGCCTTGTCCTCAGGAGAGGCTGGTGGAGCTGGGGTGGCTTTGGCAGAGCTCTTTGGGGGTGCCTTGTCCTCAGTTGGGGTGGCTTTGCCAGGGCTTTTTGGGGGTGTTTTGGCTGCTGGAGCTGCAGGAGTTGGGGTGGCAGGGGATGGGGTGGCAGGAGCTGGGGTGGCAGGGGATGGGGTGGTACCAACAGGACTCTTTGGAGCAGTTTTGGCTGCAGGTGGAACAGCTGGAGCTGGGCTGGGAGCAGTTGCAGCAGCAGCTGAGGCAGCAACAGAGCCCTTGGCAGCATCTTTGGCTGAGGGAGGGGCAGTTGGAGGGGGTGGAGATGCCATGGGTGGTGTGACAGGGGCAGCAGGAGCTGGTTTAGCCACAGGAGGGGTGGCCTGAGGTGCCAGGGATGGTGTGATAGGGGCAGAGGGGGCAGCTGGGGCAGTGGTTGGGCTCCCAGGAGCTGGTTTGGCCACTGGAGGGGCAGCCTGAGGTGCCATGGGTGGTGTGACAAGGGCAGCAGGACATGTTTTAGCCACTGGAGGGGTGGCCAGAGGTGCCATGGGTGGTGTGACGGGAGGAGAGGGGGCAGCAGCTGGACTTGGAGGAGCTGCTTTGGCTGCTGGAGGTGCCATGGGTGCTGTGACAGGGGCAGCAGGAGATGCTTTAGCCACAGGAGGGGTGGCTGGAGCTGCCAGGGGCGGTGTGACAGGGGCACAGCTGGCAGCAGGGACAGCAGGAGCTGCTGCTGGGAGCACCGGGCTGGCTGGAGAGCCTGGGACAGAGATGGCAGCTCCCAGTGCAGGTGTGGGCAGGGCAGGAGCCACTGGAGCTGCTCGAGGGGCTGCAGGTCCCATGGGAGAGGCCTTGGCAGCAGAAGGAGCAACTGGGAGCAGTGGTGGGACTGGGGCACCAGGGGCTGAGCCAGGGGACATCCCAGCTGGCAGCAGAGGGATAGGAGGTTTCAAAGGAGCTTTGGGGGCAGCCAGGAACACGGGGGGAGAGATGGCACCGACCAGGGCTGGAGCTGGGGCTCGGGGAGAGGCTGGAACAGCAGGAATTCCAGCAGGAGACACAGGGACTGCGGGATGTGGGGGTGACCCTGGGCTCTGGGGGCACACTGCCACCGTGGGAGCTGGCAGCAAACTGGGGGGCACTGAGGGGGGAGATGCCAGAAGGGGACGGGATGGAGGCAGGAGAGGGGCTGGGGCTGCTCCAGAGGGAGGAAGAGGAGCTGGGGCTGCTCCAGAGGCAGGGAAAGGAGCTGGGGCTGCTCCAGAAGGAGGAAGAGGAGCTGGGGCTGCTGCAGAAGCTGAAGTAGGAGCAGATTTCATGGCAGAGCTGAGAGCAGCTGGGAGAGAACTGGGGCTCACTGTGGGGACAAGAGGAGCCGCTGTCACTGCAGCAGAAGCAGCTGCCAGGCCAGGTGACACCGGAGCTGGGAACCCTGGGGACACTGGGCTCACTGGGGCAGGTGACACTGCAGCTGGGAACCCTGGGGACACTGGGCTCACTGGGGCAGGCCCTGGAGCTCCTGGGGCTGCAAAAGCCACGGGGGCCTGAGGAGCTGCAGGAGGGGCAGTGGTGGCTGGGCCCGGCAGAGCTGGGGCAGGGGGCTGGGGGGGCACAGAGAACACAGGGATGGCTGCAGCTGGCACCACGGGGGGGGACACAGGGCCTGGGGGGCCCTGCAGAGCTGGGGCAGGGCTGGGCAGCTGCGCCTGGGCGGACGGAGATGGAGTCAGAGGTGGGGAATGAGCGGCATGGAGAGCAGCTAAAGGAGAGAAACAGAGTGAGCCATGAGAGGAGGAGAGACAAGGAGGGGGCATGCAGCCAGCCCTGGCATTCCTCTGGCTTCTGGCCCAGCAGGCACTGCCAGGGTCAGTACAAACCAGGACGTTCATCCCCTTCTAGAACACAGAATTTCCTCAGAGCCCTGAATGGCAGGAGGCACTCCCTGAAGCACCAGGAAGCTCCAGCAGGCCAGAAATGCAGAGATCCAGCTCTGCCCAACCCAAGGGGGTGTCACAACCCCAGAAATCTGTCGGGACACCCAGGGCTGCTCATGAGCCTGGGGTCACCCCCTGGGCTGCAGGGCGACACAGACCCACCCAAGAAGAGGAAGGGAAAGTCAAATATAACCCAAAAAATAAATCTAAAAATAAATAAAATATCAAAATAAATATAATATCATTCCACTGACATGTGGAGAGTGCTCTGGGAGCCCCCTCCCTCCAGCCAGGGAGGGCACAATGACATGGGGGTGGTGGGCCAAGCCCCTCAGTGCCCCCCAATTCCCTGGAAGCTGTTAGGGTTAATGGAATGCAACCCCCAGAATGGCACAAGCTGGTTAATGTGGCACACCAGGGATACAGGAGTACCTGGAGCAGGGCTGGGAGCAGGAACGGGGGCAGCTGGAGCTGAACAAGGAGAACAAGAGTTTGTCAAGGCAAGGCCCAGGGAGCAGGAGCAGCTTCCAGCTCCCCAGGCAGGCCCAGGAGAGCCTGCAGAGAGCCTGCTGGCCATTCCCAACACCAGCTGGGGAGCCAAGGGCACTGCTCAGGCCACAGGCTATGCCAGGGCTGGGATTCCAGCTCCTGAGAGCCTGGAGAGAGCCCTGACATTCCCAATGCCAGCAGCAATCAAGGGGCACTGCTTAGGGAAAAGGCCATGAGAGGGTTCAGCTTCCAGCTCCTGAGCCAGAGCTGAGAGCCTGGAGAGACATTCCCAATGGAATTCCCAACGAAATTCCCAATGCCAACCAGCAATCAAAGGGCCCAGTTTAGATAAGAGGCCATGCCAGGACTGAGCCTGCAGAGAGCCCTGACATTCCCAAGGAAATTCCCAATGCCAAGCAGCAATCAAGGGGCACTGTTTAGTGAAGAGGCCACGAAGAGGGCTCAGCTTCCAGTTCCTGAGAGCCTGGAGATGGCCCTGACATTCCCAATGTCACTGCCAGCAGCCAGGGGAGCTCCAAGGGAGGGCAGAGCCCAGCAGAGCCGGGCAGGGCAGGGCTGGTCCAGCCAGCAGAACCAGCCTGGGCACGGCGCTGCCCTCGGGAGCTGCAGAGCCCAGAGCCAGCCCCGTGCCATGGATCCTGTCCCTGTCCCACCCTGGGATCAACCCAGAGCCAGCCCCGTGCCACAGATCCTGTCCCTGTCCCTGTCCCACCCTGGGATCAGCTCAGAGCCAGCCCCGTGCCATGGATGCTGTCCCTGTCCCACCCTGGGATCAACCCAGAGCCAGCCCTGTGCCATGGACGCTGTCCCTGCCAGGTGCTGTGTCCCTGTCCCTTTTGTCCTGTCCCTGCCAGGTGCTGTGTCCCTGTCCCTTTTGTCCTGTTCCTGCCAGGTGCTGTGTCCCTGCCCCTTTTGTACTTTTTTCCACACAAAAACCATTCAATGTTTCTGGTCACCCGTGCGCTGGGATGTGCTGAGGAGGGTGGGGGTCCCCTCACTGTGGGGAGGAGCTGGGGGAGAGGGTCCCCTGTCCTGGCCCCATAACCCTGCCTGGACCCTTTCCTGACCCCATAACCCTGCCTGGACCCTGTCCTGACCCCATAACCCTGCCTGGACCCCCTAAACCTGCTCTGACCCCCCTAAAACGTTGGATCCTGTCCCTGCCAGGTGCTGTGTCCCTGTCCCACCCTGGGATCAGTGTCACAGTCGTGTCCTGGTCTCTCTGCCACCCAGGGCAGTGACAAACGCAGGGAATGCCATCCCTGTCCCTGTCCCAGGAATGGGGTCCTGAAAGGTGCTGCTAATGCTCCATTTTACCCCAAATCAGGGCAGGCCTGGAGCTGGACAGCAGTGCCAGGACATTTCCTGCTCCAAGGAACGTTCTGGTGCCTCCCAAAGGAGCAGCAGGTGCTGCCAAGGGCACAGAACAGGCCGAGCCACCCTCTCCAGAACAATCTTTTATCCCTGCCTGCTCTCCCTGTTCCTTCTGAGCACATTCCTGGTGAACACAATCATTCCTGCTTCTCCCCCACAGCCCCACCTTTGCTTGGTTCCTTCTCAAACATCCCAAGCTAAAAGATTCCCCAAAACCAAAGGATTTCTGCCCAGAATCCCTCTGGATCAGCGTGCACCAGCCCCACATCTCCAAAGTTTTTCCAAGGAAAAAGATGAAAATCCACGGAGGAATCCCAAGGAAGGAATCCCAAATCAGGGGATTTGGGAATCCCAAAATCCTGCCTGAGGAATCCCAGGAGCAGCAGAATTTTGGGAGCTGTCAGTTGAGAGGGACAGAGGAGCCATTGCAGGGAGGGCCCCAAAGAGGAATTCCAGCAATGCTGGGGGGGATAAGGAGCTCAGCAGCTCCTGGGAGTCGTTGGTGCAGCTGTCACAGCAGCAGCCATCACTCAGCTCCCTGCTTGTGTCCCCTCTCTGTCACCAGCCCTCTGCGGTGGTCCCACAATGGGGCAGATCCCAAATCCTATGAGAGACCCCCAAATCCCACAAGACAGATGTCCAAAATTCAATGAAAGACCCTCAAATGCAATGGGGCAGACCCCTGAGTCCAAAGGGACAGAACTCAAATCCAAAGGGACAGACACACATAATTCAGTGAGAAACCCCAAATCCAACAGGACAAACCCCCAGATCTGACAGGACAGACCTCCAAAATTCAATGAAAGACCCCCAAATCCAGAGGGACAGACCCTCAAACATCGGTGTGACACCCCTAAATCCAACAGGGTAGCCACCCAAAATTCAATGTAGGACCCCCAAATCCAATGGGACAGACCCCAAATCCAATGGGACAGACCCCAAATCCAACGGGACAGACCCCAAATCCAATGGGACAGACCCCAAATCCAATGGGACAGGAGCTCAAAATCCAACAGGACAGGAGCCCAAAATCCCATAGCATAGGCCCCCAAATCCCATAGGACAGAATCCCCACATCCCATAGGACAAGTCCCCAAATCCCATAGGACAGGACCCCAAGTCCAACAAGACAGGACCCCCAAATCCAGTGGGACAGAATCTCCAAATCCCATGGGACAGAATCCCCAAATCCAGTGGAACAGGATCCCAAATCCTAGAGGACACGTGCCCAAATCCCATACGACAGAATCCCCAAATCCAATGGGACAGGAGCCCAAATCACATAGGACAGGTCCTCAAATCCAACAGAACAGGCTCCAACACCAAAGGAACAGGACCCCAAATCCCATAGGATAAGTGCCCAAATCAAACATCCCGACCCGGTCACGGCCGCTGCCCTCCTCTCCCACGCAAACCGAGCTCGGAGCCATCCCCGGTCCCGGGACTTTGGGACACGAGGAGTCCCCACTCCGCTCCCCCGTCCCCGGTCTCGTTCCCCGCGTGCTCCGGCCGGGAAACCGGCACAGAAACGGCCCAAAGCGAGACCACGGCACGGACACCCCAAAATCCCCGCGGGGGACGTGACAAGACTCAAACCGGGGTCACACAACCCCCGCCGCCACCGGGTCCCGGTGCAGCCTTCCGGGGAAACCGCAGCTTCCCCCGCCCGGTGAGGGGGTCCCGGGAATCACCCCCAAAACCGCCTCGGGATCCCGGGAATCACCCCCAAAACCGCCCCGGAGCACCCCCCGGTCTCACCTGTCTCCGCCTGCGGCTGCGGCAGCTCCTGCTCCGTGGCCGGGACGGTTTCTGTGGCTTCGCCGGGCATTTCTACAGGAATGGACAAACCGACAGGCCCGGGTTCGCCGGGGCTCCGGTATGGCCCGGGGGCCACCACCGGTAACTCGTCCTTCCCACCCAGTTCGGACACCGTGCGCCTCCCTCTACCGGGAAAATCTACCGAGACAACTCGGCCGGACGGCACAGACAGAGCCCGATCCCGATCCCGGTGCCGGGCCTAGGCCGCCTCCTCCCCACTCCCCCTCTGCCCTACCCGGCGCTCCCACGACCCCACCGATGGCCTCAACCGGCTCCTCCCGGCCACCCGCTCATCCCGCTAGCGGCGAGCGGCGCCCTGAGCGGCGGATGGCGGAGGATGGCAGCGGATGGCGGCGCGGGACTCACTGTGCGGGGAGCGGGGCCCAAGATGGCGGCGGAAAGAGACCGAGAGGGCAGTGCGACTTCCGGGAGCGCGACTTCCGGGACAAGGGGAGAGCCCCGGCAATAACGGTCCGGCCCGCTCCCTGCGGCCGCGCTCCGGAGTTCCGGGCTCTGTTCGGGCCCCAGCGGGGGGGACGGGGAGACCCCGGGCGGGGGGATGGGAGCCCCGGGGGGCGGGGATGGGGTCCTCTGAGGGGATTAGGGGGTCCAGGCAGGTTTAGGGGGTCAGGCAGGATCCAGGTAGGGTTATGGGGCCAGGACAGGGGGTCCAGACAGGGGACTGGGGGCAGCCACCCCACACTGCAAAGCAGGGACCCCCTCCCCAGCTCCCCCCGCCACATTGAAGGGACCCCCACCCTCCTCAGCACACCCCAGCACAAAGCTGACAGAAACATTTAATGGTTTTTGTGTAAAAAACAATACAAAAGGTACAAAAACAGGGCAAAAACAGGGGGCCCGGGGGGTTTCGCTGCTCCGTGGGACCCCCACGGCCAGGGGAGGTGACAGTGACAACACCGGCAGCGTCCAGGCCTCAGAAATCTCCTTGGAGATCTGCAAAAAAGGAGAAATGGAGAGGTTTTTCCAGACAAAACAAAGATGTCACAGCAACAGCCATCGCTCAGTTCCTCCCTTGTGTCCCCTCTCTGTCACCAACCCTCAGTGGCGGTCCCACAATGGGACAGACCCCGAAATTCAGTGAGAAACCCCAAATCCAATGGGGCTGACACCCAAAATTCAGTTAAAGACCCCCAAATCGAACAGGACAGATCCCAAATCCAATGGGAGACCCCAAGTTCAGTGAGAGACCCCAAATCTAAAGGGACAGGCCCCAAAATTCACTAAAATATCCCCAAGTTCAGAGGAACAGACCCCCAAAATTCAATTAAAGACCCCCAAATCCAAGGGGACAGGCCCCCAAAATTCAATAAGTACTCCCAAATCCAGGGGGACAAACCCCAAATCCAACAGGGCAGACCCCAAATCCAACAGGACAGGCACAAATCCAAAGGGACAGGCCCCAAAATTTAATTAAAGACCCCAAATCCAATGAGAAACCTCCAAATCCAGCAGGGCCGACCCCCAAATCCCACAGGAAAGACCCCCAAATCCAAGCGGATAGGACCCAAAATTCAATAAAATACCACCAAATCCCACAGAACAGACCCCCAAAATTCAATTAAAGATCCCCAAATCCAAAGGGACAGACGCTCAAAATTCAGTGAGAGACCCTCAAATAAAATGGGACATACCCCAAATCCAACGGGAGACCCCCAAATCCAAAGGGACAAACCCCAAATCCAACAGGACAGACCCCAAATCCAATGGGAGGCCATGAATCCAGGACCCCAAATCCCACAGGACAGATCCCCAAAATTCAATTCAAGACCCCCAAATTCAACAGGGTAGACCCCAAAATTCAGCAAGAGACCCTCAAATCCAGAGGGACAGACCCCAAATCCCACAGGACAGACCCCGAAATTCAATTAAAGACCCCAAATCCAATGAGAAACTCCCAAATCCAGCAGGGCCGACCCCCAAATCCCACAGGGAGCGCCCCAAGCCCGTTCTGAGAGGCAGAGGGCCCCTTTTGGGGCGGTTTTGGGGGTGGTTTTTGGGGCGGTTTTGGGGTGGTTTTTGGGGTGGTTTTGGGGCGGTTTTGGGGTGTTCTTGGGGTGTTTTTGGGGCGGTTTTGGGGTCCCACCGCTGCGGCGGATGCGCTCTCCCCGCCGGGCGCTCTCCAGCCCCTCCACGAACTGCTCCAGGAGCCGCACGAACGGGGCCAGGCTGGTCCTCCTGTAGTCTGCAGGCGTGGGGAGGGGGTGCTGGGACCCCAAAACTCCAGCCCTGAGCTCCACACCCCAGCCCTCATCCCTAAAACCACATCCCTGACCCCCAAAACCCCATTCCGGCCCCAAAACCCCAGCCCTGACCCCCAAAACCACAGCCTTAACTCTCAAACCCTGACCCTAACCCCCAAAACCACAGCCCTGACCTCCAAAACCCCAGCCCTGACCTCCAAAACCCCAGCCCTGACCCTCAAAACCCCATTCCGGCCCCAAAACCCCATTCCCGACCCCCAAAACTCCATCCCTGACCCCCACAATCCCAACCTTGACCCTCAATCCCTGACCCTAACCCCCAAAACCACAGCCCCGACTCCCAAAATCCCAACCTTGAACCCCAAAACCCCATCCCTGACCCCAAACCCCACCCCAAACCCCAAACCCTGACCCCACCCCTGACCCCACAC
>JAWWEY010000099.1:3645842-3662196 GCA_035582745.1 Loriotus luctuosus
CTGCTGACCTATCTCATGGCTACTGCTTAGCTCTAATCACAGTTCTGCTGTCTCTGAGGCCTGCCTTTTGCAGCTTTCCCCAAACACTCTGATTTTGTTGATTCCCACACCATCCATCCCCAGGCACCTGCGGCTTCCACACCGACACCTCCCCGGGGCCTCCCGGCTCCCATCCCCACCCTGCGGGAAAATCAAAGGGGAGCGGAGTCCCGGGGCTGGAAATGCAGTGAAATGTCCCCGAGCCGGGCTCAGAATGTTGCACCACGCCGCTCATTTCCTGCCCAGCGAGCGGCCACCGAGCCCACCCGAGCTCCGTGCCCAGAGGCGCCTGAGCTGCGGAGCCGAGAGGATCCCCCCGCTCCCGAGCAGCCCTCGCTCAGCCGCAGGTGAGGCAGCGGCGTCCTTCGTGTCCCTTCTGTCCGTCTGTCCTCTTTACCTCCATCTGTCCTCTTGCCCATCCGTCCACCCCTTCTCCCATTTGTCTGTCCCTTCTCCTGTCCGTCTGTCCCCTCTCCTATCCATCCGTCCCTTCTCCTGTTCATCTGTCCCTTCTCCCGTTTGTCTGTCCCTGCTCCTGTCTGGGGGTCCCTTCTCCTGTCCATCTGTCGCCTCTCCCATCTGTCCATCCCTTCTCCCGTTTGTCTGTCCCTTCTCCTGTTTGTCTGTCCGTTCTCCTGTCCATCTGTCCCCTTTCCCATCTGTCCATCGCTTCTCCCGCCTGTCTGTCCCTGGTTCTGTCTGTCTGTCTGTCCCTTCTCCTGTCCGTCTGTCCCCTTTAACATACATCTGTCCTCTCTCCCGTTTGTCTGTCCCGTCTCCTGTTTGTCTGTCCGTTCTCCTGTCCGTCTGTCCCCTTTCCCATCTGTCCATCGCTTCTCCTGCTTGTCTGTCCCTGCTCCTGTCTGCCTTTCCCTTCTCTTGTCTGTCTGTCCCTTCTCCTGTCTGTCTGCCCCTTCTCCCGTCCGTCTGTCCCCTTCACCGTCCATCTGTCCCCTCTCCCATCCATCTGTCCCTGGTCCTGTCTGCCCGTCCCTTCTCCCGTCCATCTGTCCTCTTCACCATCCATCTGTCCCCTTGCCCATCTCTCTGTCCCTTCTCCTGTCCGTCTGTCCCCTCTCCCGTCCATCTGTCCTGTCTCTCCTCAGCCCCAGCGGCCTCTCAGGACCTGCAGGACAGAGAGAGGACGGGAGGTCCAGAATTCCCTTGGGGTGGCATCTCCAGCCTCCCCTGGTTCTGGGGCCGGTGGGTGCCAGGCTGGCTGGGTGCCACAGGGGTGGCACTCACGGCTGACACCAGCTGTGGCTCGGTCCTGGCTTGCCAGGCTCCAAATGAAGCGGGAAAGCCCCGCTGGGAGGGCGGAATCCCGCAGCATTCCCAAGGGAACGGCGGCTCCTGGGCACATTCCTGAGGGAACGGCAGCTCCAGCAGCCCGAGGCTGGGCGGGCTCCGCAGCCTCTTCGCTGTGCTGGGATCGGGGCTCTCACTTGGGGCATTTAGAGGATGTTCAGGTCTGCATTTCCCTGAAATGTGTAATTTTGTCACCTGTTTGGCTGTCCCCATGGCTCCCGGCAGGGTGAGGGTGGCTGGTGAGCGATCACGCCCCGAGGGCTCAGGTGGGAGCGTGGCTTTCCCGCTGGAGCTGCCTCTGGGACAGAGCCACCAACACCTCTCTGTGTCCCAGAACAGCGTCTGGGACAGGGGACAGCCACCACATGTGGTGATTGTCATTTGTGGCTGGAATTTATGTGAGGAGATCACCTGGGTGGACACAGCATCTTTTGAGGGTTGACGTAGGGAGTCACTGTGGGAGTAAAAATTCGATTAGAAGCTCCCCAAAGGATCTTTCTGAGCCCCACACAAGGACTCTCTGTCTCAGGCTGCCCAGCTCAGTGCTCTCCCTTTCCCTGCAGCCACCAGGATGGCCGAGGTGACCACTGTCCCCACGGAGACACACACTGTCCCCAGTGAGTACGGCGACTACCACAACCTGTCCGAGCTGTTCTACCTCCTGAACCACACCTACACCTACTGCGAGTTCAGCCTGGACGAGAACATCAAACGAGTGGTTCTCTTCATCCTCTACCTGCTCATCTTCGTGGTGGGCTTGGTGGAGAACCTCCTGGTCATCTGGGTCAACTGGCAGACACGGGGCACCAAGAGCTTGGTCAACCTGTACATCATCAACATGGCCATAGCCGACCTGGGCGTGCTGCTCTCGCTGCCCGTCTGGATGCTGGAGGTGATGCTGGATTACACCTGGCTCTGGGGCAGCTTCCTCTGCCGCTTCACCCACTACTTCTACTTCGCCAACATGTACGCCAGCATCTTCTTCCTCACCTGCCTGAGCGTGGATCGCTACGTGACCCTGACCAGCTCCTCCCTCTTCTGGCAGCGGCACCAGCACTGCGCGCGCCGCGCCGCCTGCGCCGGCTGCTGGCTCCTGGCCGCCGCCATCCCCGTGCTGGAGGTGGCCCACATGCAGCTGGTCAACACCGGCGAGCCCATCTGCATCTTCATGGCTCCTTTTGAGACTTACGACGAGTGGGCTCTGGCGGTCAGCTTGGCCACCACCACCATCGGCTTCCTCATCCCCTTCCCCATCATGGCGGCGTTCAACGTGCTGACGGCGCGCTTCATCCGGCGCGCCAAGCCCGAGAGCCGCAAGCACTGCCTGCTCATCTACGCCTACATCGGCATGTTCCTGCTCAGCTGGCTGCCCTTCCACGTCGTCCTGACCCTGCTCACCCTCGAGGGCAACCACCTCATCCTGCACTGCACCTTCGCCCACCTCCTCTACTTCTTCTACGACGTCATCGACTGCTTCACGCTGCTGCACTGCGTGGTCAACCCCATCCTCTACAACTTCCTCAGCAAGAATTTCCGTGGCAAACTCATCTCTGCCGTGGTCAAGTACATCCCCAAGGACCACGGTGGCCAGAAGGGAGCTGGGAATTCCTCCTCCAGCACGCAGCACTCCATAGTCATCGCGAAGGACAACAGCCCTCCCAACTAATGAGGGTCAGACTCTCCTGGCGGCTCCCTGGGGATGTCCCAGGTTTGGGATTGGTTTTCCTCCTGCTGAGGACATGATTTGCTTGGGCACAGCCTTTCTTGGCTGGGCACCTCCGTGGCAGGTTTGAGGAGAGCTGGGAGCTATGGACATCTTGCCCCTGGGGTGCTGTTGTGTTCAACCTAAAGGAAGGAGAAGAGAAAATTATATTCCCTGTTTGATAAGGACATTATATTCCCTTGCAATAAAAAAGTTTGTTACTCCACTCAGCGTCTGACACAACCCAGCCCCAAGATCAGAGCCCCATCCTGCCCCAAGCTGTGGGGTTGGAGTGCAGCATCTGCCCCACCACGAGTGTTCCTGCACCCCCAAACTGCCCCTGGCCCCCATTCCTGGGCATGGCACTGCCTGCTGAGTGCCATTCCGAGTGGGAGAGGAGGAATTTGGAACACAAACCTCCTCCCTTAGTGCCCAGCAACATCCAGAGCCTGATTTTTGAGAGATGAAGGCTCCAAGGGGCTGAGCAGGCCACAGACCTGAGGGGGACAGGGTGGGAACAGCAGGGGAACAGTGGGGGAACAATTTGAATTTGAGATCAGCCACTCCTTCAGAGCAATTTTGCAAACCCAGCTGTAAATCAGTGATGGCTAAACTGGGTTTTACTGGGAAAGGCTGTTCCAGACTAACTTTGGGTCCCCCATCCCATTAACTCCTCTGGGGCATCCCCTGGCAGGTTTTTATGGCCACTGGGTGGATTTCTCAACTCCACCATGCCCCAAGAGCCCTTCCCCTTCCCCAAAGCCCCTGTGGGAGCACAGGGATGTGCAGAAATCCTCGGAGCTGGAGCACAGGCTGGGTTTGTGCAGTGCAAGGAACTGGAGAATCTGGAGAAAGTTCATCCTTGTGTGGATCCTGATCTCAGCCCCGTGCTGGGAGTCAGGCCCTTTGCTGGGGGAAGGTGACAGAGGCACCATAAATCTGCCAAAGGCCTTGAGCTGCTGGAGGAACTCTTGGTGGAAAAAAGCAAAGCATAAGCAGTTCTGGGGACAGGATGCTGGCTCAGGGCTGGGAGCAGGATGTCCCAGGAGAAGCCCATGACCAGGATGTGGGGTTATCACAGGGCTGCCTGGGAAAGCTCTGCCACTTCCAGGGGGTCCCTGATGGGGGAAAATCCTGAATTCCTCAGGGTTCCTTCTGCAGAGATGTTCCTTTTTATCCCAGGACAATAATCCAAACCCAGCTCTTACACAGAAACCCTAGGAAGGCTCCAGCAGGGTCAGAATTCCCTGCTCAGAAATTCCCTTCTCTGCTCCTGTGAGACCCCCCCAAGCTGAGATCTGCACCAACAGGACCCCACCACCTCCATTCCCTGATCCCAAATCCTCCCTGAGCTTCCCTTTGTTAATTCCCTCCCATTCCCAATGAAGAAATGGATGATAAACACAAAACCAGCCACTCACCAGGGCAAAAATATATTCAAGATACTTCAACATGTAAAATTTGGTATTTCAGCTAATAAACTTAATTTTTAACTGTCCGAATTTCTCTGCACTTTTGTCCATAAAATTAAGGGCCTCAAATAAATGGTCACCCATGTGGTGAGATATTTTTATGGATTGACAAGATCCCCTCTGAGATATCTGAGGTATTTTTATGGATTGTTGAGACCCCTTCTCAAATGAGATATTCGTATGGATATCTGAGATATTTGTATGAATTGTTAAAATCCCCTCTGAGAATCTGAGGTATTTTTATGGATTGACAGAATCCCCTCTCAAATAAGATATTTATATGGATATCTGAGATATTTTTATGGATTTAAGAGATCCCCTCTCAAAAGAGAAATCTGAGACATTTTTATGGATTGATGAAATCACCTCTGAGATATCTGAGGTATTTTTATGGATTGTTGAGATCCCTTCTCAAATGAGATATTTGTATGGATATCTGAGATACTTTTATGGATTGATGAGGTATTTTTATGGATTGATGAGATCCCCTCTGAGATATCTGAGATATTTTTATGGATTGATGAAATCCCCTCTGAGATATTTTTATGGATTTAAGAGATCCCTTCTCAAATGAGAAATCTGAGATATTTTTATGCATTTAAGAGACCCCCCTCCCAAATGAGAGATCTGAGATATTTTTATGGACAAGATCCCCTTTCAAATGAGATATTTATATGGATATCTGAGATATTTGTATGGATTGATGAGATCCCCTCTGAGGAATGTCCCAAACTGATCCCCTGAGCCACACCACAAACCCAGGGATGGCCTCACCTGTTTCCCAGGCATTCCTGGGAGGAAAACATTTTATATAAAAAAAAAAGCAGCTACAAGAGGTCAATGTTTTCCATTTTATTATTCTAAATAAAAACCACACTTTGTGCTGAACAATGGAGTAGAAAAGAACCCGATGTACAACGATTTTAGACATCTACGATTCGGGGGAGGGGAAAAGTTTACAAAATATACAAAACTTTACAGCAAATAGATAGTAAACACTTAAATAGCAGGAGGTCAGTACCTACGATTAACTTAACAAAAAAGGTTAGACAGCAAATTCAACTCTTGTTCTTTCTTTCTTCTCATTCTGCTCCATTTCTCTGCTGACAGACCTGGATCCACTGAGAACAGGGGAAAAGTGAATTTTGTGTTTGGGGGTGGGAGTGAGCCTGGGCTTGGGGATTCCCTGTCTGGGGAAGGCTCCATGACCTGGATGCTGCCAGAATTTCCCCTCTCCCACCCCGGGGATCCCAAAGCACCTTGCAAACTCCAGGGGAGGTAGCTTGGTGTCCCCACAGCCACCAAGGGCACTGGGGACAGCACAGAGCCCATGGTGCTGGTGAAGGAATGAAATCCAAATGGATTTTGGCTCTCCCAACACTGGAGCAGGCTGGGGACAGGGATGACACCCCTGCCCACCCCAAAGGGACACCCAGGACCCCTCACTCAGGTCTCTGAGCCCTCTGGGAATCACCCCCAGGAGCAGCAGCAGCAGGGTCAGAGCCATCCCTGCGGCCCCTCCAGTGCAGATTTGGGGTGTTCCAGGTGGGAAGGAGCTGTTTTTAACCCCAACAGAAATTCCCTGGATCAGAACCAGCAGCAATGGGGGGGCTCCTGCTTTCCCCACCCCAGGCAGGAGCAAGGGCTGGCTGTGCCTTGTTGGTGTTCGGGTGTAAAAGCTTCACTTTTTGGTTTATGTGCACAAAAAGGCTTTTGATTTTCAGCAGACCCTCCCTGAAGCTCACCACGGCTTCTGGAACATTCCAGGAGGGTCTCAAGGCTCTCCCAGCCTTCACAGCCACCTCCAGAGCAGTGCAGGTCGTGTCCATCCCTGTCCCTGTCCCTGAGTTCCACACCCGAGGGGGTGACTGGGTGACCCCCAGTGGTCCCTCCCAGCCTCACCCACCCCCCAATTCCACCACAGGAACCCAGAGAGCAGCTCAGAGGAGCCCACAGCAAAGCTCCACCGCTGCCCACAGCAGCACACCGCTCCCAACATTCCCCTTTTCTCTTGTGAAACCTCAACACAGCTCCACAGTGATGCCAGGACCACGGGCCTGGAGTTCAGAACTCAAGAGCTGCAGCAGCCCAGGCCAACCCAGAGCTCAGCTTGGCTCTGGTGCCTCCCTGCCCTCCAAATCCAGGCTCCAGGCACCCTCCCCTGCTCCTGGAGGTAGCTCAGTACCACGGCAGGTACCACCCTCATTTTACAGATGAGGAAACTGAGGCAAAGAGGTGAAGTGACCTGCCCAAGGCCATGGTGGAGCTGGGAGAGAAACCCCGGGGTGCTCTGAGCTCTCTGAGCTCAGCCCCCACTGCAGGATGGCCCTTCCTGGGTGTCCCTTCCCTTTGTCCCTTCCTTGTGTCCCTTCCCTTCACAGGGAGAGGACAGCAGGGTGAGTTTCCAGGGTTTGCAAATCACTAGTTTAGTTCAGTTTTTAGTTTAGTTTCGTTTTTTCAGCTTTTGTTTTGTAACAGCAAAACTCGACAGAAGCGCGGGAGCCGATCCGGGCCGGAGAGCCCCGAGCACTTCTTTGTTTGTGAGGTAGAATTGAGTTACCCGAGGGGCAATCCCAGCTTGGAAAGATCTGCTCCTCTCCCCCACCTCTGCCCCCACAAAAAAGCTGGGTAACAACGGGGAGAAGCCAATCCACGCCCTTCCCAGGGTTAACACTGTTGGCAGCTCGCTGGGGTGGCCAGGAGAGACCCCCAGGAGAGACCCCAGGAATGGCCAGGAGAGACCCCCAGGAATGGGCAGGAGAGACCCCCAGGAGAGACCCCAGGAATGGGCAGGAGAGACCCCAGGAGAGACCAGGAGAGACCCCCAGGAATGGGCAGGAGAGACCCCAGGAGAGACCAGGAGAGACCCCCAGGAATGGCCAGGAGAGACCCCAGAAATGGCCCGGAGAGACCCCCCCATGCTGAGGTGGACCTGACACAGGGTCAAGAGAGACCCCCATGCCCAGGAGAGCTCCCTGTGCCAAGGAGAGCCTGACACAGGTCCAGGAGAGACCCCCACACTCAGGACAGCCCCCTCCATGCCCAGGGGAGCCCCCCAAACCCAGGGGAACCCCTCCATGCCCAGCAGAGCCCCTCACACCCAGGAGAGCCCCCTTCACGCCCAGGGGAGCACCTCCATGCCCACTCCACACCCAGGAGAGCCCCCACCATGCCCAGGAGGGCACCTCCACACCCACTCCATGCCCAGGAGAGCCCCCCAAAGCCAGGGCAGCCCCCCCAGAAGTGCCCAGCATGCAGCTGGAGAGGCCAAGCCATTGCTGCGGCTCCCACTGCACGACCAAACAAACTCACATCACTCCAAGCACACAGGTTTGCCACAGGAACACGGCCAGGGTGAGGGAGGAGAAGGTCCCCCCTCTCCTCCTTGCAGGGAGTTAAGGCAACAGCTTCATCCTGACTCATCTGCTGGGGCAGAGCAGAGCCAGGAGAGTCCTGGCTCTCTGTGGCCACCACAGATCACCCCAAAAAGAGCAGGGAGCTCCCCCTCCCTCGGCAATCCTCCAGGAGATCTCCGTGCTCACACAGCCACCTCTGCCCAGGCTCTGCAGGGAGCTCCTGGGGCTCCTCCAGCTCCTCCTCCAAGGTCTCAGGGCACGGCAGAGCAAACAGGGAATGTGTGAATCCCCAGCTCCTGATCCCTGCTGGGATCCCTCCTTCTTTACACACTCAGGTGCTTCCTGCTCCTCTCCCCAGAGCACACCTTGCCCATCTCCTGGCAGTAGCAGCAAAACACCAGGGATGCCCAGAATGTCTTTTTTTCTTTCCTTTTTTTTTCTTTTTCTTTCTCTTTTTTGTTCCTTTCCTTTCGAGTCCAGCGCCTGCTCTGGCTCTGTCCCTCTCCACTGAGGTCAGGTGTGAAAATCTTAGCAGCATCAGTTTGTGGACAAGCTTAGCCTGGTCAAGTGGGCTAAAAGGTTAAAAAAAAAAAATAGAATCTAGGCTCAAAAACTAGTGAGAAATGCTAAAAGCACAGATGGCCTCTAACAGGACCAGAGGTAAGTAAACACGACAGACTCCTTGAAACAGTGATGTACCTCACGTGCTGTTAATTTGTACAACGCCACCAATCTAAAAAGCCCTAGAAAGGCCCAAAAATAATAATAATAATAAAAAAAAAATCAAACCAAAACCAAAAAAAGAATTCCATCCATGATGCCTGACCATTAAATAAAACGAAACAACTTGGTTTTTTTTTTTTTTCCTTTCCTTTTCCTCCTCCACCATTAACACTCTTCTTCCCCATCAGCTATCCGTGTTTTTCTCAGCCTCTTTGGAATGGATGATGTACATGAAAGTCTGCTCGATGGTGAAGTCGGGCGGCAGGCTGCCCTTGTGCACCCCTATGTGCTTGCTCATCAGGTTGAGCGTGGAGCTGTAGTGGCCACACACCGTGCAGCGATACATCAGGGCCCCCGAGTGCGTCCTCAGGTGGCACTTGATGGTGGAGCGGCCTCGGAAGAACTTGTGGCACACCTTGCACTGGTAGGGCTTCTCCCCGGTGTGGATGCGCCGGTGGTAGTTGAACTCGCTGGTGTGGGCAAACCTCTTGCCGCACACCTTGCAGCTGTACTTGCTGTTCCCCGGCTGGTTCTGCAGAGCCAGATCCTCACTCAAGAACTCCTCGGGCAGCTTCCTCTTGGGCAGCCCCTGGGGCTGCAGGCGCTCCCCAAATCCCGCCCGGATGTCCAGGCTGCCCCCACACTTGTGCTGGCTGACGTGGTAGCGATAAGCGGCTTCCAGCTTGAAGCTCTGGCTGCAGAAGTGGCACTGGAAAAGAGCCTCCTCCACGTGCTGGTGCACGGCCAGGTGCTTCTCCAGGAGCTGCCTGTCCACGAAGCTGCTGGCACACACAGAGCAGGAGAAGACAGAGATGCCCAGGTGGGACACGGCATGCCAGAGCAGGCTGCAGAGGCTCAGGTGCCGCTGGTCGCACACGCCGCACGTTTGGCTCTTCAGGTTCACGTGCTCCAGCAGGTGGTTCCGGACCGTGTGGAAATCTTTGGCCAAGGGCTTCCCACAAGCAGCACAGGCCAGCTCAGGGCCGGGCCCTCCCCCAAAAACAGCCACTTTTCCCGGGAGGGGGTCACTGGGGTGGACAATGACGTTGTTGTCGAAGACCCCGTCCCGCCGGTGCAGCGTCAGCTGCCACTGCGTGAAGAACTTGGTCTCGCACATGTCGCAGGAGAAGAGGAAGATGCCGATGTGGGACAGCACGTGGGTCACCCTGGAGTTACGGTCCTGGAAGTGGGTCTCACAGACCTTGCAGTTCCCCGTGAGCAGGTCCACGTGGTCCCTGGCGTGCTGGCGGATCAGCTGGATGTTGGGTTCCAGAACCTTCTTGCACACCTGGCAGGGCATGGCCTTGCTGTCCCGGCTGTCGCTCTCGAAGGCCAGTTCCTCCTCGCTGTCATCACTCAGCTCAATCACCTCCTCAGACGGGACCAGCTCTTCTCCAGCATCCTCAAAATGCAGCTCAGCCTCTCCCAAATCCTCCAGCTGGAGCTCATCCATCTGCTCGAATCCCTGCTCTTTGGAGTGGTCGCTGTTGCTGGGGCAGGAATTGCTCCCCGTGGAGACATCCAGGGAGGGGTCAGTGGGGAAGAAGCCACCCTTGCTGTAGTCACCATTGCTCTGGGCCTTGTACTGAGGGCAGGAGCTGCCGGTGGTCTGTGCCACGACATTCCCACCAGGCTGGGCCCCCAGACCCGTGACTGGAGTGAATTGTCCTGCATCAGACTCTTGCTCTGTCTTGGGAGGCTGCTGTGGGTGCATCAGGGGAAGAGCCTGGCTGGCCTCACCCACAGCACTCCTGTCATCCTCTTTGTAGCTGCCCACCACGTCCCCGTGCAGGAGGTAATTCCGCTCGGGGCCCAAGTGCTCCGCACCACTCCGCATGTCCCCCAAGGAGTGGCTCTGCTCCGAGGAGGTGCTGCTCAGCACCCCAGCCCTGCCTTCCCCCACTGACAGAGCAGGCTGCTTGGTGATGGCCGAGCTCTCCAGGTCAGGGAAGGTGGAGTGACAAGCCTGCAGCAGATCCTCCATGCCCAGCCTCTCCGCCACCTCATAGATCACCCCGACGTTGATGAGGTCGGTGAAGAGCTCCGAGGTGTACACAAAGCTCAGGATCTTCTCAAAGTTGGCTGGCGTGATGAAATCCACCACGTAGGTCCTGGCAGCGTCCAGCCCAGTGTTGAGGAAGAGGTTCTGGAAGTAGCCAGCAGCACAGGCCAGCACGGCCTTGTGCGCGGCAAAGGAGCGGGAGCCCACCAGGATGGTCACGTCGCACATGGTCTCGGAGAGGCGGCACTTGTTGAGTTCCTTCAGCAGGTTGTTGGGGTGGTTGGTGCTGTGCAGCTTGATCCTCATGCCCATCTTAGCAGCTGCTTCAAGAGTCCTTTCTGCTGGTCAGCTCGGCCTTCACGCTTTCATCTGAGGCAGGAGCAGGAATTGGCAGGGCAAGGGGCTCTGCAGAGGGGAAATGTAAAAAAAATGTTATTTAACAACCAAAGCAATGTCACTCTGGTCATATCTCCCATTTTCCAACTTTCTGAGGAGCCACAGAGCAGCTGCTCAGCTGGAGATGGACTAAACCTGTCCTGTCACGTCAGTTTTGGGAAGTAAAAGGCTGGATGTGCAAAGCAGCAAAGTCAAAACAAAAAGACACAGATTCTCCAAGCAGCCTGAAGGTCCCACTGCTACAGGGGCAGGGACAGAGATCCTGCTGACCCTGAGACCAAACCAGAGCCTGCTCCAGACATCTCCCTCTTCCTGGGCTGGGGATGAGGCTCCTCTCCAAGATGTCACACAGGCTGGACACACCAGTTGGATTCACCTCTAGGTCGTCTCCAGCCGCAGCCACTTCATTCCTTCACTTCAGATTCCACCTGGACCCACAGGGACACTTCAGGCTCCCAGGTGGGATTCTCTGCTTTCCAGCCTTGTGGATTCCCCTGGGATGGATTCCCCTGGGATTTCTTGGCGGCACCTCTCAGATTCCTCAGCTGCCACCACACCTGTCCAACAGCACCGGCCATTCCTCCCAGCTTGTCCCACTGCCTCTATCCCTCTGTCCTGCTCACAAACACCCCACCAGCTCTTGGGATTTCACGAACTTACCCAGGAAACTCTATCCTTAATTCCCCTATTCCTAATTCCCTGCATTTTCCCCGTCCTGAGACAGGGAACAGCGAGCCCAGAAGGCAGCAAAGAGCGGCAGTTTGGAGGGGCTGGAGCTGCCTCTGCCCCAGCTCCGGGGAAAAACCAAAACCCAGAGGATGGGATGTTCTCCCGGGGATGGGAGGGATAGGGGAAAACACCACGGGCAGCTGAGGAGGAGGATGAAGATGCCGTGGGGAAGGCTCTGGAAACGCTGCCCAGCCCAAAAAGCACCTGGGCAATTTGGGATCCCTGCGGAGGGGATGGGGCAGGAGGGGAAAGAACCGGACAGAGGATGGGGGGTCGGGGGTGGGGGGGGCAGCGGGACGGGGGAGTCCCGGAGCTGCTCCGGGAGAAACGGGAGGAGATGGAGGCGGGGGGACAGCGGCGTCCCCGGTGGGCCCGGGGAGCGGGGCAGGAAGGGACCCCGGAGGGAGCCACGAAAGGCGGCGGGAGGCCCCGGGGAGGGTCGGGGAGGGTCAGCGCGGGGCTGGCGGCGGGGCCGCGGCTCGGGGGACCTGCGGGAGCCGGGGGTGGCGGGCGGGGGTCGCTCCTTACCCGCCCGGCGCCCCGCACCATCCCGGCCCGGCTCACACAAAGGCGCCGACCCGCCCCGCGCCCGCCCCGGCCCGCGCCGCCTTCCGGGAGCCGCCGGCGGCAGCGCCCCCGTGCGGGGAGGAGGAACCGGAGCGGGGACACCGGACGGGACCCACGGACACGGACATACGGACAGGGGGAGGGACACACGGACACGGGGAGGGACAGACGGACACACGGACACGGGGCGGGACAGACGGTCTCGGGGAGGGACAGGCGGACACGGGGAGGGACATACGGGGAGGGACAGACGGACACGGACACACGGACACAGGGAGGGACACACGGACACGGGGCGGGGCGGGGCGGCACATACGGTCACGGGGAGGGACATACGGACACGGGAGGGACACACGGACACAGGGTGGGACGCACGGACATGGACACGGACACACGGACATGGGACGGGACGCATGGACACGGACACACGGACACGGGGCGGGACACGATCACGGACACTGGTGTGATATTTACACACTGGGACGGACAAGAAGGGACATGGAGACGGGCACAGGAAGGGACCTGGACCGGGGCACGGACACACGGACACGGGAAGGGACACGGGCACGGGGACTTCTCGAGTTACGGGGGCTGCCGTGAGGAAGGGACAGGTCTCCGTAGCACAAGAGCACACGAACCCCGGCCCCGCTGGTGCCGTGGGCTCATCCCCTCGGCCCCATCCCCGTATCCCCCTGGGTTCAGTCCCGCGGGCTCATCCCCGCATCCCCATCCCCGTGGGTTCATCCCCGCATCCCCGTGGGCTCATCCCCGCATCCCCATCCACGTGGGTTCATCCCCGCATCCCCATCCCCGTGGGTTCATCCCCGCATCCCCGTGGGTTCATCCCCGCATCCCCATCCCCGTGGGTTCATCCCCGCATCCCCGTCCCCCGTGCGGTCCCGAGCGGGTCCCGGAGGCGCAGCCAAGACACGGAGCCGCAGTTTGCGCGTGTCCCGCGCAGACACGGGTGGGTGTATAACGGGACACGTCCAGGTGTACACAGGTGCACGGACACGCGCGCGTGGGGCGGCACTGCCGCGCTCCCGACGGCTCCGTGGGCGCCGGGACGCTCCCGCAGCCGGTCCCACCACCCCCGGGACACCGGGCACAACCCCGTGGGGCGCTCGTTCCGCCGCTCAGGCCGCCCGCAGCGGGGCCTCTCCGGGAGCGGGGGGTCCCGGGGAGCACCGGGGGGCCGGGCTGCCGCTCTCCCGCCCCGCCGCTCGTCCGGGCTCTGCTGCTCGCTTCCCCATGAGCCCCACGAAGAAATCGTGCATGTCTCCTGCGGAGAGACCGGCCGTCAGCGGCACCGGTACCGGCGCCGGCACCGACACCGGCACCGGGCGGGACTTACTCTTCTGCTGCGCCGCGGGGGGACCTGGAAGAGACCGAAACGGGTGAGCGAGCACCGGGCGGACCGACACCCTCCCATCCGAGCCCTCCCGCCCCTCACCGGCGCCTTCCTCCCGCAGCAGCTCCAGCGCGGCGGCGGCGGCAGCGGCGGCCCCGGGGCTGCCTCGGGGGCTCCACGGCAGCGGCTCCGGGACGGGCATCCCCTGCGGGAGCAAAGCGGGTGAGAGGGGTCGGAAGGGGTCTGGGGGGTCCCGGGGATCCGGGATCCGCCCGTCATTCCCCCCCCACGACGGCCGTACCGGTGCGGGGCCCGGCGGGGCGGCGGGGGCGCGGCGGGCGGGGGCGAGCGGCAGCGCCAGGAGCAGCAGCACCGCCAGCACCGGCCGGTTCTTCATCCTCGGGGGGACACGGGGGCAGCGATCAGCGACGGAGCTTCCCGGGGCTGTCCCGAGCCGGCTACACCTCGATGGGGCGGCCCGAGATGAGTCTGGAAGCAAACCGGGCTCTGGGGAGGGAAAGAGACGGGAGACGGCGGGCCGGGGGCGGCGGGACCCCCGCTGGGGTGTGCGGAGGAGGGACCGCGCCGCTCCCCGGGCTGCCGGTGTCCCTTGGACCCCCGGGGGTGCATTACAGGGTCGGGGGGGTCGTTACGGGGAGTGCAGGGGGACACGGCCCTGCTGCGGCCCCGGAGGTGCCGTGTCCCCGCTCGTGGCCGTGGTGCCACCGTTGTGCGCTCGCACACGAGCCGTGCAAACGGGAGGGTGGGCACGGACACGGCTCGGGCTCCGTCCTGCACGTTCGCCCGGTCTCAGCACACCCGTGTCCCCTGACACGCTCCCTAGCACGCTGGCATCCCCTGACACGCTCCCTGGCACGCTGGCATCCCCAGGCGCGCATGTGCCTGCCCACAGCTCGATTTGCTTTCAGAACCCCCCACCAAACCCTCCCCAAATTCAAACAACACCTTCGCCCCATCTCTCCCCCTTCCTGCGCCCTCCCAGCGCCGCCCCAACCTCCTCTTCCTCCTCCTGCCTTCCCCTAACCCCAGCGGGGTGGGCACAGGGCACAGCAGCTCCCCGGGACCCCCGGGAAGCCCCCAGGGCCGTGGGGGACACAGGGACACAGACCTGCCGGTGGAGCCGAGGGCTGAGGGACCCTCGGCGCTGGTGGCTGCGGAGCTGGGACCCCTCGAGGCGTGGTGATGGACGGCAGCGGTGGTGGGCAGCGGCAGAGGGCAGCGGGGATGGGCAGAGGTGGCGGTGGGCAGCAGCGGGGATGGGCAGAGGTGGTGGTGGGCAGCTCCCCCGGCCCGGGCTCAGCCGGGAGGCGAAATACCGGGGCAGCAGCTGCTGCACGGCGCTAAATAAGGGGCTCTGCCCATGGCACGGCGTGGGTGGGCAAGAGGAGAGCTGCCAATGGGGGCCGGGGGGAGGTGGTACCCCCAGCCTGCAGCTTCACGCCCCCGCAGCACTCGTCGTGGCACACACGGAGTCACACAGCGGCACACGCGTGCCCACGTAGGAACCCTGGGTGGGGGTCAGCATACGGGCACTGTGCCCACCCTGGAGTGGGAGGTCAGCACACGGGCACCGTGCCCGTCCTGGGGTGGGGGTCAGCACACGGGCACCGTGCCCATCCTGGAGTGGGGGTCAGCACACGGGCACCGTGCCCACCCTGGGGTGAGGGGTCAGCACACGGGTACCGTGCCCACCCTGGGGTGAGGGGTCAGCACACGGGCACCGTGCCCACGCAGCCCCCAGCCCCTCATTGTGAGGATGGCACCATGTGTCTGTTGGCACGTGTGGGGACACGAGTGGAGGAGTGGTCCTGGCTGGATGCTGGGCTGTGCAGATGGGATTTTGGGGGTCTCAGGGGGGAAGGGGATTGGCCAGGCTCCCACACACGTGTTCACCTGCACACACGAGCACAGGTGTGCCCACACATGCACGCTCACAGGTACCTCACACCCTGCCCCGTTGCAGTGTGCCCGGCCTGCCCTCTCTCATGCCAGGATGTGCCAAGGTGGAAGATGGGGAGGAAAATTTGGGGGAAAACAGAGGGGCGCAAGGAAAGAGGGAGGGACCGGGCCAACAAATGACAGCCAAGGACTCCATCCCGAGCAACAGGCAGCGGCGGCTGCTCCGGTGGCTGCGGCAGCCCCTCGGAAAGCGGCTCACGTGGCAACACAGCCCGGGGCAGGGCAGCATCTGCAGCGCCGGCAACGTTAATTAAACCGGAGCCTGGCCAGAGACGGTCTAATTAATTAATAACACCTACTTGTGAGATGCCAAGTGCGACGCAGCTGTGAAGAGCCGCGGTGCCCCGGGCTTGTTTACGGCGAGGGGGGAAGGTCCCCGGTGCTGGGACGTGACAATGCAGGGAGCCCTCGGTGCTGGGACACGGCCAGGCCACCAAAGTGCCACCACCGTGCACCTGCACGTGCCCCGCCCACGTGCGGGAGCTGCTCCAGGGCCCACCTGGGAGCTGGTGCTGATGGGGACGTGACGGGGAGTTGGCAGCTCCCCGAGGTAACGCGGGTGATGTGCGGGGACAGGATAAAAACCCTCGTCAGGAGCTTGATGAGTGCAGGGGGGGAAAGGCAGACAAGGGGGGCAGACCCTGTCATGAGGGCTGTGGGGTCCTGGGGGCTGCAGGCGTGGGGGGAGTCCGGAGGGTTCGGGGGGCGGGAGGACTGGGAGGGGGTCCC
>JAWWEY010000099.1:3682232-3703947 GCA_035582745.1 Loriotus luctuosus
AACTCAAGGATTTATAGTTTTGACCAAGGGAAGCTGGACATCACTGTTATGAGATTTATAGTCCTTGCAATTAAAAGTGGACCCACATCTGGAGAGCTGGACCTCACCAGATGGGATTTGTCTTTCTTCTTTCAGAAACCAAACCACCACCATCTGGGATACTCCTTTTGGGATACATCCTGAGAAAAACTAAATCACAACAGGGTATAGAATTGTGAAGCAAAAATTGGGAATAGTAAACTGCTGAGAAAGCTGATGAGTACCCCTATAAACACCTGTAACCCTCAACTATGGGTGTGCAGCTGGAGGGAAAACTTCCCCCACTGCACCCAGCACTGTATTGCTCACACTTTACCATATTAATTAATTAATAAATTGATTGCTGCTGCAATATTGGCCCAGTCAAGCTTCTGATCTATAACAGAGGGGACGTACGTCGCGAGAGGACGACGGAGTAGGAGGTGCCAGGTTCCAGCAGCTCGACCTTGAGGCAGGTTTTGTTGCTGTAGAGATCCACATCGATGCTGGTGTCGTTGAGTTTGCCCCTCAGGAAGGAGAAGAGCACGTTCCACAGGCTGAACTTCTCCAGCTCCTCCTCGCTGTCCACCTGCGTGACGCGGATCATGCGGCTGCTGGTGACGCGGATCTGCGGGGACAGAGAGGGGAATGGGGGAGTTTAGCCTGGAGAAATGAGACTGGGTTCCTGCCCCAGGAGCTGGTTCTGGCCTGGGAGCTGGGTCTGACCCAGGGATTTGTGTTCCTGAAGCTGGTCCTGCCTCAGGAGCTGGTTCTGCCCCAAGGTTCCTGCCCCAGGAGCTGGTTCTGTCCTGGGAGCTCAGTCTGCCCCAGGGATTCCTGTCTTAGGAGCTGGTTCTGCCCCAGAGATTTGTGTTCAGAGGTGCCCTCATCACTCTCTACAACTCCCTGAAAGGTGCCTGTGCTCAGCTGGGGCTGGGCTCTTTCTCCAGGAACTGACAGAACCAGAGGACACAGCCTCGAGCTGCACCAAGGGAAATTCAGGTCGGATATTAGGAAAAAGTTTTTTATGGAAAGAGTGATGAATTCTGGAATGTTCTGCCCGTGGAGGTGGTGGAGTCACCATCCCTGGGTGTGTTTAACAAAACCTGGATGTGGCACAGGGTTTAGTTGAGGTGTTGGGGCTGGGTTGGACTTGATCTTGAAGGTCTCTTCCAACCTTGTGATTCTGTGGATGGATGGATGGATGGATGGATGGATGGATGGACGGATGGATGGATGGATGGAGGGGCTGGAGCAGGGAGGACCTGCTGCCTCCTCCTCCTCCTGCTGCTGTCACCTGTGTCCTGGTCCAGACGTCGTTCCATCGCGGGGCGCGGGTGTTGGTGTAGCAGAAGCGCCGGTATTCCCTGTACTGGGAGTCGTGCCCCTCCTGGAGGGGGATAACGGCATCCTTGGAGCCTGGGGAGCACACAGGGAGGGCTTCAGACCCTGCTCCACCCACCCACCCCTTCCCCTCCCCGGGGATGCTCCACTTTGCCACAACCCCCACGGTTTTTCCGCTGTTTTCCTTGGAATTCTCCCTTTGGTTCTTTTCTGGGATAACCCCGCCTGGCTCCACTCCTAGCTCCAAACTCCGACCGCAGCGACACAAACCCGACGGTGCCTCCGGCCCCCGAGGTGAAGCGGATCCCAAACGGCACCGAAAGCCCGATGGTACCGGGGGATCGGCACAACGGGAAGGGAAATCCCGGTCCCACCGGGCCGCACCGACCCCCTCAGCGTGGAGACGCTCAGAGGGTTCCCCGGGGGCACAGAGGGTCTCTCATCGGGCACCGGGCCGCTCCCGTTGTCCCGCCATGCTGCCCCGGGAGCTGCCGCCGCCCCGCTCCCCACCATGATCCCCCCGGTCCCCGCTCACTTGCAGCTCCCAGGAGCAGGAAGGGCAGGAAGAGCAGCAGCAGCACGGGCAGTACCGGGAGCCGCCGCCGCCGCCCCGGAGCCGGTTTCATCCCTCCCGCCTCAGCTGCGCCGGCCGCTTCCGCTTCCGCCGCCTGCCCGGCCCGGCCGCCGAGGAGCGGCCACAGCCAATAGAAAACACGCTCACCGGATTTTTTTCATCGATTGACAGCTAATTTAACCTATCAAAATTCAGCTCTGATCTCGCTCCCGCCCCTCTGCTCCTCCCGCGTTGATTGACAGTATGTTTAGCCTATCAGCAGTGCGCGTGCAGGAAGCAGCAATGTTCCCGCCCTCGGTTACCACGGTGACCTACATGCCCGCCATTCACGCAACAACCACGCCCCTCTCTGGTAACGGCTCTGACAGACACACCGCTCAACCAATCAGAACGCAGGCACCACAGGCCGCGCCCCTACCTTCTTTTATATCCCGTGTGATTGACAACCGCCTCCGCCTATCAGGGCGCGCCCTCACGTTGTTTGTGTGAATGGGTCACGCGTGGGGGGCGCGAATATTCCGCCCCTCGCTCCCCCCCCACCCCCGGCAGCCGAACCCGCGGTCTCGGGTTCCGCCGGTCCCACCGCTACCGAGTCTCACTGACCCCACCGGTCCCGGTCCCACCGGTCCCACTGACTCTGCGACCCCACGGCCCGCACGGGGCTCTGCCAGCGCTGGCGTGGCACGGCGGTCACCGGTGACCCGCATCCCACGCACCGGCCCGGGGGCTCCGGTTCGCCGCGCTGCCGGCACCGTCCGTGCCCCTCAGCCCCAGGAAGGGGGAGCCGCTCTCCGCGTGGATCCGTCCCCTCCCCACCGTGGGGCGGCGGCCGCCCGTGGGCGGGCAGCGGGGAGCGGGCTCGGGCGGCCCCCCCGCTCCCCCTCCGCGGGCCGTGGGCGGTGGAGCCGGGAAGCGGCGGGGCCGTGGGCGGAGGATGTGCGTCAGCCGGGGGCAGCGCCGGGGCTGGGAACGGCCCCGCCGCGCCGGACGCTTGGTCGTGGAAAAGGGAAAAGGAGGGGGGGGGCGTGATAGGGGGGCGGTGGGGAGGGGAGTGAACCGGGAGGGTCGGGGCAGGACCCCCGCCATGGGCACCGTGCCCGTGCGGGATGCCCCGGCTGCTCCCCCGGTAGCTCCGGGGATGTGCCCCGGCCACCGGCACGGCCCCCCCAGCCCGGGCAGGATCGCGCGGGGGCGGCTCTGGCCCCACGCCAGGCGCCGGCCGCGGTATAAATAGCACCGAGCCACGCAGGGCCGGACCGGGGTGCGGGCCGTGACATCCCCCCCGTCCTCCCTCCCGCGGGAGGGACCCCGGTGCTGCGGGCGAGGGGCTTCAGCATCCCCCCAGCCCACCCGAGAATCCTCCGTCCGGTCCCGTTGCTGCTGCTCCCCCCGGAGCCCATCGGTGGCAGCGTGTGCGTGCCGGTGACACCGAGTGCCAGCCCTCCGTAAGGGCTCCGGCACCGGCGGACGCTGCCGGGACAGCGGTGCCAGTACCCGGAGCATCACCGCGCCCGCTCCCGTTGTCACCGACACCGGCGATGCTGCGAGCGGGGATTCAGGGCGTCCACGCCAACACCGAGCACCGCGTCCCCTTCGGGGGCTTCTGCCTCTCCCACGGACCCCCCCCCCCGTGCCACGCGTGTCCTGCCCGCTCCCTGCCGGGGCTGCGGGACCCCGGTGCCGCCGTGCGGGGCGCCGCTCCCGCTCCCCTCCCGCTGCTCCGGTACCGGTTGGAGGGGGAAGAAGGGGGCCCGGTGCTGCCGCCCCCGCCGCTGCCCCCCCGTTCCCCGCGCTCGGCGGGGGCGGCAGCCGCGGGATCCGCCCCCGGGGCCTCCCACGCGCGGCGCAGCCGGGGCCGCTGCTATTTCACGGTCCCGCCCGTGTGGGCGGCGCGCAGAGCGGCGCGGCGCGGCGGAGGGAGCGCGCCCGGCCCGGCCGCGGGACCCCCCGAGCCCCGGCACCCCCCGGACCCCCGGTTAGAGCCGGCCCCGGAGCCCCCCCGCCCCTCCCCGGCCGCCCGGCGGGGCGGGCGGAGCGGACGGAGGCGGTTCCAGGCGGCGGTGAGCGAACGGGGGGGACGGCGGGGAGGGGATGGGGCACCGGGGGGCACCGGGCAGGGCGGGAGTCCCGGTGGCCGTGATGGGACTGGGGAGGGGGAGCGGAGGGGGACGGAGCGGTGAGGGACACCGGGCAGGGCGGGGGGCACGAGGGGTGGTGGCCACGGGGCTCCGGGCGGGTCCGGGATGCACGGGGAGAGGATGGCACCCACCGGGGGCACGGCGGCACCGGAGGGCACCGGGAGGGGTCGTGGGGGGGTGGCAGCGGTGGGAGCACAGAGGGGCTGGGGGATGGGACAGCGGGGGTCACCGGGTAGGGCAGAGAGCTCGGGGAAGGGGTGACCCCGGTGGGGTGGGAGGAATGGGTGGGATGGGGCACAGGGTGGGCTCGGGGCACTGCAGGGCACCGGGCAGGTGCGGGGATGCTGCGGGAGGATGGCCCTGGTGGGACCGGGGTGGGCATGGGGGCACTGAGTGGGGCGGGGTCACCAGGGAAGGGGGGCCCTGGTGGGATCCAGGGGACCCACAGGGGGACAGGGCACGGCAGGGCAGGGGGCCTGGGGGATGTTGGCCATGGTGGGATCGGCACTGGCACATCGCCCCCGGGGATGGGGGGGCTGGGGGAAGCCCCCAGATGTGTGTCCTGCCCCGTGTGAGGAGCTGGCATGGAGGGGCTGCTGGCTGGGGCGGGCACAGGCTGGGCACAGCCCAGGGTAGGGGGTAGGGGTTGGGATAAGGGTGACCCCACTCGTGTCCGTGCCATGTCCAGGGGCTGTGGCTGCAGGGACCATCCCAGTTTGGAGCACATGGGTGGGACTGGGCGCCCCGTGGGGTTTAGGGACACTGAACACCCGTGCACAGGAATGCTCCCTCTGCCCTGTGCCAGGCCTAAGGATGGGGAAGGGCTTTCTCCTGCATGTCCGTCCATCCCGGTGGTGAGTCCGTCTGTCCCCTGTCCACCACCACAGGCTCGTCATGGCCCTGCCCCGCACGCTGGGGGAGCTGCAGCTCTACCGGGTGCTGCAACGTGCCAACCTGCTGGGCTACTACGAGACCTTCATCCAGCAAGGGGGGGACGACGTGCAGCAGCTCTGCGAGGCGGGCGAGGAGGAGTTCCTGGAGATCATGGCGCTGGTGGGCATGGCCACCAAGCCCCTCCACGTCCGCCGCCTCCAGAAGGCCCTGCGGGAGTGGGCCTCCAACCCGGGGCTCTTCAGCCAGCCCGTCTCGGCCGTCCCGGTCAGCAGCATCCCACTCTTCAAGCTCTCTGAGGCCGGTGGGCGCAAGGCACTCAGCAACGGGCACGCCAGCCCCGGAGAGGCAGCGGGCAAAGGGGGTGGCAGCGCCGGGACGCCCCCAGCCCGCAGCCCCACGGAGCCAGGGGAGAAGCTGTCACCGTCAGCGGCTCCACCATGGCCAGGAAGGAGCACCCCCGAGTCGGAGGGTGGTGGGGATGAGGAGCCCGGGGGTCCCCCCTTCTCCCCGGGCGGGAGCAGCGGGGAGCAGGCGGTGGGCACGGAGCTGGAGCCGGAGTTGGCACGGACGGTGGTGGAGAGCGTGGAGAGGCTGCTGCAGAGCTGCCCTCGGGGTGGCGAGGCCGAGCTGAGGGCGCTGATGAAGCTCAACAAGAAGCTGGCCAAATCTGTGGGGCACATCTTCCAGCTGGAGGACGGGGACCGGCAGAAGGAGGAGGAGATCCGGCGGCACAGCGCGATCTACGGCCGCGGCGAGGCCCGGCGCCGCGAGGGCAAGCAGCTCACCCTGCACGAGGTGAGTGAGCTCCCTGCTCGGGAGTTCTGCGATGTGCCGGCTTGGGACAGGCACCGGGGTGGCTCTGGGGGTGTGGTGAGTGGGTGGGATTTGAGCTCTCCTCCCACACCAGGCTGGAGCTGGCGCTGCCTTAGCTGAGGGTTGTGTGGGCGCTGCTGTCCCGTGGGTGCTGCCGTCCCTGTCCCCGCTCACGCATCGTTTCTGCCCCCAGCTCATCATCAATGAGGCGGCCGCCCAGTTCTGCCTGCGGGATAACTCGCTGCTGCTGCGGCGCGTGGAGCTCTTCTCGCTGTCACGACAGGTGGCACGGGAGAGCACCTACCTGTCCTCGCTCAAGGTGGCCAGGTGAGCCCAAAACCCCACCCTTGTAGGCCTAGGGGGGTCTGGCTGTCACCCCCTTGCCCCCAGCACTTCTGGATGGAGCCAGGACCCTGCGGCCCCCAGTTCCCCTTTGCCAGCGTGGGTGGTTTCTGCCTGACCTCGGAGCGTGGGATGTGGGGAGGATGGGAATGACGGGGATGCCAGGCGTGGGAAGGGATGCCAGGCAGCAAAGGGATGCCGCTGGGGATGCCCTATCTCTTGCCTCCATCCCCAAAGTCCCCTGCCCACCGTGCCAGAGCTGCCTTTTCCCTTTGCTCTCCAGCTGCTTCCCTCTTTTTCCCGCCCCCAATTCCATCCGTGCCAGAACCCCACCTGCCTGGTGGCTCTGCTCCCAGCGTGGGGCCACCCCCACGCCTGACACAGCCCCTTTCCACCCCCAGGGCCCATCCCGAGGACAGCGGCGCCGTCGTGGCCAAGCGGCTCAAGCAGGAGGTGGGTGCAGGTGCAGGGGGAGCAGCGTGTGCAGGTGTGCACACCTGTGAGCGTGGGCGTGACTGTGCAACGTGCCCGGGGCTGCCCATGCCAGCTCGGGGTGAGGGCCGTGGGTGTTGTGGGGCGGGTGGTGCAGGGGATATCTGCTCACCTGTGTGCTCCTGGCAGGCGGGAGAGCAGAGCCGCCCTGAGCTCCTGGCGCTGCCGGTGGGGCTGGAGCCGCCCGGGGCCGGGTACCGAGCCAGCTTGGAGGAGGACACGGGCAGCCTCTCTGGGGAGAGCCTCGATGGCCACTTGCAGGGTGAGTGGTGGGCGTCTCTCCCTTTCTCTGGTGGTGCTCGGGCCCCTCTCCTCGCGCTGATTGTCGCCCCTCTCTCGGCAGCGGCGGGGGCTTGTCCCCGGCTGACCCCTCCGCCCGGTGCGGCCCCGGACGTGCCCCTCGGCCTCGCTCCCCACGGGCTCTGGAGCCGCCACATCCTCCAGCAGACGCTGATGGACGAGGGGCTGCGCCTGGCCCGGTTGGTCTCTCACGACCGCGTGGGGCGGCTCAGCCCCTGCCTGCCGGGGAAGGCCCCGGGACCAGGTGAGCCCCAGCGGGGCCGGGGGGGCTTTGCCGCGGGCAGGGGTCAGGAGGGCACCGCTGCCTTGTGCTGTAGAATCGTGTCCTGACTCCATCTCCGTGTTCTCCCCGCAGAGTTCGAGGACGGGCTGGCTGAACGGGGTCCTCCGGCCCCCCCAGACCCCCCTCGGGGCACCATCAAGGTGGAGCAGGAGACCAGCAGGCAGTGAGGCCCCTGTAGCCCCCCCGCCACCATTAACGAAGCAATAACGTGCTGGGGGACGGGTGCGGCGGCGCTCCGGGCCCCGGGGAGCTTGGGGAAGGGAGGGGGGGTCTCATCCACAACTCCCCCCCGGCCCCCTCCCGTCCCACACCGACGCTCTGGTTACCTCAGCCGCGGCGGGATGCGACTCCCCGCAGCAGCAATACCCTCATCCCGCCCGGCTCCGCTCCCCCAGGGCTGGGGAGCCCTCGATGGACTGGAGCCCGCCCTGTACAGCCCCGTGCTGACCGTTCCCCTCCCTCGGGCCCCAGCACAGCTCGGGGACAGACGCGTCGCACTGTGCGCTCCCACGTCAGCGCTGCCGCCCACGCCGGGCACACGGTCCCCCCTCCCCGCCCCGCACCCGCAGCGCCCACGCAGCAGCCGCCAGCCCCCTCCCCGCAGCACGTGCCAGCTCACTGTGCACCCCCCTCCCCAACCCCTGCGACCCCCCCCCAGCACCGCATCGGCTGTAAATACCCCCCCCACACCCACACCCCCGCACGCATCCCCCCCGCACCCCGATACCTGCGTGTGCTTCCAGCATGGTCCCTGTGCCGGGGGGTGTCACACGTGCCTGGGGGTGTCACCCCCTCCCAGCACGGTGCAGGCGGCGTTTGATGGGCACTGGGGAGGTGCTGTCCCCCACCCCCGACCCCACCCCAAAACCCCTCGGGGTTCCTCCTCTTTATCCCGCCCCCCCATCCCTACAACCCGTGCCCAGCCCCGGGGTTCCCACCCCCGCCCCCCCGTTCGGACTGTGTGGTGTCTTTTTAGCGCATTAGCGACTCTTCCTTTGTACCGTGTACAGTAGATTATTTATTTTGTTATTTTGGAATAAAACTTTATTTTATGGCTTATCTTCCTACCCCCTTGCTCCAGCCTGGAGGTGAGGGGGGGAGAGGGGGGTGAGGAACAGCTCAAAACCCCAAAGCAAGCGCTGATTGCGGGGGTGCGGGGGGGTCGTGTCCCCCCCTTCCATGGGGGTCCCGGTGTGTTCCCCCCCCCCTGCTCCGCCGGGGGCACCGGGCTGGCACCTCCGCCCCGGCGCCGTTCGCGCTGCCGCCTCCCGCCCCCGCGGTGACTCATCCCGGCGGGCGTGGGCTGGGGGCACCGCGTGCGGCTGCCGGTGCCCCCCACGCAGGACGGGGCCCCCCTAAACCCGCGCCCCCTCACCCGCGGACCCCCGGCAGCGGCGGGGAGGGGCGGACAGCAATGCACGGAGCTGGGGGGGGACGACGGGGGTTACCCCAAATCCCCCCAACCCCGCCTTTCCCAGCGGGAGTTTCCACTCCTGCGGGAGTCGTAGCAAGTCCGTGAACCCAGGCAAGGCTGGGAGGGAGTGGAGGGCGGGGGGGCGGTCGCAGTCCGATGTCCCCCCACCATCAGGAGCCCCCTCACGCGTGTCCTGGCCGGATGCTGTCATCCCACCGTGCATCCCAGGAGGACAGGCTGGAATTGGGGTACTCGCTGTGCTGCTGGAGGAGGGCAAAGTGGGGCAACGGGGGCACCTCCAGGAGCTGATCCAAGTCTGAGGGTGATGGCTGATCCAGGCTGGGCGACATCCTGGGGACACAAGCAGCAGGGTGACCGGGTGGGGACTGGGAGGGGCTTCCCCCTGCTGCCCCCTCCCCGTGCTTACCACCGAGGAGGGCTCTGCAGCGACGGCTCCTCCACGAGCTGGAACGGGGGCAGCTCGGGCATCTCCTCGTCCTGCGGTTCCGCTGAGGGACCCGCGGGCAGCAGCTGCGGGACCTCCCCGGGCAGGAACTGGTTGGGCATGAAGGGTCTGGGGTGGCAAAGAATGGGGTAGATCCTGTCCCCCAGGGCACTCACCAGCCCCGAGGTATTGGGGGGCACTGCTTGGTTTGTGGGGGGCTCCTCCTGGGGTGCCCACTCCAGCTCTGCCAGCTTGGGATTAGGTGGGGAGGGGGTAAAGGGGTGCAGGGCATGGTGCCCCCCTTCCACCTGTGTGCCAGGTCTTACCCAGGGGTCCTGAAGGCCGGGTCCTGGCAGTGGGACAGCGAGGGAGGTGAGAGCATCGGTGATGGGCTGTGGGGAGCAGGAGCACTCAGAGAGGGGGGAACAGCCCTGAATCCTCTGAGGGTGGAGGGGTGTCCCCCCTGCCCCCCACCCTGCCCTGCTCCTACCTGTGGAAGGGGGGGGTCAGCCTGTCGGGCACCATCATGATGCTGCTCTCAACCGTGGGGTAGCCCGCGGGCACGGGCTGGGGGCAGAATGGAGTGGGGGGGCTGCAGTGCACACACACAGAGGTTCAGATTGAGGGGGGGGCACTGCCACAGCCCCCACCCCACGCCCCACAGCAGGGCACTCACCACATGGGGGCCAGCAGTGGCTGTAGATTCTCAGGGTGCAGCTCGTGCTGCAGCATGGGCACGTTGAACATTGGTGCCTGGGGGGCCTCAGGGGGGGCCCTCATGGTGCTTGGAGGCTGCTGGTCCCTGTAAAAGCACATGGAGCCCATCAACACTGCCAGGTCCAGGCTCCACGTGTGCCAATGGGTGCTCAGGGGGGGCTCTGAGGGGGGACATGTGCCAGTGGGTGCTCAAGGGGAGGGTGGGAGATGCACAGATGTGCTCCAGCACAGCTGGGGGGCCCACAGGGGACTCTCTGCTCACCAGCACAGCTCTTTCTCCCTGCCCAGGGGGATCCTCAGGCTGGCCAGGGGTCTGTGCAAACCCTGGCCCTTGTGCACACCCCTCCAGCACAGATACGGCCTTGCACCCACCTCTCACTTTCCACAGTCATCTTGATGGCAGTGGAGACGTAGCCTCGGCCGTCCTTTCCTGTCTGCTCTTCTGCTCAGGGAGGAGAACCATCCATGAACCACCACCCCACCATGCCCTGCCAACCATCTCTACCAGCCCCAGCTGCCCCTGCAAGCCCTGGGGCCAGCTGGGTGAGACCCATAACGCCCCTCACAGCATTGCTGGGGTGCAGAGTGTGTGAGACACCCTGAACCTGAAGTTCATGGCAGAAGTGCAGACCATCAAGGGGCTCCTCAAGGAGCACTACTTCTTCCTTGCCCAGAAGATCTTCAATGAAGAATAGCAGGTAGGTGAAAAATTTTGTAATATAGGAGTCTGAGGCCATATATCATGTTGCAAATTGTAGGATAGATATGATCATGTAGGATCATGATATGAACAGTGCAATGGGGATGAAAGTAAGGGAATAGAAGTCTATTTTTAGGCTGATGGGGATTTTGAAGTTTATAATGAATTTTCCTTCTCAGAAGGAGGTGAGAGGATGGGCCCCTGCAGCCCAGGGCCTGTCCTGGCCCTCCTCACTCACTGTTGTAGTGACTCCCAAAGGCCTGGTCCATAACCCCCGTTCACAGCATTGCTGGGGTGCAGAGGGACACCCCAGGGCTCATCCAGGCCCTCCCCACTCACTGTTGTAGTGACTCCCAAAGGCCTGGTCCTTGGGGATGTTGGGGTACAGGTTCCGGAGCTGCCCCAGGTCCCGGATGCGGTCGCCCAGGGAGCGGATGGACAGATCCTTGGCAGAGAAGGGCTGGATGTTTTCCACCTGGCTGGAGCCTGAGTGAGGGGAGACACGTCACTGCATTCCAGTGCTGGTTCCTGGAACTGCCCACACCCCCTGGCAGTGAGGACCCCTCCCCTGCACTGCACCTGACCCCGTCTCACCGTCCTTGCCCCGCATGACGTAAGCGATGGTGACGCCGCCGATCTCGGAGTCGCTGAAGCGGAGCAGGAAGGTCCCATCTGGCTGCATGCTCAGCAGCTTGCACACATACTGCTTGCTGATGAAGCCCATGATGAGCCTGGATGGGTGGAGAACAGGGATCAGGACCACCCATGGCAGTGGGGTGGGATCAGGACCCCCCCTAAGCCCAGCCCTGGGGCACCCACCTGTCCGACCAGTAGCTTTTGAGGCATCTCTTGGTGAGGTCCAGGACTCCATCAAACCACTGCCAGAAGGTGAATCCCCGGCCAGGGAGGATCTCCTGAGGCAGAGAGAGGCCATGAGGCTCCCCATGGCCATGCTGGCCCCTGCCCACCCTGGTCATCCCTCCCAGTCACCTTGTTGAACTGGGCCCAGGAGACGTGGCGGCTCTGGAAGTCCTCGGGGCTGGCGCTGTGGTCATTGAAGATCTTCTGGGCCAGGAAGAAGTAGTGCTCCTTGAGGAGCCCCTTGGTGGTCTGCACTTCTGCCATGAACTTCAGGTTCAGGGTGTCACACATCTTGTCCCAGGGCACCCGCTCGGCCACCACGAAGGGCACCCGGTCCTGTGGCCGGGCAGAAGGACATCAGGACAGGATGCCCACCATGTCCCCACCCCATGGCTCCTGCTCCCACCTGCACTGGTGGGAGTGCAAAGCCCAGTCAGCCCCAGGTTCCAGCTCCTTCCCTGCAGCTCGTGGCACTCACAATGTCAGAGAAGGCATTATCCCACAGCACGGTGGCCTTGGCATTGTTGTCCTGGTTGCCATGGACGATGACCACAATGGGCAGAGACAGGACCTGGGGGCACAGAGCGGCTCTGAGCCAGGTGTGGTGGCTGCCCTGGGACTGTCCCAGTGTCCCACAGGGGAAGGCTCAGCACATCCAACCCCACCCCATGGTACCTGGAGGTGGATGGAGACGTTGCTGGGGGTTAAGGTGACGTTGGTGCTGAAGAGGACGGCGCATTTCTCCTCCGTCACCGACTCGGAGCCCTTCCTCTCGCAGCGCTTGATCTTCTTCAGCAGCTGGGGAGGGAGAGCTGATCATCCCCAGCCTCAGGACCCCCAAAACCCCAATGGAGCCCCCAGTCCAGACCCTTAATGGTGGCACTTACCACGTTTTTGAAGTTGGCACAGCAGTTCCCGCTGGTGGGGTTGGTCTCCAGCGCCACCGTGTTGTGCAAGATCTCCCCCGTGCTCTCACTGGGTAGAGAAGGGGGTCAGAGGGGGAATGGTGGTGGGGAAACCCCCTTCCCCCACACCCACTGCTCACCTGAGGGTGTTGCTGTAGTTGCTGAGCTCCAGCTCCCGTGCCTGCTTCTCTGTCACCATGTCAGCCCTCACCACATAGGGCTTGGCCGCTGCCTTCAGCAGCCGCGGGCCCAGCAGGAACCGGACGCTCGCCTGGAACTTGGTCTGGGTCTTCAGCACCTGTGGGGGCTGCTTCTCCACCAGGAAGGAGCTGAGGGACAAAGGGACACCGTGGCACTTGGCAAAGCCACCAGCCCCTGCAGATCCACCTCAACCCCTGGCCAACACAGTCCCCAGCTGTTACCTTTTGACCAGGCTGGACAACACCTCGTTGAAGCGCTCCAGGAGCCGGGGCAGCAGCTCAGGCCCCAGCTCTGTGCTTGCTGCCATCACCTGCTGCTGCAGCTGGAAGTAAACCTCGACCAGGTTCTCACACCTGGGGAAAGGGGGACCCTCAGCACTCCACCCTCACCCACCTGGTGGTGGAGGGAGCAGGAGGTTTGCTCAGGATCCCCCAGCCCTGCCCTGTGCCCCCTCACCTCTTCTGCAGCGGTGCCAGATTCTCCTCAAAGATGGCCCCATTCCCTGCCAGCTGCTGTTGTCTCTTCCAAATCTGGATCCTCTTCAGGACCTGCTGTTTGGCCGCCTCCAGCTCCTTCACAGCCTCCAGGATGAGGGTGGGCAGCTCCCTGGGAGCCATGGGGCTCTGCACAGCCCCGTCCCGCCCCGGCCCCTCCTCCTGGAGCGCTTGGATCTCCCGGACTCGGTGCTGCAGCCGCTGCAGCCCCAGGCTGAACTTCAGCTCCTCCTGCCTCCGGTGGAAGCTGAGGGGCAGGTGATGGTCCTGGGGCAGAGCAGAGCGGGGTCAGGGGGGGCTGTGGCCGGTCCTGCACCTCGGGGTGCCCGGGAAGGCGGCAGGGGGCACCCACCCGTTTGAGCACGGCTGCCTTCTCGCCCTCCAGGACGGCTCTCACGACGGCCACCAGCCGCAGAGGGTCCCGGCGGAAGGTGCTCTGGGGAGGGGGACACAAATTGGGGGTGTCAGAGGGGACACCCTGCTCCTTGGCCCCTCCCACCCCAGCCCCTTCCCACAACACCTGGACAAGGCAATTCAGGGGTTCTACAACAACCACAGAGCTGATTTCCAGCTTTAAAACCACTTTAAATGGTGCACAGAATCATGGGATATCTGGAGTTGAAGGGAACATCAGGATCATCGGCTCCAATTCTATTTTTTTTTTGGTATAAAAAGTAGAAGAATCAACTTCAAATAGAGAAAAAAAAATCCAAACTGACAGGATTCTCCATTCCTGTGAGCATTTCCTCCAACCTCCAGCCTGACACCTGGGGGAGACTCTCCCAGCTGCCCTGGGTGGATCAATGCTTTCCACTGAAAAAAAACAGGGAGAGGAATTCCCCTGCTGGCTCTGCCTCCCGTGTCCTGTGCCAGCTTCTCTGGCCTTCACGCATTTCCCAAATTAGCAACTTCCCAAAACAGCAGCAGAAACACGATGGGGGAATGGCTGATGACGTGCTTGGTGGGTTCCTGTGCCGGTGGGAGCTCCAGTGAGGGGGGTCTGGATGCAGCACTGGTAGCCCCGTGGGCTCTTCCAGGGAAAATTTGCAATTCAGGGGATGAGAAGCCCAAGTTTGGCTCCCATCTGCACCCCCAGCCCTGTGGTTGCCCATCCTGGGGGTCACCTGGCCACAGCAGCACCAAGAGCAGTGAACAGCCTGGCTGGGCATGGAGGAATGAGGATTTGGTGTTCTGGGATGAGGGATGGAGGGAGGAGGGAACACAGGAGGGCTGCTCTGCGTCAGCATTTTAAATAATAAAAAATCCCTAAGCTGAAACATCTGCTTGTTTCCTACAGTAAAAAGCAACAAAGCAACAAAGTCTTGTTTTGAAAAGTCACCCTGTTCCCCAGAAGTTGTGACTAAAGCTGATCCCTTCCCAAATGTTGAATATTAAAAAGGTCTGTTACCAAAAAAAACAGATTTTCAACCAGAATGGGGCTCTGGGAGTGAGCCCTGCTCAGTTGTGGTGCTCTGAGCTGCACTGGCCAGAGGAGATAAATCAGAGGGTTGTGAAATGGACAGAGCAACTCCAACAGCCTTGATAAGAGAAAGTGGCCCAAAAATGAAACCCAGAGCTCACGGCAGGAGGAAATGCAGACCCACACAGCCTGGAGGAAGGAGAAATCAAACACTCAAGCAGAAAATGGGGAACATCTGCAGAGACGGCCCCCAGGTGCCAACAACTGGGGGCTGAGGGGCTCTGGGGGGTCCCCACAGGACCATTTCAGGGAAGATGTGGCAGCTCCCTGTGGGCCACTGGGCTGCAGAACTTGGGACAGCAAAAAAAAAACCCAAAAACCCAATTGCTGAGTCTGTTCATTGCTCACAAGCCTGGAAAATTTTGTCACACAGGGACCATCTTTAGGCATTGAGCCCTTCCAGCATAAAAGAATCAAGTTTTTCCTGGGAGCTGGCTGCAATCCCAGCGTGACCCAGCCCCAGGGTCCCTGCACACCTCGATGCTGCTGACTTGCTGCAGGAGCTGGCACTGCTGCCCGTCGCTGCTGGCAGCGCTGCGGAGTTTCTCCAGCATGTCCGAGAGCATCCTGCTGGCCATGCTGGTGCAGAAGGCGTCCGAGCCATTGATGAACTCCCTGGAGAGGGGAAAAGTTGGGAGAATGGGCATGGATCCTATCCCTGTATGACCAAGCTTGTGCTGTTCCAGGGAAGAAGGGGGGTCCAGGGGGACTCACCAGGGTTGGTTCTCCAGCCACTCGGCCAGGAGACAGCGCAGGCTCCGGGGAAACTCCGTGGAGAGGCTGCTGAACTCCTCTGGTGGCATGTGGGACACGAGGTTCCACAGGGACATCTTGGAACAGTCACCTGAAGACAGGAGAGGGGATGGGGACCACTTGAGCAGCCCCCAGACAGCCCTTGAGGGTCAAGAGACCCTCAGGGAGGGTGCAAGAGCTGCTGCTTGTCCCTCCACGTCTGAACCTGCTGCTCCACTGGGCTGGGGCTGCTGGGGAGGAGGAGAAGAAGAAGGAGTGGGAAGGTTGATCCAGGATCAGCTTCTTGGGCAATCCTGGGCGGGCTGGCAGCCCACTTGTGCCTCAGTTTCCCGCATCTCTGGGGATTTCCTGCTCCTTTTGCCACAAGGATTTTCAGAGGGATGGGCAAGTGCTGCTGGATTTGGCATGTGAGAGCTGGAAGAATGGGGAACTCCTGGACAGTTGGAGAAGTGTGAACTCCCTCAAACTTGGTGAGGCCGTTCCACTGGGGTGACCCCAGTGAGGTGGCTTGGCTGCCCCCCAGAACTTCCTCAGGTGTCCCCCACAAGGAAGGTCCCTTCCCCAGCCTCCCCTCACACTTGGTGGGCTGCAGAGAACAGGAAAAGCAAGAACAGAACTGGAATGAGGCGCTAGATTGGGAATTCCACCTGGAATGCCCGGGCTGGATGCCCTCACACTCAGTGGGCTCCAGAGATCAGGAAAAGCAAGAACAGAACTGGAATGAGGCGCTAGATTGGGAATTCCGCCTGGAACGCCCGGGCTGGAGGCTCACGGCCCCACCGCACCCCACGGTGGGCGTTGGAAGCCCAACACTCCCAGCCCGTCCCCTCAGCACTGCCCGCGCCTCTTCCCGGCAGCTCCCGCCCTTCCTCCCGCCCCGCTCGCCCCCTCAGGCCCCGCCGCAGCCCCGCGGGCCCGCCCGGCCAGGGGGGTCTGCAGGCACAAACACACACACACACCTCGCTGCCGGTTCCGCCGGCCCCGCCCGGGGCCAAGGCCCGATCCCGCGGCGGATCCCGCAGCGCCGGCGGCGTCTCACAGCCCAGCCGAGGGGCCGGGCAGCGGCGGGACCCCCGGGCGGCGCGGGCCTGGCCCGCCGTGCCCTCAGGCGAAGGGGCGAGCGCGGAGCCGCGGCCACGGGTCGGGTCCCCCACGGGCCTGGGCCGCGCGGAGCCGCCGAAGGCGCAGGGCGGAGGTGGAGCTGAGAGACTCCGAGAAGGCTGCGAGGGGAAGGAAGCCGGCGTCACTGGGCAACGTCGCGGCCGGAGCAAACAAACGCCTGCGGCCTGCCCCGAGCCCCGCGGCGGGAGCAGCCCGGGGGTCGCCAGCCCTCACGGAGCCACTCCAGGAAGGGACCGGTCATGGTGGCTGGAGGTTGACGCCTTCCAGAAATGCTTTTGCTTTCGACCCCACGCTGCCCCGGAGTAAACAGATCCCAGGGATTCACTGCAGGGCATGAGGTGACTCCCAAGGGTCAATGCCCGGTGGGAAACGCACACGGCAATTCTGGGAATGCTGCTGGGCTTTTCCCCACAGTCCCAGTGGGATTCTTGGCAGGAGGGGAAAAACAGCCTCTGCTTTTGCCACCCTCGAGGTTAATCCCCATGCTCGTTCCCCATTAAACCTGTATTTCTGCTCAGCCCTGGGAGGCAGCTGCTGGCTGGAAACGCCAACCTGGAGCGTGAGCCTTAAGCCAGGCATGCCTGGATCTGCTGAGAGCGTGCAGGAGAAGCTGCTCTGCTCCCTCCTCTTACAGCACAGGAGGAGCTCGAGGCGGGGGATCTGCCTTGTCCCCTCCTGGCATCAGTCACAGCAGCTCTTTCAGCCCAGCCGTGCTCTGAATCCTTCCAATCCCAATTTCCACGTTTCCCTCTTCTGCTTTTCCCAGTTCCCTCCTGGGGGCAACATCCCATGGGGACCCTCCTCCAAGGGAAGCCGAGGTCGCAGCTGTGTTGTAGCCGGGGAAACCAGCTCGACACAGGGCAGGACACTGCACCTGGAGACGGGAAGAAGCTGCCCCCCACCCTCTCCCCCTCCCCAAACCCCTTCCACGCAGCCACTTTCGCTTCCTCCTCCACCCGAAGGGCTTTCCCTACCCGTGAGGCTGGGTGAGAAGGTGGCTCAGGAGGAGCCCAGGCACGGAGAAGGGGCTCAGGGACCCCCACAGTCTCAGTGCGAGCTTTGTGCCCTCACTGCAATAGGAAACCTTGTTTCCAGGCTGGAACTGCCGTACACTCCCCGTCCCCTTCCCGGTGCCGGGGTGCTGCCGTACATCCCACGGATGTTACTCATTAACCACCAGCCCTCGCTGGCAGCCATCCTCAGCCGCCCACCCTCGGCAGGGCTGTGTCGGGGGCACGGGGATGGATCCCACCTCTGGCCATGTCCCCTCTGCGATGTCCCAGCCTGGCTCTGCGATCTCCCAGCCCTCTGCACCCTCTTCACCCTGCGGGGGCCCCTCAGAGCACGCTCCCTATCCTGCCCGCAGATTCCCGACAAATATTCCGAGGTTTTCCAAATGCTGTGAACACCCGGACATCTCTCTGACTCTGCCCTCGCCGGGAAGAACCCGAGGAACATTTCTGCCCCTCGGCGTGCCTCAGTTTCGCCGGGGTGCTGAGGACGCCTCTGCTGCCAGCCGAGGCTGAGGCCAAAACACAGGACACGGTGGGACACTGGTGACAGTGCCACGAGGAGGACACCCATGTGTTGGGAGGGCTGACCGCTCGGGGCATGAAATTTCCTCTGGTTCGTAGGAAAAGGAGCGGGGCCTTCCCGGCCGACCCAGCCCAGGATGACTCACGCCTCGGGGAGCCCGGCCTGGATTTGGTGCCGCTCCCGTCCCAGGAACTCGCTGTCGAGGTCCGCCGGTGGGACAGGGGAAAGAAGGGGTCTTCCTTTGCCCCATGCACGCCCCGTCCCCAAACAGCGCCCAGCCAGGAGAGCGGGGTGCCAGCAGAGCTGGGTGCCAGCAGAGCTGCGTGCCATCCTGCACGCTCCCAGCAGTGGGTGCTCCGGACTTCGGGTCGAGCTGGGCTGCGTTTCCACCTCCGTGGCCGATGCAGCCTCGGTGCCACCGGTCCCAGAGCCCCTTCCCCATCCCCATCCCCAAACACCCCAGTGAGGGGCTGACAAGGGGGACCTCCCCCTCAGCCCGTCACACGTCGCACTGCCCACCCCCGGAGCAGGGAGGTGTCCCTGGCCGGCCCCCCCAGCCCCGGGCAGTCCCCGTCCCTGGGATACCCCGTCCCACCCCGGCTCCCAGCTCGGTGCCCCTGCACGAGTTCCGGGCCGGGAGGTGCCAAGCAGCGGCAGAGCCCCCGGTCCCGTCCGCCGTTACCTGGCGAGAGCAGCCGCAGGCGGGGGGCGGCCGGTCCGGCCGGTCCCCGCGGCCTCTCGTTCAGTCCATAGCGGCGGCGGGCGCGGCCGGTCCCCGCTCCGCCGGGAAGCGCCGAGCGCAGGAAGAGGGAGGAGACGCGTGAGCGGAGGGAGGGGAGGGCACCGGGACCGGGACCAACCTCGGCAGGACCTGGGATCCCCGGACGCCGCCACCGAGGGGCTGCGGCACCCACCGGCTCCGCGTCCGTCCCATATCAGCCCCTACCCGGTCGTGACCCACTCTTGCCCCGTATCTCCCCATTCCTGTCCCCTATCATGACCATGCTCTTACCCCAAATCCCACTCGTGACCCCCATTCCGCCCCCACACACCCACTGCTCGCACCCACGCGTGTCTCCCCGCCCCATCTGTGGCACCCACTCCTGACCCTCCTCCTGCTCTAATCAGGTCCCTCTTTGCTGCCTTTCCAAGCCCCCCGCCCACCCCCGTGGGTGCCCCCCGCCCATTCCCGCGGGTGCTCTCGCACCGGGGCAGCCCCGGTTCCGAGACACCGCTGTTCCCGTGTGCACCGGGGTGCACCTTCCCTGTACGGTTTAACCCCGGTCCCCGTCCTGGGGTCCGAGCCCGTGGCTGGTCCCGGGCTGTGCCCACCTCTGCTGCGCCCTCCGGTACCGGACCGAACACGGGAGCGGGGGCACTGAAAGGGATGCTCGTTTCTTGGGGGGACTTGCTGCTTCACGGGGTTACCCGTCCCGCCTCGGGACGCTCTTTCGGCCGCTCCGACCCCCGCGCCCACCGGAGCGGCGGGGGCAGCACCGGGCACGGCCACCTCGGGGCCGCTAGGGGGCACTGCCGCACCGCGGTGCCACCGGGGCGAACCGAGGGCTGCGGGGCCGGTGCTGCCGGGGCTGGGGATGGGATACCGGGGCTGGGGATGCGGGACCGGGGCTGGGGATGCGGGACCGGGGCTGGGGATGTGGGACCGGGGGTGGGGATGTTGGACCGGGGGTGGGGATGCGGTACCGAGGCTGGGGATGCGGGACCGGGGCTGGGGATGTGGGACCGGGGGTGGGAATGCGGTACCGAGGCTGGGGATGCGGGACCGGGGCTGGGGATGCGGTACCCGGGGTGGGAATGCGGTACCGCGACTGGGGATGCGGTACCGGGGCTGGGGATGTGGGACCGGGGGTGGGAATGCGGTACCGGGGCTGGGGATGCGGAACCGAGGCTGGGACAGGGCTGCCGGGTCTCCGTGTTCCCCCTGGCTCCTTCCGCCGTGGCGCCAGTGAACTTTTCGTGCTGCCATTCCGAGCATCAAACGCTTTCGGGGACCCCGTGAGCGCGGCTTGTCCACTGCGCACCGGGACATCCCGGGAGAGCGGAAACCCGTTCGGGACTAGGAAGGGGCTTCCGGGCCTCCCCACGCCCCCGTCCAGGACGGTCTCGACTGGGGAGGGGGCTGTGAAGCCCTGACCGGGACCCACGCGTGGGAGGAATCAGCATCGCACCCGCTCCCCGGGTCCTGTGCGGCGTTTGGGGGCTCTGGGGGAATGGGGGGTACAGAATCGGCCCCCAAAACCCCTCCGGCCCACCGGCTTTCACCGCGATTTTTGCCACCCCGGCGCTTCTGCAGGGGCGGCGTCCTGGAAACATCTGGACCTTCTCCCGAACATCTGGCGCCGCAGCAGCCTGAATCACTCTCTCCCCCCGCAGCTGCCTGAGCGGGGTGGGGCAGGCGTGTGACGTAATTAAAAAAACATATGACATCACGCCGAGGGGTCGCATGGTGCCTGATGACGGCGCCGGCACCGCTGCCCGTCTCCCTCCTCGGCCCCGGGCCCGGGCAGGCAGCGGAGTGGCCAGTGGATGACGTCACGGCTCTGGCTCTGACGTCACGGCTCTCAGTCAAAGCCGGAGTTGGGTGAGTGATGGCGGGACCCCCATGATGGGGCTCCGCTGTTCTGGACCCCCGATCCTGAACCCTGCTCCTGTAGCCGCTGCAGGGACGGCCGGGGGGACAGCGAGGGTCCTGGGGGGTGACAGCTCTGGGGGCTGATGAGGGACCCCCTGCTTTGGGGGGAACGATGAAGGTCCCAAAGCCCTCGGACATAGCGAGGGTCCTGTGTCCTGAAGGGTGACAGGGACCCCCTGCCTTGGCGGGACAGTGAGGGTCCCAAAGCCCTTGGGGGTGCTGATGGTGTTGCCGTGCTGGGAGGATGGCGATGCTCCTGATGCCTTCGGGGATGGTGAAGGCCCCAGTGCCCTGGGGGACAGCGAAGGTCCTGCAGCCCTGAGAGGGTCCCGCTGCCCCTGAGGATGATGAGGGTCCTGCTGCCTCGCCCGTTTCTGACCCGCAGCCGGTACCGTGTGCCGGTAGAGGGGAGCTGGGCCTCCCCCGCACCTCGGGGCCACCACGGCAGGGACGGGCCGGGCTCTGGAGCGGCATCGCGGGCCGGTACCGCGTGTGAACGGGACCCGCAGCGCTGTACCTGTACCTGTATCACACCGGCCCCGGCCCCGATGCCCTGCTCGTACCATACTGACACCGACACCGGCACCGGACCCCTGCCGGTACCATACCGACACCGACACCGACATCGACACCGGCACCGGACCCCTGCCGGTACCATACTGACACCGGTACCGACACCGACACCGGCACCGGACCCCTGCCGGTACCATACTGACACCGATACCGACATCGACACCGGCACCGGACCCCTCTCGGACTGTACTGACACCGACACTCCTGCTGGATCTCTGCTTGTACTACACCGACACTGATGCCGGCACCGGACCCCTGCCGGTACCATACTGACACCGATACCGACACCGGCACCGCACCTCTGCCTGTACATTATTGACACGGACACCGGACCTCTGCCCGGACCATACCGAGACCGATGCCGGTACCGACACCAGACCGCTGCCCGGACCATACCCAGACCGATACCGGTACTGACACCGGAGCCCTGGCCGGACCATACCCAGACCGATACCGGTACCGACACCGGACCCTGTCCCTGCCCACACCCACCGGGGGGCGCAGCCCCGGCCCCGCACGCGCATGCGCGTAGGACCCCCCCCCAACGCCACGCGCGTGTCCCCCCCCCACCCCGTCCCCGTCCGCGGCGGCTCGAGCCCGGTGACGTCAGGCGGGCGGCGGCGCGCTCTCCATCTCCCCCCCCCCTCCCCAAAATCACCGTCC
>JAWWEY010000099.1:3725375-3743575 GCA_035582745.1 Loriotus luctuosus
TCCATGCTTCCTTCCATCCGTCTGTCCATCCATCATCCATCCATCCATCCATCCATCCATCCATCCATCATCCATCCATCCATCCATCATCCATCCGTCCATCCATCCATCCATCATCCATCCATCCATCCATCATCCATCCGTCCATCTGTCTGTCAGTCCATCTGTCCGTCCATGGCTCCATCCCAGCCTCCTGGGAACAGGGGATCACTCATTATTTTTGTTCCCATCAAAATGGATGTGCACGAGGAAGGAAGAGTCAGCAGCAGTGTCATCCTCATCCTCAGCACCTCAGCGTTCCTGGGCATGGGGAATGAGGGAAGGAGAGCTCTGGGAGTCCCAGGGAGCAGCTGGCCAGGGGACATCGCTGTCCCAGATGGGTTTTGGGATTAGGATGCTGTGTTGGGCCCAGCTCTGGAGGTGCTCCCTCAGATGGGGTGGTGGAGTCACTCTGGGAGGAAACAGAGAGCTGGGATGGGTTAGGTGAGGTGTGGGGTGGGAATTGGGGGGTGTCTGCAGAGGGGTCCCAGCTGTGGTGACACCAAGGATGGCAGCTACACCAGTCCTGCTGTGCCTGGAGCTCTGCTCTGGCCAGGCTGGAGCAAAGAACCACCCGTCCCCATGTCCCACATGGACACAACCACCACGGGGCCCAGCAGAATCTCCTTGTCCCCCATCCCAGGTTCCCCCTTCACGCTGTGCTTGGCAGAACCGTCTCCTCCCGAGCAGTTCCTGGTTCGGCTCCGCGTTTGTTTATTCCTTAAGGCAAAAATGATGCAACGGCCCCTCCGTGGGAGGGATGGGGGGCTGGGATGGGCTGCCTGCCTCCAGTCAATCAGCAACCCTGGAAAATTACAGCAGGAGGACTCAGAGGCTGGAAGAAATCCGTCCTGATTGGCGTGTTCTGCTCGCTGCGTGCATCTGTGCTCCATCCCCGGGGACAGGTGACCGCAGCACGGACCCCTTGGGTGCTCTCCCTCTCCACCTTCTTCCTCTCTTCCCTGGGGCTGGTGCCAGGAGCAGCCTGTGGTGCTGTGGGTGCACCTTGTGTCCCTCTGTGAGGAGGTCATGGATGTTGGAAGACTCTTGGGTTTGGTTCAAGCCCCCTGAGGGTTCATCCCTGGAGGACATGGGACCCCTGATGCCCCTGTGCCCCTCCTGGCACTTCCAGGACGGGGAATTTGGAGCATCTGTGGCACACAGAACACAGCCTGGCATCTCCTCTCTCCTCACCACCATGTCTGGGATGGGGTCTGTGTGTTTTATCACCACCACAGACCCCAAACTTTGGAATCTCTCAGTTCTTCAGGAGCAGTTCCCTCCCCAGCTGATCTCTGGAGGGGCTGCACCTTCCTCAGTGGCTCTGCCCACCTCCCCCAGTTCCCACTTCTAGACACTGTGAGGGTGTCAGGGCGATGCTGTGCCCCCCAGGACATGGAGACTGGGGTGCCAGGGCACATCTGTGTGCCCAGGGGATGAGTGGAGCCTCCCTGCTCCTGCCCAGGCTCACTCCCAACCTGGCAGCCCCCGTTGTCTCCAGGATTGCCAGGCTGGCTTTTCTCACTCCATCCCAGCACCGGGGCTTCCAGCAGCCTCTCATCTCCCTTATCTCCCTGGCAAGGGAGAAAAATGACTTTTATTGCTGTCATTTTTTACTTTTATTACTCATTTAATCTGTGTTTGAGCCGGGCTGTGAGTGCTGCTCCTGCCGAGGCTCCGGAGCCCGGCGGTGTTTGCGTTCTCCTGTTGGAGCTCTTGAAATTCCGTCAGGCACGTGCCAGCTTTTCCTCCCTGGGGAATCCTTTCAAGTATTCCCTGGCTTTGCTCAGGTCCCTTCCTTTGAAGTGTTCCCTGTTTTTGTTCAAGTCCCCTTTCCTGTCTCCAGTGCTGCTGGTTTTGTGTGAGTGGCTCACACACGGTTCTTGCACCGTCAGTTTTTGCTCCACGGAGCTTTCCTGAGAGGAAAACACTTGGATAGGAGCCTCCATCCTGTTGGAGATCAAAGATGAGGGGCTCTGAGGGAGGAATTTGTTGTGCCTGCTTGGTCCATCCATTGATCTGAGGGTTCAGGGTGCCTTGGATCTCTCATCTTGCCCTGCTGGATCTGCTCTTGGCCTGGTCCTGCTGAGCTCTGAAGTGACCCAGAGGCACCACCAGGACCCTCAGTGCTGCCATCCATGTCCATCCTGATGGCACCAAGTGGATCATCCCACCCCTGCTCCTCCAGCTCTTCCCTCATTGTATTTTCCACCCCATCTGCATCTCCCTGGGCTGTTGCCAAATCAACTGCAGGAGGAGGAAGAATTGCTTTTTTTTCTATCTTTTTTTTTTTTCCCTGAGTGGTTTTTTGAGGTTAAACATTCCTATCTAATTCAGCTCCTTGGGGTGTACCACAAGCTTGTCACATGTAATAAATTGGCTCATTTATTAGCACCAACACGGTCAAAAGCAAACAAAGTGGCTTGTGGATTAATCCTGCCCCTGTTTGGGATAAGTGGTTTGATCCTGGCTCTTTGCAGGGAATAATGGACATGGCAGAGCAGTTCTGGCTGATGAATTGGGCTCTTCACTCCAGCCCCTCCATTCTCCTGGTCCATATATTGATGTTATTTAATTAACCCATAATTTGCAATTACTGTGGGCCCAACCCCCTGCAAAAAATAAATCTGTGCAGTGGCACCCGGGAAGGAATTCTCCCAGGAATCTGGCAGTGGGAAAGAGGGGAAGCTCAAATCCCTGCTGGCTGTGACAGAGTAGGGTCCCCAGGCCAGTCTGCTCACTGGGAGCACACTGGGATGTGTTTGAGACTCAGGGCAGAGTTCTGACATCTAGAACCTGTTAAATTGTTAAATTCCCATTTTTCATGCATTCCTTGAGCTGGAATGGGGATCACTGCCCGGGATGGACAGAGGGAAGTTTTGGCTGGGATGGATTGAGGGTCCTGCTCAGTGTGAGGGGGGGAAAGTATCACAAACCCTGGGCTTTCCCACATCCCCCTGTGCTTCCAAGGGCTTTTATCCCCTCCTTTAGCCCAGGGATCACACCCAGTGTCCCTCAGAGGTGTGGGGTGAGGAGGTACCCTGGAGGATCCCCTCACCCCAGTGCCAGGCCAGTCTGCTCACTGGGAGCACACTGGGATGTGTTTGAAACTCAGGGGAGAGATCTGACATCTAGAACCTGTTAAATTCCCATTTTTCAGGCATTCCTTGAGCTGGAATGGGGATCACTGCCCAGGATGGACAGAGGGAAGTTTTGGCTGGGATGGATTGAGGGTCCTGCTCAGTTTGGGAGGGAAAGGGGTCACAAATCCTGAGCTTTGTGGTTCCCTTCCCACATCCCCCTGTGCTTCCAAGGGCTTTTATCCCCTCCTTTAGCCCAGGGATCACACCCAGAGATGTGATATGAGGATGTACCAGCACACAGAGCTCTGTGTGAGATGTCACCCTCCTCTCCAAGGAGAGCTGGAGCTTATTTAGGGCAAACTCTGCTGTTGGAGCTCCTGGTGAAGGTGACTGGGCTAAAATGGGACCGTGCCTGGACACGGTGTGTGTGTGCTGTGGAAATAACACCAAAATAGCTCTGTGGATCCCCCCTTCTCACTGCTCCTGGGGGCCCAGGGGGATCCACTGAGCTATTTGTGCCAGCCCTGCTGAGGGGAGGGTGAGGCACAAACAGCCCCTGGGAAATGAGATTTCAGTGTTTTGGCTGGGCAGAGATGTGTTGGTAGCTCTGAAATGTGGGTTTGGGGCAGGGACAGGGGTCAGGATTTGCAGGGGCTGTGCCAGGGCCCGTTGTCACCCCTGCAGCCACCTCCAGCTCAGGGTGAAGCATTGCAGGAGCTTTTCCTGGGGTTTCAGGCCATTCATGGATTTATGGTGTGTTTGTTGTTTGTCTCCATGCCTTGCTGCTTTTCAGAGGAGCTTAAAAATAAAACCTGCCTTCCTCTGTAATTTTTCCAGTTAATAATGGAGATGAAATCTCCTTGTGCTGGGCTCAGAGGGGCCCCCCACGTGTGCCAGAGCCTCGGGACACGGAGAGAGTTGGCACCCAGGGAGCCACAATCCCTGTGCTGACCCCTGTGCCCTTTGATGCCCTGCAGGTCCCCAAAGCAAAGTGTCCCGGTGCCAACCCAACGAGCACAACTGCCTGGGCACAGAGCTGTGCATCCACATGAGCAAACTCTGCAACGGCCTCCACGACTGCTTCGACGGCTCCGACGAGGGCCCGCACTGCAGGGGTAGGTCTGGGGTCCCAGAAAGGGGGGACCCCAATGGGGTGGGAGTTCCTGTTTTGGGATGAGGGTCCTGTTTTGGGATGAGGTTCCTGTTTTCTCCTCTTGAGTGTGAGCCCCAGCACACTCAGCTCAGCACAGTCTGTCATGGTTTGATGCTGGTGCAATACCAGTGCGCCTATAAAAATATATGTGAGTGCTGTGAGATAACCCTAATCCTAAGTTTAACCCTAATCCTAAATCTAACCCAACCAGAAAGAGAGGTTTGGGGTCCCAGAAAGGGGGGGTCCCCAATGGGGTAGGAGTTCCTGTTTTGGGATGAGGTTCCTATTTTGGGATGAGGTTCCTGTTTTCTCCTCTTGAGTGTGAGCCCCACCACACTCAGCTCAGCACAGTCTCTCATGGCTTGATGCTGGCTCAATACCAGTGCACCCATGAAAATGTATTTTTTCTCAAATGAGTGCTGTGAGATGTGACCAGGTTTGGGGGTCCTAAAGTCCCAGGAAATAGGGGCTGTCCCAATGGGGTAGGATTGATGAGGTTCCTGTTTTCTCCTGTTGAATTTTAACCCCACCACACTCAGCTCAGCACAGTCTGTCATGGTTTGATGCTGGCTCAATACCAATGCATCCATAAAAATATATTTTTCTCAAATGAGTGCTGTGAGATAACCCTAACCCTAACCTTAACCCTAATCCTAAATCTAACCCAACCAGAAAGAGAGGTTTGGGGGTCCCAGGAAAAGGGGGCTGCCCCCTGGGATAGTCCCCAACAGGGTAGGAGTTTTGGGATGAGGTTCCTGTTTTTCTCCTCTTAAGTGTGAGCCCCAGCACACTCAACTGTCATGGTTTGATGCTGGCTCAATACCAGTGCAGCCATGAAAAGATGTTTTTCTCAAATGAGTGCTGTGAGATAACCCTAAATCTAACTCTAACCCTAACCCTAAATCTAATCCTAACCTAACCCTAACCCTAACCCAACCAGAAACAGAGGTTTGGGGGTCCCACAGTCCCAGGAAAAGGGGGACTGCCCCATGGGGTTCTCCCCAATGGGGTAGGAGTGATGAGGTCCCTGTTTTTTTCCCCACCACTCTCAGCTGTCATGGTTTGATGCTGGCTCAATACCAATGCACCATGAAAAGATGTTTTTCTCAAATGAGTGCTGTGAGATAACCCTAAATCTAACTCTAACCCTAACCCAACCAGAAAAAGAGGTTTGGGGGGCACAGGGTCCCAGGAAAGGGGGGCTGCCCCAATGGGGTGGGAGTAATGAGGTTCCTGTTTTCTCCTCTTAAATGTGAGCCCCACCACACTCTGCTCAGCACAGTCTCTCATGGTTTGATGCTGGCTCAATACCAATGCAGGCATAAAAATATATTTTTCTCAAATGAGTGCTGTGAGATGTGACCAGAAACAGAGGTTTGGGGGTCCCAGGAAAGGGGGGCTGCCCCCTGGGATAGTCCCCAACAGGGTAGGAGTTTTGGGGTGAGGTTCTTGTTTTTTCCTCTTGAATGTGAGCCCCACCACACTCAGCTCAGCACAGTCTCTCATGGTTGATGCTGGTGCAATACCAATGCAGCCATAAAAATACGTTTTTCTCAAATGAATGCTGTGAGATGTGACCAGAAACAGAGGTTTGGGGGTCCCAGGAAAGGGGAGCTGCCCCAATGGGGTAGGATTGATGAGGTTCCTGTTTTCTCCTGTTGAATTTCAACCCCACCACGCTCAGCTCAGCACAGCCACAGATCCAGAGATTATCCAGAGCTGCTTGGAAGTGAAATGCCCATCATTCCTGAGCCTGCAGCCATGAAATAGCTGCATTGTCTCCTGGGCTTAAAAGCTCCATGCCTGGGGTTCTGGTCCAGATAAGAGATACCACTGTGGGGTTTTTTTTCCTAATTTCCAGGAGCTTTGTCCCCTGCTCCTGGCCTGTCCCCGTGGCTAATCCTGCTGGAAAACTCCCTAAACCAGCGTGCTGCTGTGCAGATTAATCGCTCAGAAACGTGTGTCCTGGGCTGACCTTGTGTTCCAGAGCCTCTGTGCTCCCCAACCCTTCCCTGCCTGCCCCGGGGGGCTCCTGTGCTCCACCAACACCCCTGACCCCAAAGGGCTGCTCCCTGTTGGGACCCAGCTCCTCTCCACTGCCTGGATCCCATGGGAGCAGCTCCTGCAGCTGTGCTTGAGATGAGAATGAATATTTCAGCGAGAGCTCTCGTTCCTTGAGCGGGATCTGATTTTTCTGAGCCACGTGAGCCGTGCTGGGGCAGCTGCTCAGGGCTTTGGGCACCTGGTGCTCGCAGGTTTGGGCACGCTGGGGCTGCCAGCCCTCGGTGGGGCTTGAGCTGGGTGCTGAGTGCCCCCCTGCCCGCGGCTGGTGCCACCCCAGGGAGGCATTTCCTGCATTTCCTGGCAGCTGCTTGCCAGTCCCAGCCTGCCACTGCCCCAGGCGTGGGCAGGTGAGCTGTGACCTCAAGGTGTCACCTCGAGCTGTCACCCTGAGGCGTCACCCCAAGCCATCACCCCAAAACATGACCTCAAGCCATCACCCCAAGCTGTCACCTTGACCTGTTACTCCAAGTGATTGCCTCGAGCTGTCACCCTGAGGCATCGCCCCAACTGTCACCCCAAGCTGTCACCCCAAGTGATGACCCTGAGCTGTCACCCCAAGTGATCACCCCAAGCCATCACCTCGAGCTGTCACCTTGACCTGTCACCTCAAGCCATCACCCCAAGCTGTGACCCTCAGCCATGACCCCAAATTGTCACCCCAACCCCTGCTCCCTGTTAGATGATCCTGATGGGGTTGGGTGTTCCTGATGGGGTCTGGTGATCCTGATGGGGTTAGGTGTTCCTGCTAGGGTTAGGTGTTCCTGGTGGGGTCAGGTGTTCCTGATATGGGGTCTGGTGATCCTGATGGGGTTAGGTGTTCCTGCCATGGGGTTAGGTGTTCCTGCCATGGGGTTAGGTGTTCCTGCCATGGGGTTAGGTGTTCCTGCCATGGGGTTTGGTGTTCCTGATGGGGTCTGGTGATCCTGCTCACCCAACCCTTGGTCCTTGGTGCCCATCCTGGCTGACATCCTCTCTCTCTTCCATCCCTGTAGAACAACTGGCCAACTGCTCAGCCCTGGGCTGCCAGCACCACTGTGCCCCAACGCTGTCCGGCCCCGTGTGCTACTGCAACCACTCCTTCCAGCTGGCTGAGGACAGGAGGAGCTGCAGAGGTGGGGCTGGGCTGGGCAGAGCCCTCAGTCCCTGCTGGGGACAGGGCCGGTGGCACTGCTGGGGCTTGAGAAAGGGGATGGGGAGAGCTGGGGTCAGCACGGGGCAGGTGGGATGGGCTGGGATTTATGGGATGGAGTGGGATTTATGGGATTGATGGGATGGGATGGGATTTATGGGATTTGTGGGATGGGATTTATGGGATGGGATAGGATTTATGGGACTGATGGGGTTGATGAGATTGATGGGATGGGATTTGTGGGATGGGATCCATGATGGGATTTATGTGATGGGATGGGATGACATCCATGGGATGGCATTTATGGGATGGGATGGGATCCATGGGAGGGATGGATGGATGGATGGATGGATGGAATGGGTTGTATGGGATGAGAATCCATGGTATGGGATTGATGGGATGGCATTTATGGGATGGGGTGGGATTTATGGGACTGATGGGATGGGATTTATGGGAGGGGATTTGTGGGATGGGATGGGATGGATGGATGGATGGGATGGGATCCATGGGATGACATTTATGGGATGGGATCTGTGGAATAGGATCCATGGGATGGCATTTATGGGATGGGATCCGTGGAATAGGATCCATGGGATGGGATTTATGGGATTTATGGGGTGGGATTCCCTAGCAGGCTGCTGTGACAGTCCCTTTGGCTCTGGGATCATCCTCTCCTCTCCAGCTCCACCTTGGAGAAACTGTGGAGCTTCATTTCCTCTTCAAGCAGCAAAGGAGGGATTTTCCTTGTCCAAACCTTGGATTTTTTCCTGTCTTTCCCAGACTTTGATGAATGCACCGTGTATGGGACCTGCAGCCAGACGTGCACCAACACAGAGGGCTCCTACACGTGCAGCTGTGTCGAGGGCTATCTCCTGCAGCCAGACAACAGATCCTGCAAAGCCAAGAACGGTGAGAGCCTCAGCAGGGAGAGCTTCAGGGGGTGCCTCGGGGCAGCTCTGCACACCACAGCCCCCTGAATTCTCCACACTGGGCTCTTCCCTGGGGTTACACCCACAGGGCTGAGCTGTGCCCTGACCCTGCTGTCCCCTCCTTGTCCCCAGAGCCCGTGGATCGCCCTCCCGTGCTGCTCATTGCCAACTCCCAGAACATCCTGGCCACCTACCTGAGCGGGAACCCCGTGCCCAACATCACCCCCACCAGTGCCAAGCAGACCACGGCCATGGACTTCAACTACGTGGAGGACACGGTCTGCTGGGTCCACGTGGGGGACAGCGCCTCCCAGACCATCCTCAAGTGTGCCAAGATCCCCAACCTGAAGGGCTTTGTGGAGGAAAGGTCCATCAACATCTCCCTGAGCCTGCACCGTGAGTGTCCATTCCCTGTCCTGCTCCCCCATCCCCAATTCCCAGGCCGTGGTGGGTGCAACTGGGAAGGAGGCAGCTTCCCACAGGTCATTCCCTTTCCTTTTGTTGTTATTTTTATCCAGTTTAGTAATTTTTTGGTGTGCTGATATGAGGAGAAATGATACAGGGAGGAGTGGAGCAGGTTTTGGCATGGCAGCTCTTGTTTCCTTTGGTCCCACCCCATAGAAATGACCAAGTCCCACCCCAAAAAGTGACCAAGGACAAACTCCCAACCCAGAGGTGCCTCTGTGGGTGCCACTGAGTCCTGCTGTGAGTGGCTGGTGGCAGTTTCCTTCTGCTGGTGGCCAGAACGAGTGTGGTCACAGCTCCGTGTCCCATTTGGGTTTGCTGCTCCCAGCTCTGCAGCCAGGATGGGAGGGAGGGTCACTGGTTGGGATGTTGGTGCTCTCTGAGGAGTCCCTGTGGGCTTCCAGCACCTTCCATGAATGCACAGAGCAGTGAGTGCCACAGCTGGGGAGAGCTGGGCTGTGGGACACCATTCCTGTCCCTGCTTTGATCCTTTGCCCGAATCATTTGGGGTGGAACTGGGGGATCTGGGGCTTGCAGTGGGTCTCTGACAGGTTTTTGCTTCCCCTGGGGGTGTCTTTTGCCTCCTGAAAACAGGGAGGCTTCCAGGGGGAAGAAGAATCCCCTTACCCCACCCAATGTGCTGTTGGGTGAGCAATGGCTCATCCAGCAAATGGGGATGGACAGATTTCTGCAAAGGAGTGAAGGTCCTGGGTGGATGTTGGAGCTGAGAGGGATTCTGTGCTGAGGGCAGTGGGGTTTGAGCTGGGATCCTGGGGGCCCTGGGGGTCCTGAGGATCCTGGGGGTCCTGGGGATCCTGGAAGTCTTGGGGGTCCTGAGGATCCCAGGGGTTCTGAGGGTCCCAGGGGTCCTGGGGATCCTGTGGATCCTGGGGGTTCTGAGGATCTTGGGGGTTCAGGGAGTCCTGAGGATCCTTGGGATCCTGGGGGTTCTGAGGGTCCTGGTGGTCCTGAGGCTCCTGGGGGTTCTGGTGGTCCTGAGGGTCCCAGGGGTTCTGAGGGTCCTGGAGGTCTTGGGGTTCTGGGGATCCTGGGGATCTTGAGGGTCCTGGAGGTTCTGGAAATCCTGAGGATTCTGGGGGTCCTGGAAGTCCTGGGGGTCCTGGAGGTCCTGGGGATCCTGAGGGTCCTGGTGGTCCCGGGGGTCCCGGGCTCTGTGTGTGGCAGGGCTGGGCAGGCTGTGGGCACTCTGAGGCTCTGTGTGCACAGTTAATTTCAGCTCACCCTGTGTATTTTTAGGGCTGGGTGTATTTTTAGGGAGAGGCCTCACCCTTTGCTCTCCCGGGCCGTAGATAACGTGGAGTTGAGCAGGACGGGGCTCAGCTTCCTGCTCCCCTCCCGGGATTTTGGGGTTTCCTTGGGATTTTAGGGGTGTCCCTGGGATTTCAGGGGTATCCCTGGGATTTTGGGCGTCTCTTTAGGTGCCCCTCTCCCTCAGAGCAAGGCTGGTTCATCACAAAGGAAGTGAAGCAGCGAATTCCCCCAGCACTGAGGGAGCTGGGGTGAGGATGAGGAGATAATGTCACTCTCCTGCAGGACACTGTGAATCCAATTAGTGCTTTCCCTCTTTATTTCCTTCTTTATGGCATTATCTGCTCCCAGCAGGAACGGGGGCCTCCCTGGTGCCTGCTGCTAATGGGGTTTGAGCTGCAAACCCCTCTGATGGGGGGAGATTGATGCTGAGGGGCTGCAGAGCAGCAGGGGGACACCCTGGGATGATCCTGGCTCCGACGGCTCCGCTGCCTCCCTGTCCTGCAGGGATTTCTGTCACTTGTGCCGTGGGAGATGTGTTCAATGAGGGCTGTTCACAGCCCTTGGCACGACCCCGTGTCCTCAGAGCTTTATTGTTCCCCTCGGTCTTTACACTCCCGAAGCTTTCTGCTCTCCTCGGGGCTCCCTGCAGCGCCTCCCCCTCGGCTGCCACCTCGCTGCCCGTGGGCATTTGTCACAGGCACTCATTTCCTCACTTGATCTGAGCTGGCTGCTTCCCTGCCCCCAGGGCTTTTCATCGGGGACACTCTAAAAATCAGAGACTGGTGAAGATTTCCATGCATTTCTCTCACAAAAATTCCCGTTTTGTGCTGGAATTGGATCATTTCTCTCCACCATCAGTCTGAGTGGGCTGAGGGGGCTCTGGGTACCTCAGGGCTGCTTCCCTACCCCCAGGTCTTTTTATTTGAGGCACTAAAAAATCAGAGGCTGGTGAAGCTTTCCATCCATTTCTCTCACAAAAATTCCTGTTTTGTGCTGGAATTGGATCATTTCTCTCCACCATCAACTTGGCTGGGGGGCTCTGGGTACCTCAAGGGCTTGGTGCCAATGGCCAGCACAGGTGGGATGATGTGGGGAGGGGTCCAGCCTGTCCCCATCTCCACCTTGGAAGTGGCACCATCCTGGGTGCCCAGTGTCCCTCTGTGCTCACCCCCGTGATGAGAATGAGGCAGGGGAAGGGCTCGTCCTTCCTGCCAGCACTGAATTGTAACAACAGCAACTTGTCTTATCCTTCCTCCCATCCTGCTGTCCCTCTCCTCCTCTCCGTGTGACAATCCTGCAGTGTTCCCTGCCTGGCAGGCTCAAGGACAGAGGCTCAGGCTGCCCTGACCCCTTGGAGCATCATGATGGCACAGGGGGGTTCACTCTGAACCCCCTGTCAGCCCTAAACCCCTCTGGAGTGGGGCAGGGACAGTTGGGGACCTGTCACAGCTCCCCTTGGACCCTCAGTGCTCCGTGGCAGCTCCTTGGCCTCCGAGGACTTTGTGATCCCGTGGGTTTTCTCAAGCAGATTCCAACCTCCACGTGTTCCCCCAGACAATGTCCTTGTTTGTTTGCACTTGGGCTTCCAAGGAATTTCTGAGCCAAACGGAGCACTAAAAAATAATAATTAAAATCTGTTGCTGGGCTCTTGTGCTGCTGCTTTTTGTGTCATGGCCAGAACTCTCTGCTCCCCCAGCTCTCCAAGCTTATCCTGCTGGCCTTGTCCCCCCATGCTGGGGTTGTTTCTCAGGGATCACATCCTTGAGCAATCCTGGGCCGTGGACCCAGGGAGGAAAAGCAGCTGTGCTGGGGGATTTGTGCCTCCTTCCATCATATTCACGTCCCCAGAGGTGACACCAGGAGGTGGGGACACCTCTCAGGACTGTCCTTGGGGTGCCACCTTTAGCTGGCACAGGCCAGGGCTGTGCTGGTCACCTCTGGGTGCCCGTGCTGGCGTTGGCAGAGGTGTTAAATCCCCGTCTCCGGTGCTCTGTGATCGGGTGACACCCGGGGCAAGGCAGGAGCCCTTTGCTTGCACTGTGGAAAAATACTGGGGAGCACGTACCAGGAGTGAGAGCTCCGAGCTTGTCCCTGGCTCTTGGGGTGGCTGCCCTGTCCCTGCCCCTCCCCTTCTCACACTCTTTTGGTTTCTTTTTCCCCTTTTTCTTTTTCCCCTTTTCTGTGGTTTATTTGCGTGGTCAGAGCTGGGAGGATCTGATCGGCAGCTGAGCTTGGTGATGCCAGGGAATGCAGTGATTGTGCTGGCACTGCCTCATCCCAGCTCTGCTGCTGCTCCCTCCCAGTCCCACAACTGCTCTCCTGTACCAAAACTGCTCCTTCCCAGTCCCAGCTCTGCTCCTTCCCAGTCCCAGCTCTGCTCCTTCCCAGTCCCAGCTCTGCTCCTTCCCAGTCCCAGCTCTGCTCCTTTCCAGTCCATCACTGCTTTCCCAGTCCCAGTGTCACCCTCCCAGTCCAGCACTGCTCCTCCCAGTCCCAGAATTGCTTTCCTGTACCAAAACCTGCTCCTTCCCAATCTCAGCATAGCTCCCCCAGTCCCAGCTCTGCTCTCCAGTCCAGCTCTTTTCCTTCCCAGTCCCAGCTCTGCTCTCGCAATCCCAGTGCCACTCTCCCAGTCCCAGCACTTCTCTCCCAGTCCAGCTCTGCTTTCCCAGTCCCAGCACTTCTCTTCCAGTCTCAGCACTGCTCTCCCAGTCCCAACTCTGCTCCTTGCCAGTCCCAGTGCCAGTCTCCCAGTCCCAACCCTGCTTTCCCAGTCCCAGCTCTGCTCATTTCCAGTCTCAGCATGGTTCCCCCAGTCCAGCTCTGCTCATTCCCAGTCCAGCACTGGTTTCCCAGTCCCAGCTCTGCTCATTCCCAGTCCCATCTCTGTTCTCCCAGTCTCCTTCCCAGTCCCAACACTGCTTTCCCAGTCCCAGCTCTGCTCCTTTCCAGTCTCAGCATGGTTCCCCCAGTCCAGCTCTGCTCATTCCCAGTCCATCACTGCTCTCGCAGTCCAGCTCTGCTCCTTCCCAGTCCCATCTCTGTTTTCCCAGTCTCCTTCCCAGTCCCATCTCTATTCTCCCAGTCCAGCACTGCTTTCCCAGTCCCAGCTCTGCTCCTTCCCAGTCCAGCACTGCTCCTTTCCAGTCTCAGCATGGTTCCCCCAGTCCAGCTCTGCTCATTCCCACTCCAGCACTGCTCTCGCAGTCCAGCTCTGCTCCTTCCCAGTCCCATCTCTATTCTCCCAGTCCATCACTGCTTTCCCAGTCCAGCACTGCTCCTTCCCAGCAGGAGCAGTCACCAATCCTGCAGCTCAGCAGGCTCCTTGCAGGGCTGCTGGGGAAAGGCAGCAGAGGTGCCACGATTTATTATTTCTCAATTTAAGCTTTGTTGTTTTCCTTTCTAAAACAAACCCCCGGGAAGGGGTTTGAAATATCAGGACATTTGATCCTGAGTGCATTATAAACCCTAAACACCAACAATCTGGCCAGCATTGCAATCCCTTCCTGGGCAGCATCAATCCCAAGCTGCCCAGCTCGGGGGGTGTTTTCATTGACTCCATTTCAGTGTCACTTGGAATGGGCTGTCCCCGTGCCAGCAGGCAGAGAGAGGAGCTGGGACAGATTGATTTCAGGGCCTTGTTGCTCTGCAGAGGAATCCAAGTACATTTCTTCCCCCACTTTGCATGGAAAGCTATTTTTCTTCCTTGCTGCCTCATCCTGGCCAAGAAAGAGGCTCTGACGTGAACTCACTTGGCAGGAGAGGGGGATGATTGGTAACTTCATCTCGTGGTTCCTTTCTGTTGGGTTTTTTTTTTTTCTCTTTTTTAACTGTTTGTGGCTGTTCTTGTTGCAGCGAGGAAGGAAAGTGGGAGATGGGGGAGAGCAGAGGGTGAGGGAGAGAAGGGCATAAATGGGAGCAGAGGATAAAGGGGATGGGGATAAATGGGAGCAGAGGATAAATGGGACCAGGACATGGAGGGGAGCAGGGGATGGGGGAAATCAGGGGATGGGAGAGAGAAGGGGATAAATGGGAGCAGGGGATAAAATGGGAGCAGATGATAAATAGGAACAGGACATGGAGGGGAACAGGGGATGGGGGAAATCAGGGGATAAATGGGAGCAGGGGATGGGAGAGAGCAGGGGATAGAGGAAATCAGGGAATAGGGGAGACCAGGGGATAAATGGGAGCAAGGGGTGAATGGGAGTGAGGAATAAAATGGGAGCAGGGGATAAATGGGAGCAGGTGATAAATGGGAACAAGGGAGAAATGGGACCAGGAGATAAATGGGAGCAGGACATGGAGGGGAGCAGGGATAGGGGAGAGCAGGGACCAGGATGGATGGGAGCAGGGAATGGGATGGGTGGGAGAAGGGGATAGAGGAGAGCAGGGACCATGTGGGAAATCAGGGATTGGGTGGCAGCAGGGGATGAAGGCAGGAGCTGGAGGGAGCAGGGGATGGAGGACACAGGGGCTGTCTGGGACTGTGCACTCACACCAGCTCATTGTGTGGCAGGGGACAACATCACGATGGTGACTTTAATCAGTCTGTTAACGAAGATCTGACACTCAGGACCCCGCTGTGGCTCTGCCCAGCACCTCTGACTGCCCTTTCCTGCTGTTTCCCCTCGTGGGGAGCAGAAATGAATATCCCAAAGGGACTGAGACCCCTTGAAGCCCCCCCCAGGCTGTGGTGGCAGGGCTGAGCTGCATTCCCACATTGCTGGGGACAGAAGGGTGACACAAATGTCCTGAGTCATCAGGACGCTCAGGGATGGGTTTGGTTTCACATGGACAGGAGCGTGTCTGTCCCAGCACACGTCTGTCTGTCTGTCCCAGCACACATCTGTGTGTCCATCCTGCTCTGCCTCGTGCCAGGCTCACTGCAGGAGCCCCCTGGGACCCTTCCTGGCCCCATTTCTGCTTTCTCCTCCCCCCCAGATCACCCCAGTGCCGGGTTCCCATCGAGCCTGTGTCTCTCTCCTCTCACCCAGAAGGAAGCCAAGTGCCCCGTGCCTCCCCCTCGGCCTCTGTGGAATATTTGTGCCCATGGAATGGGCTCATTAAGGCAGAGTAATTAGCAGTCCCTTGGCTGCCCTCCACAGCTCATTCCATTCCCTGTTCCTGCTCTTCCCACCTCCTGTGCCTCAGCCAGGCTCTGCAGGGATGCTGTGGGGTTGAGCCAGGACATGGGGAGGAGGGAAAGTTTGGGGTGTCCCCACTCTGGGGAGCTGGAGGTGGTGTCAGTGAGGGGCTGGAGAGGTTCTGGTGATCCCTTGGATGTGGGAGATGCAGCCATGGAGCAGAGCATGGCCTCAAGAGGAGGCAAATTTGGGGTGTCCTCACCTTGGGGAGCAGAGATGGTGTCAGAGAGGGGCTGGAGAGGTTCTGGTGATCCCTTGGATGTGGGAGATGCAGCCATGGTGTTGCACCAGAATGGAGAAGAGGAGGGAAAGTTTGGGGTGTCCCCACTTTGGGGAGCAGAGATGGTGTCAGAGAGGGGCTGGAGAGGTACCAGTGACTGCTTGGACATGGTTCCCATTCAGATACAGCTGTGATGCTGCACCAGAATAGAGAAGAGGAGGCAGTTTTGGGGTATCCCCATTTTGGGGAGCAGAGATGGTGTCAGAGAGGGGCTGGAGAGGTTCTGGTGCTCCCTTGGTTCCCCTTCCCTGGGGTTCCAAGGCACAGACAGCCCATGGACTGGCTGTCCCAGTGCTCTATGGAGAAGGGCAGTGCTCCAGGCTGGGATGTCCCTCTGAGGGGGCTCTGTCACCCCCTGAGGCACATTTGGCTGGCTCAGGTCGGGCGTGAGCGCTCGCAGAGCCCCAGGGATCCATCCCAGCACCGACTCAGACGTCCTGGCTGAGCTCCACCAGCTTCCACCCAGCGGTTCCTCCTCTCAGAGAAACATCTCAGCAGAAAGAACGGGGGGGTGAATTTATTTATTTTCGAGCCTGCTTTGCTGAGGCAACCAGGCTGACGTGCCGGCTGTGGTGGTGCTGGTGGCAGCCGTTCCCCCTTCCTGCCCTGCTCGGACACAAGGACTTGGCTGTTCCTGGGAGCAGGGGGGACCCTCAGGGTGTCCGTCCGTCCGTCCGTCCGGCGCCCTCGGGGGCGGGAGTTTGTCTTTGTGCTCGTCCTGTTAACATACTTCTAATTAAGGAAAATTGTCCCCAGGAGCAGTGTTTATCCAGGCCGGGTCACAGAGACGGGCCTTGTTCTCCCGGGGAGAGGATGTCTGTGGAGGGGGGAAAAGAGACAGAAATTCCTCCAGATTATGGCATTATGTAAATGTATCAAACGGATCATTCCCTATAAAAAAAAAGGAAAGTAGGAAACCGATGGATTTCAGCAGCCCTGGGGATTGCATTCCTGACGAGCCTCCGTTCCTGCGCCGCCGGCGTTTCAGAGCCCAAATATTCGGCGACTTCTCCAAGATGTTTTTCCTCCCAGGCCGCGTGCCCTGGGCGCCTGGGGGGCTCTTGGGGCCACCCCCCAGCCCTCCCAGGCTTCTTTTCTTGCTGGGTGGCAATTTGGCCGCGGTTCCTGCTTGTCCTTCGGGGTGGGTTGTGCCCGGAGCAGGGGACGTGGTGTGGATGGGCAGCTCTGATGTGAGCCGTGGATTCTGTGGTTTGTGTCAAGGCTGGCTGACCCCGGGGAAGCAAGAACCAGCTGTTTATAGGCCTTCAATATTCTTTATTAATTCTTTATTTCTTTATTATTCGTTATTTATTCTTTATTATTCATTATTTATTATTCGTTATTTAAATATTATTCGTTTGTGTCAAGGCTGGTTGGCCCTGGGGAAGCAAGAACCAGCTGTTTATAGGACTTTATTATTCTTTATTTCTTTATTATTCTTTATTTCTTTATTATTCATTATTTATTCTTTATTATTTGTTAGTTCTTTATTATTCGTTCTTTAAATATTCTTTATTATTTGATATTTTTTATTCATTATTTCTTTATTTTTTGTTATTCTCTATTATTCGTTATTTAAATATTATTTGTTTGTGTCAATGCTTTCTGACCCTGGGGAAGCAAGAACCAGCTGTTTATAGGACTTTAATATTCTTTATTTATTCTTTATTTCTTTATTCTTCTTCATTTTTTTATTATTCGTTATTTATTCTTTATTTTTTGTTACTTCTTTATGATTCGTTATTTATATATTCTTTATTATTTGTTATTTTGTTATTTGTTATTTCTTTATTATTAGTTATTCTTTATTATTTGTTATTTATTTATTATTCGTTATTTAAATATTATTCGTTTGTGTCAAGGCTGGTTGACCCTGGGGAAGCAAGAACCAGGTGTTTATAGGACTTTAATACTCTTTTATTGTTCTTTATTTCTTTATTATTCTTTATTTCTTTATTTGTTCTTTATTTCTTTATTTTTCTTTATTTCTTTATTATTCTTTATTTCTTTATTTTTCTTTATTTCTTTATTTTTCTTTATTTCGTTATTATTCGTTATTTAAAGCCAGATGTTGGCAGTGGTGGTCGGTCCATCTCTGTCCTCTGTCCCTTGTGCTGGGGTAAGGGGGAAATGCTCCTCAGCAATGGGAGCAGGGATTTGGTGTCAGAACTCCGTGCCCAGGGATGTTCCTGGCTGCTTCAAGCAGAGCTGGGACCTCTCCTGCCCTCCATCCCCATCCTGCTCTCCTGGAAATGCTCCCTTGAGGGGCAGCATGGAAGTGGAATTTCTCCCAGACTTGAAATCATGGAATTATTAAAGTTGGAAAAACCCTCTGAGACCCTCAAATCCAGCCACTAACCCAGATTGTCACCAAAATGTGTCCCCAAGGGCCACATCCACACATTTCAGGAGGAATTTCTTCATGGAAAGGGTTGTCAGGCACTGGAAGGGGTTCTTAGGGAAGGTGCCCATCCCTGGAGGTGTCTGAGGAACATCTGGGTGTGGCACTCAGGGATGGACTCGATGGTCTTGGAGGGTTTTTCCAACCTCAGGGATTCTGGAATTCAGGGATTTTTTTGCTGTTTTGCTCCTTTTCCTTGCTCAGTGGTTCAGGAGCCTGGAGGAGCTGCTGGGTGGCTTCA
>JAWWEY010000099.1:3875311-3886247 GCA_035582745.1 Loriotus luctuosus
GCCCTGCACCCAGGCCCTTTGCAATAAACCACAAGTTCCTGACCTGGCTGCAGAGATCTCTGCTCTCTGTCCATCCCGACCATCCTACCCCTGGCACTCCTACACCCCAGCCTGTGTCTGACAGAGGGGCAGGAGCCGAGCTGAGCCCAGCCCCAGCCCTGTGCCCGCCCTGCAGAGCCTCTGTGGGGTGCAGACGATCCCTGCGTGCATTTGGGGTTTGCTGCCCGCACCCCGCGGGCTGCCAGGGCTGTTGTTTGTTACCCACAGCAGCCAGCCGTGTTTCCCGCCGTGTTTTTCCAGGATCAGGGATCCTAACCAGCTCCAGATGCTCCAGAGGGGCGGGAGCACCGGGCTGGGAGCAGAATCCGGGGCAGGGAGAAGGGGCTGGAGCCCGGCGGTCACCTGGGGCACTCCGGGGTGACAGATGCCACCAGCACGGGGTGACAGATGCCAGCGGCGCGGGGCTGGCGGTGCCCCCCGGTGCTGGCAGAGCCCCCCCGGCTCTGCCGAGCCCCACGTGGCCGTGCCGAGCAGATTTTGCTTGGCTGCCTGGGCTATATTTAGCCGCCTGTAAAAGGGGTTAGCGAGCAGCGCTGGAGCCAGTGGCACAGCTAAGAATGTCAACGTAAGAGCAGCCAGGGATAAAAAAAGCCCAGGCCGGGCGCTGGGAGCTGCGCACAAATCCCCGCGGCTGCGGGAGCCGGAGGCGGGCCGGGCTCATCTCCGGCACCGCCGGGCCGTGGCCACTCCCTGTGCACACACCTGGAGGCTCCTCACGGTTTTGGGGTCGGTTTGCAGCGCCCCTGTGCTCAGCTGGGCTCTCAGGGCTCGGAATGGGGTGGGTTTGGTGAAACCCCCGAGTTCTGTCCCCTCTGTGCCCAGGCAGGAGGCACAAGGTGCCCCCCGAGCTGGGAGGTGTTTGTGAGGCTGCACATCCCCAGCCAGGCAGCTGCAACTTACTGGAGCATGGAGAATGGATTTGAACGCTCCTTTTTTTGCCTGTGAACACATTTTTTTGGGGATGCTGCCTTTCTGCTCGGTTAGCTCCAGCACACCTTTCCTCCCAACGCTCCCCTCGCCGCCCTGGTCTGGCCCCTTAAAGCAAGAATGGGGTAAATTCTGCCTCCTCCCAAATCTTCCTGCCTCATCCCCACTTTTCCTGCCACATCCCAGCTCTTCCAGCCTCATCCCAGCTCTTCCCACCCTCTCCAAATTCTTCCCATCCCAGCTCTTCCTGACTCATCCCAGCTCTTCCATCCCACCTCTTCCCATCCCATCCCAGCTCTTCCCATCCCATCCAAGCTCTTCCTGCCACATCCCAGCTCTTCCAGCCCCATCCAAGTTCTTCCACCCCATCCCAGTTCCTCCCACCCTATCCCAGCTCTATCTACCCCATCCCAGCTCTTCCCACTCCATTCCAGCTCTTCCCAGCACATCCCAGCTCTTCCAGCCCCATCCCAGCTCTTCCCAGCCCCATCCCAGCTCTATCTACTCCATCCCAGCTCTTCCCACTCCATCCCACCCCATCCCAGCTCTTCCTGCCCCTCCTGTGCTGCTCTGAGCTGTCCTGACCTTGCCTGGGCTCACTTCTGCCTGTGCAGCCCAGGCTGTGCCCAGAGCTGTGGGATTCCAGCCAATCCCAGAGCCAATGCACAGGCAAGGTGCTTTCCTGAGCTAATTCCCAGAAATAATTTGCACGTTCTGCTGGTCTGCTGGGGCAGGGGATGAATATTTTGGTGGCTGAGCCCCGAGAGAGGCACTTTGAGTCATTCAGTGCTCCTTTTTCCCCCAGCTCCTGTGATGAGCTGGCAGCAGGAGGAGCCTGGGGCTGGGATTGGGTCTGGCTGTGGATCCACCTCACCTTTGGGTCAGGAGGGAGCCCGTGCTGCTGCAAAAACAGCAACAAATCATTCTTTTGGTTGAAATTTTCCATTCTGCCGGGGACAGCGAGGTTGCAGATGAGCTGCAAAGACCTGTGCAACTCACTGCAGATATTCCAGCTGCCCTGACAGCCTGACCTAGGGGATAAAATCAGGAAAAGCAGCTCGTGTGCTGTCCCCCAGCAGGGCAGGATGCTCTGGGCTGGGCACACGCTGTGGGGGGAAGATCTCCAGAAGCTCCCTGATGTCCTGGGGGCAGATGGAGCTGCAGAATGCCCGTGCCCTGTGAAGGACAGGGCGGAGCAGCACACGGGGATGCAGATGGCAGAGTCCTGGAGCTCGGAGGGTGCCTGGGAAGGGCACTGCTGCAGCTCTGACACGGCCAGACTCTGCTCAGTGTGACGCCCCAGCCTGCCTGGTGACAAATCCTCTCCCTGGGAGCTCTTTGCTGGCATTTTCCCTCTGCTTTGAAATCCTGCAGGCAAGGAAATGCTCTGGCCTCCTTTGCCCCCCGGATCTCCCAGGCAGGAAGGTTTCCCCGAGGGCTGGGAGCGTTTCCTGCAGATCCATCCCTCAGGAGCCACCTCCATCCCTCCAGGGTGGCCTCCAGGCCGTGTCCTGCTGCAGCTCATGGAAAGTCCCAGCCCCCAGCCAGGGAACAACTTGCAGGTCCCCAAACCCTGTGACCCATGTCCCAAAATAGCCCCGTAAGGGAGGCACTGACGCAGCCCCGGGGCTCAGGAGTGACATTCCCTGTGTCACCTTGTCCCCAGCAGGCAAGCAGGGGCTCAGCTCTCACAGACATCTTTTATGGAAAACCCTTTCCTTAGGATTTTTCCTCCTGAGAAGCTGAGAGGCCTCAGGAACAAAATGCAAACAATGATTATCTGCTGCTGTGGAATGCAACAGGTGCATCTGTGATTGGTCTCATGTGGTTGTTTCTAATTAATGGCCAATCACAGTCAGCTGGCTCGGACAGAGACCGTGAGCCACAAACCTTTGTTACCCTTCCTTCCTTCCTTCCTTTTCTATTCTTAGCCAGCCTTCTGATGAAATCCTTTCTTCTATTCTTTTAGTATAGTTCTAATATAATATACATCATAAAATAATAAATCAGCCTTCTGAAACATGGAGTCAGATCCTCGTCTCTTCCCTCATCCCCAGACCCCTGTGAACACGGTCACACTCAGCCAGGCTGGAAATCAGACAGGAGCATCTGAAAGGGGAACAGCTCAGGGCTGCTCTCCCCCAGCAGTGACTTTTAGCCCAGATCAGAGCCCGCAGTGCTGGGCAGGGGAGTGGAAAACAGCTCTGCCCCCTCCCTGCTGCCTCCAGGAGCTGCCCCAGCCCTGCAGCAGCCCCAGGGTCCGTGGGGATTATTGACCCTCCTGCCCCAGGGGGATAAAGCAGCTGGGCAGCAGCAGGAGGAGGAGAACAGATTCCTCCAGACTGATTTTCTCCCAGTTCTGGATCCTGGGATTTTGGGGAAAATAGGATTTAGAGCAGAGCAGGGAGCAGTCTGAGCCCATCCTCGCTGGCTTCACATCCCTGATGGATCAGTCAGGGTCTCCTAAAGCTTGGAAGGGCACAAATGACAGATTTTAGGCCCAGCTCATCCTGCTGGGAGCATCCTGGGAAGAGGATCCCGAGGTCTGCAAAGCCCCAGAGCAGCAGCTGGAGGAGCAGAGGAAGCACAGAGCAGCCTTTGCCCCACACTGGGCAGCCCAAGCACCACGGCCCTGCCCTGGCCCAGCTCCCACTGGGAGCTGCCTGAGCAGGGAATAGTTTTGGAATAATTTTTCCCTTCCCAGCCGCTGTCCTGGATCCCTGAGGTTTGTACCCAAGTTCTGGGAGCTCCAGCTGCTGCTGCTCAGCATGCCCTGGATGCAGGAGGGTTGGGAGAGGTTATTCTGTGTCAGCACTGCACTAGCAGGATATGGAGGCTCTCACACACCTCCGGTGTGCCTCAGTTTCCCCAGCTCCCCCAGCCCAGCCATCCCAAAGGATCACACGGGGAGGGAATTGTTCAGCCTCGGAGGAGATGGATGCTCTGTCCTTCAGCTGTCCCGGGGCAGAGCATCCGCCGGGGCCGCTCGGGAGCTGGGGACAGGGAGAACTCTCCAAGGTGCTCCGCAGCACAGCGGGCTCTCCTCCCGTCCCTTCCCGTGCCCGCAGCATCCTCCGTCCCCTCGGCCCGCCACAGCGGTGTCACATCCGATCGGGTGCCAGGCAGGATAGACATCGCCGCTGCTCGGCCCGACGCTGCTCCGGCGAGGAGAGACAGTCAAGGAGAAAGCGGAGCGTGAGCAGCTAAAAATAGCGGCTGGCGAAGGCTCCGCTCCCCGCCGGCCGCGCTGGAGCCGCCACCGCCCGTCCCTGCCGTGAACGGGCACCGCCACCCGTGTCACCATCCCGGGCATGGCACCGCCACCGCCACCCGTGTCACCATCCCGGGCACCGCCACCCGTGTCCCCACTGTGAGCGGGCACCACCACCCGTGTCCCCCCCACCGGCTGCCGGAGTCCCTGCCGAGGTTTTGGGGTTCAGAGGTACCAGAGGGAGCCCCGGCCGTATCCTGGTGGCGCCTGGCCGTGTCGCTGTCCCCTGGCCCGTTGGTGGCTGCGGGGCTCGGGGTAGCATCGCCCGTCCGGGGCAGCAGCACCGCTGCAGGGGAAGGGACGGGATGGACACCGCGCTCCGGGCGCTGAGCATCGCCCGTGGCCATCGGCGGCCAGGGGAGCTTGGCCAGAGCCGGGAATTTGGGATCAGGCCCCAGCCGGGAATTTGGGATCGCGCCCCAGCCCCGCTCCTGCTGGGAGCAGCGTCCCCCTGCAGGGATGGGGACCCCATCACAGCGGGGTCCCTCCCAAAGCACACCCCGCTGCCCCAGCCCTGGGGACAGCCACCTTCGGGGCCGGGCGGGACATTTTGGAGCCTCTCACCAACGCCACGCGTTTCCCAGCGGCAGGGGCGCCGATGGAAGCGCTGGGAGGCGGTCACTGCTCCTGCCTGCAATTCCAGGCGGTTTTAATTCCCGCTCTGCCTCCCGCACCTCGCTGTCCTGACCCAGAGGTTCTCACCCCCACCTCGCACCCTCGGCGCTGGCCGTGTCCCCCCCTCAAGGTGACACTGTGTCAGGCCAGGAGCAGCTGGTGGCATCTGCTCCTCGCCCAGGCTGTGCCAGGCTGTGCCCAGGCTGTGCCAGGCTGTGCCCGGCGGGGCCGTGCCGTGATCCGCTGGATTTCCAGCCGCAGTCAGGGTCTCCCAGCCCCCCGCCCCCTCCCCCACCCACCACACGGGTGCACCAGCGGATTTTTTAATTCTGTTTTCCCCCAAAGATTGGGAGCCTGTCATTGATTTTGGCCGCACTAAATGGAGCTCTGTGGGTTGGGGTCAAATTGTCCTGGAGGGGGAGCAGAGCCCCCTCCACCCACCCCCCGGGGGGCTCTGGGGAACCGAATCCAGAAGAAATCGGAGGGGAAATTTCCCATTTCCCCGAGCAGGGCTGGTGGCCACGCCGGGCTGGGGGTGCAGGCGGGGCAGAGTCCCCCGGAGCTGGGGACCGGGGGATGTCACAGCCCTGTGTGAGCGCGGGGGGACGCGGGGACACCGCGGGCGGGACCCCTCGGGGCGGGTGGGGGACACGCGGGGACGTGGGGGCGAGGATCAGAGCAGGGGGTGTGGGGATGGGACCTCGTGGATCCGGGGAAGGGCCCAAAGAACGGGGGACAAAGCCCAGGTTGGGGAGAGCACCCCAAAGATGTGGGGAGAGCACCCCAAAGATGTGGGGACGGCACCCCAAAGATGTGGGCACAGCAGCCCACAGGAATGGGGACATGGTTCTGATGGGCAGGGATTCAGCTCAGAGCAGGGGGTGTGGGGATGGACCTTCGTGGATCCGGGATGAGCTGGGGAAGAGCCCCCAAGAACAGGGGACAAAGCCCGGGTTGGGGACAGCACCCCAAAGATGTGGGGACATCAGCCCACAGAGCTGGGGACATGGCAGGGACAAGGCTCAGAGCTGGGGACATGGCCCTGGTGGACAGGGACAAGGTTCTGAGCAGGAATGGTGTCCTCAAAGGTGCCAGGATGGACCCTCATGGATCCGTGAAGAGCCCCGAGGAACGGGGGACAAAGCCCAGATTGAGGAGAGCATCCCAAAGATGTGGGGACAGCAGCCCACAGGGCTGGGGACATGGCCCTGGTGAGCAGGGACAGAGACAGGGACAGGACAGAGCAGGGACAGTGCCCCAAAGATGTGGGGATGGCCCTGGGATGGGGTCCTGGAGAGCCAGGGAGGAGCCCCGAAGAAGAGGGGACAAAGCCCTGACTGGGGACAGCACCCCAGTATCCAGGGAAGGTGTCCCAGTACTCAGGATGTCCCCTCAATGCCCAGTGACAGAGCCCCAGAGATTTGGGGACATGGCCCTGATGAGCAGGGCCAGACCCCCATGACCCTGGGACAGGGCCCCAGTGACCCACAGGCAGCACCCCAAAAACCTGGGGACAAAGCTCAGTGGGAACGAGGCCCCAGAGCCCCCAAAAAAGCCCCAAAGGACAGGGGACAAAGCCCTGAGTGGGGACAGCACCCCAATACCTGGGGAAAGCCCTGGGGACACGTCCCTGGTGTCCCCAAAGAGCTGGGGACAAAGCTCCAAGAAGGGACAGCACCCCAATACCTGGGGACACGACCCTGAGCAGGGACAGCACCCAGAGCCTCAGGGACGTGGCCCTGGTGACACCGTTGAGCATTCAGGTGGCTGTGGGGACAGCAGGTGACCATGGACAGCAGCCAGTGACACTGCCCTGGTCAGGGACATGGCCTGGAGTGCTGGGACAGTGCTGGGGACCCTGGGACACTGTCCTGCTGGGAACTGTCCCCGAGGACCTGGGGACAGTGTCCCCACCCAGGGACAGAGTCCCAAGGAGCAGGGGACACTGCCCCAGGGACCCCAGGACAGCCCCAGAGGAGCTGGGGACAATGTCCCAGCACAGGGACAGAGTCCCAAGGGGACACTGCCCCAAGGGACAAGGGGATGTCACCCTCGGGAGGGGATGGCACCCTGTGAGAGGGTGACATCCACACATGGGGGTGTCACCCAGACAAGGGGATGGCACTTAGGCAAGGCCATGGCACCCCAAAAAGGAGATGGCACCCAGACAAGGGGATGTCCCCCTAACAAGGACATGGCACCCCAACAAGGGGATTGTCATACAGACATGGGGATGGCACCCAGACACAGGGATGGCACCCCAGCAAGGGGATGGCACCCCATGAGGGGGTGTCACCCAGACATGGGGACGTCACCTGGGCATGGGGGTGGCACCCCAAAAAGGAAATGGCAGCCTAGCAAGGGGATGGCACCCCAACAATTGGGTGTCACTCAGACATGGGAAAGTCACCTAAACATGGGGATGGCACCCCAATAAGGGGATGGCACCCAGACAAGGGGATGGCACCCAGACAAGGGGATGTCACCCAGACATGGGGGTGGCACCCCAAAAAGGAAATGGTAGCCTAACAAGGGGATGGCACCCCGACAAGGGGATGGCACCCAGACAAGGGGATGGCACCCAGACAAGGGGATGGCACCCCGACAAGGGGATGGCACCCCGAGGAGGAGCTGTGCCCCCATCAGGACGCTGTCCCTGCTCCCTTGCAGATCAAATGCTTCCTGGATTTCAAGGCGGGGGGCGCCCTGTGCCACATCCTGGCAGCCGCCTATAAATTCAAGAGCGACCAAGGATGGTGAGCACCACCCACCTGCACCCATCGGGGTCCTGGGGGGGTTCCCTGGGGTGGGTGGGGGTCCCTGGGGTGGGGGACAGGGTTGGGGGTCCCCTCCAGGGTTGGGGGTCCCCTCCAGGGCTGGGGTGGTTGTGGGGCTGTCACCTCCAGAGCAAACCAGCGCTGGGACGTGTCCCCCTTTGTCACCGTGGACCCTGATGGGGTCCAGACACGTGTCCCACTCCCCCTGCCCTCCCCAAATTGCCCAGATTTGGGGGTGCTGACGAGGAGACCTGAGCTGTGGCTTTCATGAGAGTCGCTCTTTTCTTCCAATAAGGCGGCGTTTCGATTTCCAGAATCCCTCGCGCATGGACCGCAACGTGGAGATGTTCATGACCATCGAGAAATCCCTGGTGCAGGTGAGGGCCCCAGACCCCCCACCCTCACCCCAGGACCCCCTCCCCGTGTCCCTCCCACTCCTCCATTCACAGCTCTGCTCTCCGTTTCCCTCCCCAGAACAACTGCCTGGCTCGGCCCAACATCTTCCTGCACCAGGAGATCGAGCCCAAGCTGCTGGGCAAGCTCAAGGACATCGTCAAGAGGCACCAGGTGGGTGGCACTGCCAGGCTGGGGGGCGCAGGGGGGCGCGGGGAGGGGGTCTCATGCCAATATTTAACCCCGGCTTCATCCCCTGCGTGTCACAGGGCACCGTGACCGAGGACAAGAGCAACGCGTCCCACATCGTGTGCCCCGTGCCCGGGAACCTGGAGGAGGGTGGGTGCAGGACGGGGGTTTGGGGGGTCACAGGGGGCTCCAGGGGGTCACAGGGTGCTGCAGGGGTGCAGGAGGGAGGTTTTGGGGGGCACAGAGGGCTGCAGGGGTGCAGGAGGGAGGTTTTGGGGGTCACAGGGGGCTGCAGGGGTGCAGGAAGGAGGCTTTGGGGGGCACAGAGGGCTGCAGGGGTGCAGGAGGGAGGTTTTGGGGGGCACAGAGGGCTGCAGGCTCCCCAGGCTCCCCGCTCAGCCCAGCCCTGTCCGTCTGTCCCGCAGAGGAGTGGGTCCGGCCCGTCATGAAGCGCGACAAGCAGGTGCTGCTGCACTGGGGCTACTATCCCGACAGGTGAGGGGGGGATGGAGATTTCGGGGACCCCCTGTGTGTCCCCCCCAGATCTAACCCCGTGTGTCCCCCCCAGCTATGACACCTGGATCCCGGCCAGCGAGATCGAGGCGGCCGTGGAGGATCCCCCGACCCCGGAGAAGCCCCGCAAGGTACCGGGGGGACCCCCGGGTTTGGGGGGCACCCGGAGCCCCCCTTCTCTCCCTGACCCTCCCCTGCCCTGCAGGTCCACGCCAAGTGGATCCTGGACACGGACACCTTCAACGAGTGGATGAACGAGGAGGATTACGAGGTGACGGATGAGAAGAGCCCCGTGACCCGCAGGAAGAAAATCTCGGCCAAGACGCTGACAGACGAGGTCAGAGGCAGCTCAGAGCCCCTCGGGGAGGGGTCCCGGGGGTCTCGCCGTGCTCAGCCGGACCCCCACGGTGCCCCCCAGGTGAACAGCCCTGACTCGGACCGGCGGGATAAGAAGGGGGGCAACTACAAGAAGAGGAAGCGCTCGCCCTCTCCCTCGCCCACCCCCGAGGCCAAGAAGAAGAATGCAAAGAAGGGGTGAGCTGGGGGGCTTGGGGGGTCTGGGGGTGGCTCTGGGGGCAGTGCTGATGGGGGTCTCTCCCTTGGCAGACCCTCCACCCCCTATAACAAATCCAAGCGCGGGCACCGCGAGGAGGAGCAGGAGGACCTGACCAAGGACATGGACGAGCCCTCACCTGTGCCCAACGTGGAGGAGGTGACCCTGCCCAAGACAGGTGAGTGTGGGGGGCAGCAGCCGCCCCCCCCGGGCTCCCCGGGGTGCTCAGCAGCACTGTCCCCCCACAGTCAACACCAAGAAGGACTCGGAGTCAGCGCCAGTCAAGGGGGGCACCATGACAGACCTGGGTGAGTCTGGGGGCCACAGCAGAGCCCCGGGAGGGACCCCGGCCTGGCAGTGCCCAAAGCCAGCCCTGACCCCCGGCCTGGCAGTGCCCAAAGCCAGCCCTGACCCCCGGCCTGGCAGTGCCCACACCCAGCCCTGTCCTCCCTTGCAGATGAGCAGGAAGATGAGAGCATGGAGACAGCTGGCAAGGTGAGCCCGGGCAAGGTGCTGGTGATGCTCACCTGCTGCTCTCTCATTCCTTGTCCCTCTGTTTTGGGTACAAAAATGCTCTTTTCTGCCCTTCCCCTCACCCCTGGGGGGGCCTTGGTCTCATCCTGCTGTGGGTGAGGATGATGAAGGGTGAGGATGATGAAGGGCGCTCAGGGGAGTCCCTTTGCCTCATCCTGGTGTGGGTGAGGGTGATGAAGGGTGAGGATGATGAAGGGTGAGTATGATGAAGGGCACTCAGGGGGATCCCTTTGCCTCATCCTGCTGTGGGTGAGGATGATGAAGGGCGCTCAGGGGGTCCCTTTGCTTCATCCTGCTGTGGGTGAGGATGATGAAGGGCACTCAGGGGGTCCCTTTGCCTCATCCTGCTGTGGGTGAGGATGATGAAGGGCACTCAGGGGGTCCCTTTGCCCACGGGGTGCTGCCCTGTGGGGCAGGACGAGGAGGAGAACGGCACGGGCAGCAAAGGGGAGCAGGCCAAGAACCCCGACCTGCACGAGGACAACGTGACGGAGCAGACCCACCACATCATCATCCCCAGCTACGCCGCCTGGTTCGACTACAACAGGTACAGCCAGCCCTGCCGAGGCCTCCCGAGCCGCCCTTCATCCCCTGAGGATGAGGAGGCCGCTCCCAGAGCCCTCCCTGAGCCTCTCCCCCCGCAGCGTCCACGCCATCGAGCGCCGCGCCCTGCCCGAGTTCTTCAACGGCAAAAACAAATCCAAGACCCCCGAAATGTGAGGCCGAACCCCCTCTCCGTGCCCGCCCGCACCCCCCCGGGGCCGTGCCCCGTGCTGAGCCCCCCGTGCCCCCCACAGATACCTGGCATACCGGAATTTCATGATCGACACGTACCGGCTGAACCCGCAGGAGTACCTGACCTCCACGGCGTGCCGCAGGAACCTGGCCGGGGACGTGTGCGCCATCATGCGGTGGGTGCGGCTGCGGCGGGGCTGGCACCCCTGGTGCCGCCTGGGGCTGGGATCCTGGGGTTGGGGGTGGGTTTGGTACCCACATGGTGCCAGGGGGCTGGGGATCCCGGGGTTTGGTACCCACATGGTGCCAGGGGGCTGGGGATCCTGGGCTTTGGGGGTGGGTTTGGTACCCACATGCTGCCAGGGGGCT
>JAWWEY010000099.1:3890005-3903759 GCA_035582745.1 Loriotus luctuosus
GGGTCCTGGGAGAGGTTATAGGGGATTTTGGGGGGTCCCGGGGGATTGGGGGGGTTTATGGGGGATTTTGGGGTCCCGGGGGGTTCGGGGGGATTTCGGGGGGTCCCGGGGAGCCCCCCCGGTGTCACCTTCTGCCCCAGGTCCACCCGGGTGAAGCTGAAGCTCTGCAGGTGGGCGCTGGAGGCGCGGATGGCCGGGGCCACCGAGTCCTGCAGGAGCTTCTCGAGGTACCGGCCCAGGAACGGCCAGGCCTGGGCAAGCACCTACCGGACAGACAGACATGGGATGGACAGACGGACACGGGGATGGACACAGGGACATGGACACCGAGATGGACACACAGACACACGGACACAGGGATGGACACACAGAGCCCTGCAGGAGCTTCTCGAGGTACCGGCCCAGGAACGGCCAGGCCTGGGCCAGGACCTGCCGGACACACGGACACACGGACAGATGGACACGGGGATGGACACACGGACACGGGATGGACACACGGACATGGACACATGGACATGGCACGGACGCACGGACACACGGACAGGTGGACACCGGGGATGGACACACGGACACGTCATGGACACACAGACACAGACACACGGACACAGGGATGGACAAACAGAGTCCTGCAGGAGCTTCTCCAGATAGCAGCCCAGGAAGGGCCAGGCCTGGGCAAGGACCTGCCGGACACACGGACACACGGACAGATGGACATGGACACCGAGATGGACACACAGACACAGACACACGGACACAGGGATGGACACACAAAGTCTTGCAGGAGCTTCTCCAGATAGCAGCCCAGGAATGGCCAGGCCTGGGCAAGGACCTGCCGGACACACGGACACACGGACAGATGGACACCAGGGATGGACACATGGACACGGGATGGACACACGGACACAAACACATGGACATGGCATGGACACACGGACACGGGATGGACACACGGACACCGGGATGGACACACGGACACGGGGATGGACACACGGACACTGGCAGGGACACATGGACACGGGGGAATGGAGGGATGGACACAGGACATGGACAGGTGGACATGGGGGGGGAATGGGATGGACACGGTGCGGGGATGGACAGACGGACATGGGGCATGGACAGATGGACACTGGGTGGACACTGGGGATGGACAAGGGATGGACACTGGGAATGGAGATGGACACTGGGGTTGAAGGGATGGACAGAGGGATGGACATCGGGAATGGAGAGATGGACAGAGGGATGGACAGAGGGATGCAGGGAGGGAGGGATTGAGGGATGGAGAGAGACGGAGGGAGGGAGGGAGGGACGGAGGGAGGGAGAGAGGGAGGGACGCAGGAGGGACGGAGGAGGGAGGGAAGGATGCGGGAAGGAGGGACAGAGGGATGCGGGAGGGATGGACGGAGGGACGCGGGAGGCGGGGCAGGCCGGACGCACAGACACACGGACACACGGACACACGGACGCACAGACACACGGACACACGGACGCCTCACCTTGTTGAGCCATTCCGCCCGCTCCACATCCGGGAAGCTGACCTGTGGGGACAGGGGGGGGCCCTGAGCCTGGGGGGGACCCCCGGGGACCCCGGGCCCCTCCGGCGCCGTGCCTCAGTTTCCCCGACCTCCCGCTCAGCCCCCAACCCCTCCCCGGAACGGGGGGTCCCGGTGCGGGGGGCGCGGACCCCTCGCAGCCCGCGGGGCCGGGCAGGAAGCGGCCCCCCCGGGCCCGGTGAGTCACGGCACTGCCGGAAGGCCCGGGCGGTACCGGGGCTGCCCCGGGGCTGCCGCGGGGAGCGGAGCGCGGGGACCCCGCCCTGGGGCGGCCACCGGGGGATGGCGGGGGGGGTCCCGGTGATCCCGGGGGTCCCGCACGGCCGCGAGCTCCGAGCGGGGCTCGGTGCGGCCCCGCCCCACCGGGAAACCCCAAGGAGCGGGTGGCGAGCAGCACCGGGGGCACCGGGAGATGCTCGGGGGGCTCCGGGGCGGTGCAGAGAGAAGGGACCGGGAGCGGGAGCGCTGCGGGATGCGCGGCACAGCCCGGGGGTCCCACCGGGGACCGCGCGGTGCCTCGGGGTCCCCCCGTGCCGGGACAGCTCCGGTGGGGCCCGGTGCGGCTGTCGGGGCTCCCCGGGGCTCCCGGGGTGTGCACGGGGCTGGGGGGATCCCCCGGTGCGCCAAGCGTGACCCAGAGCGGAGCGGAGAACCGGGAACCCCCCCGGGAAGTGCGGGGAACTCAAGCGGTGCCCGCAGCGCAGCAGAACCGGGAGAGCCTCGGCAATCCCGGGGGTCCCACCGGGGGCGGCCGCGCTTCCCAAACTCCCACCGAGAGAGGGAGGGGGAGGAAGGCGGTGCCCGGTGCGGGGATCCCGCCGGGGCTTCCCCCGCAGCGATAACGGCGCCGCAGCAGCGATAACGGCCGGGAGCACCTTACCCAGGCCGGCAGCTCCCCGCGGGCGGCGGCGCGCACCGCCGCTTCTTCCTCACGGTGCAGCCGCTCGGCCGCGCGCATCCCGCGCTCCCGGGCGCGCCGCCGCCGCCGCCAGCCCGCGTAGAGCGCCAGGGCGAGCACCACGGCGCCCGCACCGAGCCCCAGCAGCCCCGCGGCGTAAGCGGGCAGCGCCCAGAGCAGCCGGCGGCCCAGAGCGCCCAGAGCCGCCAGCCCGAGCCCGCTCCGCCGCTCCATCTCCGCTCCCGCTCCGCCGCTCCCGTTCTGCGCTCCCGTTCCGCTCCCGCCGCGGCACCGCCCCGGCCGCGCCCCGCGCACGCACGCGGCGCTGATTGGCTGAGCGGCGGGGCTCGGGACACGCCCCCACACACGCACGAACCGCCCATTGGAAGCTAGCCAGATCGTGGCCACGCCCACTGAGCGCCGCGCCCTGGCCACGCCCTCACGCGTCAATCATGGGCAGCCCGCCTACTCTTGGCCACGCCCCCGCGCTCACTTATTTTAACCACTCCTTTATTTACTACGTGGGCGTGGTCTCTGCGAGGGGCGTGGTCCCTGCGAGGGGCGTGGCCATGTCACGGCCCTGCGTGTCCCCATCCCGGTCCCGGTGTCGCCATTCCGGTGTCCCCACTGCGGTTTCCCGGTCCCAGTCCCGGTGTTCCGGTCCCGGTGTCCCCCCCCGCTCCCTGCCGCTACCGGCACAGCCGCGCCCGTGCGGTTTTGGCCTTTTTTCGTTTGTTTTAATAGCCGAAAACATTACAGGTACCAGCCGGTACCACCCCCGGTGCTCAGTCCGCCCACGGCCCCGCCAGCCGCACCGGGATGAGGGGGGTGGCACATCCCACAGCGTCCGTGTGTCCATCCATCCATCCTCATCCCGCCACCCCCCCGCTTCACCGTGAGCCTCCCCCGGTGCCGGGGGTCGCACCGGGATGAGGGGGGTGGCACATCCCACAGCGTCCGTGTGTCCGTCCATCCTCATCCCGCCACCCCCCCAGTTCACCGTGAGCCTCCCCCCGGTGCCGGGGGGGTCAGTGCGGCATGGCCGTTATCCTCATGCTCTGCGAGGCGATGGGGTAGGTGACCATGGGCGTGGTGGCGTGGCTCATGGTGATGCCGCCGAGCGGCTGTGCCATGGACACGGCCACGGGCGCCACCGACACAGCCACAGGCGCCATGGAGACGGGCGGCGGCGCCATGCCCTGCGCGATGGTCTGCGCCAGCGCCGCCGCCGCCGACAGCGGCGCGATCTCGGGGTTCATGGGCGGCGCCCCGTTGGCGGGAGGGGCGGCCTGAGCGCCCGCCGGCGCCACCAAATCCTGCTGGGTGACGGGCCGGGGCTGCAGGGCCTGGCTGCTGAGCGTGGTGTGAGTCTGGGCGATGCTGTGGTTGTAGTTGGTCACCGTGGGCGCCAGCGGCTGCTCGCTGGCCGTGGCCGTGGAGCTCAGCGTCATCACCTTGGCCTGGTTGCGGAACTGGGCGTTCTGCTCCAGCAGCACCTCGTTGGTGGCCAGCAGGTTGTTGACCTGCTTCTTGAGGTCCTCCACGCGTTTCCTGAGCAGCACGTTCTCCTCCTCCAGCAGCCGGTACTCCACGGCCCGCGGGCTGGCGAAGCCGTACTCGTAGCTCTCGTAGAGCCCCTCGGCTCGCCGCCGCTTCAGCACCGGCTCGTCGGGCTCGTAGAGGCCGTCGAAGGGCTCGTAGCGCCGTCCCTGCTCCCTGCCCCGCGCCTCGTACTCGTAATCCCGCTGCAAATGCTGGAACTTGCACTTAGCCCCGCGCTGGCAGTCCCCTTTGAGGAAATCCCTGCAGATGGGCACCTCCTCTTTGCTGTTGGGCAGATCCGCCGGCGACAGCCCCAAGCCCGCGGCCACCTTCTGGCGCAGGCGCGGCGGCAGCTCGCCCGTCTTCTTGTAGCAATCCTCGTCCTCCTTGGTGCCGTGGATGAAGCGGCAGTTGAGGCGCACGCACTCCTTGTTCTGGAAGTCGTGGCAGAAGATGAACTCGTTCTTGCGCACGCCCAGGTTGGTGACCTCGGAGATGTCGGGGTGCCGGAAGCGGCAGCGCTTGCCGCGCTTGCAGACGTTGCGCAGGAAGTCGCGGCAGATGTCGTCGTCGGGCAGCGCGGACGAGGATTCGTCGCCGCTGCTGACGCCGCCGGGGCCGGCGCCGGTGCTGGCGGGGTAACCGTCCCGGTCCGGCATGGCGCGGGCACGGAGGGGCTGCGGGGGGGAACGGAGGGGTCAGAGAGGGACGGGGAACGGGGGAGTGCGAGCCCGAGGAGGGAGAGAGAGATCGGGAATGGGGGACTGGGAATGAGGCAAATCCCACCATGAGGGGTCACCAGGAGAGAGGGAGGGACAGGGGGAGGGAGGGACTGGGAGTGACCCCGGTGCTGATGGGGAGAGGGCACACAGCCACCCCGGGGTACTGGGAGAAAGGGAGGGAGGGACAGGCAATGGGGGAAATCCCACCTTAACGGGTCACTGGAGGCGGGTGGGAGGGGTCTGCGAGGGACGGGGAATGGGGGAGTGCGAGCCTGAGGGGTCACTGGAGGAGGGAGAGAGAGATGGGGAATGGGGGACTGGGAATGGGGCAAATCCCAGCCCGGGGTACCAGGAGTCACTGGAGGAGGGAGGGAGGGAGAGGGAATGGGGTGACTCAAACCCGAAGGCACAAAGCGGGAGGGAGGGACCTGGAGGGACCCTGGTATTGATGGGGAGAGGGTCCACAGCCAGCCCGGGGTACCGGGAGGGGTCACCGGAGGGAGGGACAGGGAATGGGGGAACTCAAACCCCAGGGCACAATGAGGGAGTGACCCCGGTGCTGGTGGGGAAGGGCACTACACCCACCTCGGGGCACCGGGCACGGAGGGAGGGACCGGGAGCGATGGCAGGACCGGAGGAGGAGGAGGGGGATGAAGGAAGAACAGGGAGAGACCCCGGGACGGGGTTAGAGGGGAATTCACCCAGCCCGGGCACCGAGGGAGGGGCCCCGTGAGCACGGAAGGGAGTGAGGGACCGGGAGCGCCCCCGGTACCGGTGGGAAGGGCAGAAGGGAGGAACGAGAGCGATCCCGGAGGGTCCCGGCGCTGCGGCGGAGCCGTTACCGGGGCAGCACGGCCGGGGATCCCCCACCGCAGCCCCGGTGCCCGCCAGCACCGCCGAATCGCGGGGGGAACCCCGGCGCGTCCCCCGCGCCCCGTGACAGGACCGCGAGCCGGCCCGGGACGGGCACGAAGCGCACCGGGAGCGGCGGGGCCTGGCTGAGGGTGGAGCGCGGCCTCCCCCGGCCCAGCCCGGCACTCACCGGCTCTCGGCCTCCCCGCGGGGCCTCCGGCGCCACCAACGCGCGGCCGGTGCCGGCGGCGGGCGGGCCCCGCTCGGTGCCGCTTCCGGGGCGGCCCGGAAGGAGCCGCACGGCGCCGGCAGCGCGCGGCGCACCGGAAGTGCGTCACGCCGTGACATCATCGGCGGGAGCCGCCGTCGCGCCGTTATTGCGTGGTTGATCCCGGAACTTCCCAGGCCCGGTGGGCTCTGAGCGAGCCCGGGCCCTGCTCACGGCGCCGTTACCGGGGCATTCCTCACCCCGCTCCTGTTACCGGAGGAATCACCGCCCTGGTCCCGCTCCCGGAGAATTCTCTCCCCGGTCCCGCCCACCTGCCCCGTTACCGGAGGATTGCCGGTGCCGCTCCCCAGCCCCACTGAAGAAACCCCCGGTTCTGCCCGTCTCCTGTTCTTTGAAGACCCCCAGCCCCGTTATCGGGGGATCCCCAGTTCCATCCCCAGCCCCGTTACCGGCAGGACCTCCACGCCGGTTCCCGGTTACCGGAGAAACCCGAAACCCCCTCCCCCGGCCCCAGAGCACCCTCCCCGGTTACCGAGAGCCTCACACCGTGTAAGCAACAACAACTTTTATTCACGGCACGGCGGCCGCCGCAAAGCAAAGAACGGGTCTAGCCCGGCGGGGCCCCCCCGCGGCACCGGGACCGCACCGGGAGGGTCACCGGGCGGCACCGGGGCGCGTCCCCGCGCTGGGGGCCATTACTTGGACCTCTGCCTCATCTTCCTCCTCTTGCGCTTCAGCCTGGGGACAGAGCGAGGGCGGTGTCACCCCGGGGGGGGCAGCGGGGGGTGGCACCGGGAGGGAACCGGGCCGGGAGGGCACCGGGAGGCCCCTCCGGTGCGGCGGGGCCGGCCCGGGGCTCTCACGTACCTGCGCATTCGCTTCTTGCGCCACTGCGGAGAGAGAGGGGAGGGGAGGGAGTGAGAGAGGGAAGGGATCCCAGGGCCACCAGTGCGCCCAGTGCTCACCTGTGACCCCTGAACTCCCAGGGCAACCAGTGCTCCCAGTTCCCAACCAGTGCCCCCCATGCTCCCCAGTACCCTCAGTGCCCACCAGTCCCCCGCAGCGATCCCAGTACAACCAGTACCTCCCAGTACCCGCCAGTGCTCCCCAGTATCCACCAGTGCCCCCCAGTGCAACCATTGCTCTCCAGTGCCCATCTAAGGTCCCAGTATCACCAGTACCCACCAGTGCTCACGTGTGCCACCAGTGCCCCCAGTTCCCAGCTGTACTCCCAGTGCAACCATTGCTCCCCAGCGCCCCCCCAGTACAACCAGCGCCCCCCGTGCTCCCCAGTACCCACCAGTGCCCCCCAGACCCCCACTGCTTTGTCTCTCCCAGTCCCGTACTGATTTATTTCCCTCAGTGCCCCCAGTCCCACTGGTTTGGCTCCCCAGTGCTCCCAGTCCCACACTGGTTTACTTTCCCCAGTGCTCCCAGTTCCCACCAGCGTCCCCAGTCCTGTCCTGGTTTATTTCCCTCTGTGTTCCCAGCCCCACACCGGTTTGGTTTTCCCAGTGCCCCCAGTCCCACACCAGTTTCTCTCTCCCAGTAACGCCAGTCCCACAGGGGTTACTGGTTTGGTTCTCCCAGTCCCAGACTGGTTCAGCTCTCCTGATGCCTCCAGTCCCCCCAGTATCATACTGGTCTGGCTCTCTCAGTGCCCCCAGTACCACATGGGTTTGTTTCTCCCAGTCCCAGACTGGTTTCTCTCCCACTGCCCCAGTCCCAGACTGATTTAACCCTCACTGCCCCAGTCCCAGACTGGTTCAGCTCCCCCGGATCCTCCAGCTCCCCCCAGTCCCCCACCGGCTCCTCTCTCCCAGTTCTCCCAGTTTCCCCTCACATTCCTCCCAGTAAAGACACCCTCACGGACTCCCTAGTCCTACACCGGGACCCCTCCCGTTCCCCGGTTCCCCTCACCAGGACCCCCCAGCCCCGGGGCTCGTCCAGGCCGCAGCCCCCCCCTCCCCTCCATCCAGGCCCGGCCGCTACTGACGCGCCATCGGCCGCCCCCCGCCGCTCACCTTGGCCCTCATGGCGGTTCGGCGGGGCCCCGCTCAGTCCCGGCGGGCGGGGGGCGGCGGATGGAGCCGGATGGCGGCGGATGGAGACGGCGGCCGCTGAAAGCACCAAGATGGCGGCGGCCGAGAGGGGCGCGCGCCGTCCGGTGGGGCCTATTTATAGGGAACTCTCAGGCCACGCCCGCCGCAGAGCGAGGCACGACGGGAAATGTAGTTCCTCGCTGTTGGAGCATCATGGGAGTTGTAGTCCGGCGGCCGGCCGCCATTTTGCGCCACCGCGGGGTTCGGTCCCTCCCCGCCTCAAATTTATTGAAAATAAAAACACCAAATACAAATTTTTTCCCGGCAATTTCCGCTTATCCAAGCCTTTAACAGTAATTTTGTTGCAACCCCAAGCTCCTCCCGAGACTCTCCTTTCAAGTAAAAATAGAAAATATTTTTATATTGTAGGATAAAAGATACAAAATAGAAAATTAAATAAAACTCCCGCGAGTCTCGGTGGTTTTTAAATCCCTGCTGTGGAGTGGGAGAGCTTTTGGCTCCCGTCTCCAGGCGGAAAACTGATTTAAAAGCCTAAAATTTTGTTTTTCACTTAAAAAGAGGATTTTTCCCCCTCACAATGAGGTTTTTATTCCTGCAAAATACAGGGGTTTTACCTCAAAACGAGTTTTTTCCCCTCAACATTTCCCCTCAAAATTAGCTTTCTCCATTAATTTTACATTTCCCCCCTCAAAATCAGCTTTTTCTCCTCAAAGTGAGGGAGTTTTCCATTGAAATGAGGGGATTTTCCTTTAAATTAGGGGTTTTCCCTTAAAAATGAGCTTTCCCCCTCAAATAATTTATTTTTTCCTTCCAAAGCAAATTTTCCCCTCAAAAATGAGCATCTTCCCCTCAACTATGGGCATCTTTCCCTCAAAAATGAACATTTCTCCCCTCAGAAATCAGCGTTTTTCCCTCAAAAATTAGTATTTTCCCCATAGAAATGAGCATTTTTCCCTCAAAAATGAAAACTTTCCCTCAAAAATGAGAATTTTCCCCTCAGAAAGGAGTGTTTTTCCCTCAAAAATGAACATTTTTCCCCTCAGAAATCAGCAGTTTTCCTTCACAAATCAGCATTTTCCCTACAAAAATTAGCACTTTCCCTTCAAGAATTAGCATTTTTTCCACAAAAATGATCAGTTTCCCCTCAAAAATGATAACTTTCCCCACAAAAATGAACATTTTTCCCTCAAAATTGAGCATTTTCCCCTCAAAAATCCCACTTCCGACACCAAACCCGCCCAGGCGGGTTCCACCTCACAATCCCAAATCCCCAGAGAAAGACTGAAGAAAAAAAAACCCGGAATAAAATCCAATATCGCATCGTTTATTCTCTTTTATTTGACTTTGGTAACATTTGCACGTGTGGAGTTTTTTTGTTTTTTATTTTGGGGTGGAAAACTCGGATTTCGACGAGGAAGCACCGCGGCCTGCGGAGAACGCCCGGGAATGTTGGGTAAGGCGGGAATCAGAATTCCCAAAAAACTTGAGGGAAAAAAAGAACCAGGGGTACCGGCAAAGAAAAAAAAAACCTCAAACATTCAACTGACGGCGTTTAATCGGCTTTTTTTTCTCGTTTTTATGTGGTTTTTTTGTAAAAAATTGACTATAAAAGAGCGATACCCCTAGGCTCGGGCCTATCCCGGATCAGCGCTTCCCTCACCTCTCCCCTGAGGAATTCTGGTGGGATTTTTAGGTTTTTTCCCCCCTCAAAATTAGCAAAGAATCCTGAGGATAAAAGTGAAATAAAAATTATCCTCCGGCTCACGGGGAAAAAGGTGGAATGTGCTCCCGGGGATCTTGGGAAGGATAAAAAACACCCAAACCCGGGTTTTTAGGGAATTCAGCTCCGCAAGGCCAGAATGTCAGCGGCTTCCCGACGGTTTGGATTATTTTAAAAACCAGTTTGTGTTAAAAAATAGCGATTTTTTTTTTTTAAATCCCATAAATCAAGGCAGAGGCAGAAAAGGATCCTGGTGGGTGCATGGGTGGATGGGGGAACTTAAAATTTGGGGTTTTTTTTCCCAATTCTTAAAGTACAATCCCAAAGAGGGAAAAGATAAAATCCTGGATTGCTCGCACAGGGCACTTTTCTGGGTGGAATCACTTGGTTTTTGGGGTTTTTTTGTGAAATTTTCCAAAGAGAAAAAATTAAAAAATAAAAAAAGGCAGCAGGAGAAAGAGGAGGAGGAGGAGGAAGGAATCAGCAGCTCCCTCCACTCCCTCTCCCTGGATTTCACAGATTCACCTCTCCAAACATGGGGAATGTTAAGGATTTAATAGCGACTTTCACTCCTAATTTTTATTAATTTTTTTGCTGCTCTTTTTGGGGTGTTTTTATTCTATTTTTTTTTTGTTTGGAAGTCTGAAGTGGCCGAGAGATTCCTCCCTCCTTGGCAAAGTCAACGGGAGCTGTTGGATTCTGTGGGAATTCCAGACTGCCTGGACCAACACCGGGGCCAGATTCTTTCGTTTCCGGATGGAATTTTGTTTTTCTGGGGGTTTTTTTTTGGGGAAAAAAGGGGCGATTTGAGAACTCCAAGGGCTCTCAGTCGCCGGCCTCGTTCTCCTCCGCCGTCTCCCCCGTGGTGGCGTTTTCAGCGTTTTTGGAAGCCTGTGGGGACAAATCCAGGCATTTTTCAGGTTATTTCCCATTAAAACACCCCAAAATTCTGAATTTAGGAATTTCCAACGTAAAATGTGACTGATTTTACCTTCTTTTTCTTCTTTTTCTGGGTCTTCCTGCTGGCAGAGCTTTGTAGAAGGGCCTGGAAGAGAGGGAAGGGTGAGGAGGTGGGAAATGATTCTGGGGTTTTTTGGGATAATAAATTTGGGAATTTGGGTCATTTTGAGGGGGTTTGGTTCCCTTTCCTTCATCTTGCCTCCATGGGAGCAAGGACAGGTGACCCTGGAGAGGTGCTGTTTTATTAATTAGCAACTTTTATTCATTAATTTAAATTAATTCATAATGTAATAATAAGTTAATAACTAATAATATAATAATAAATCAGAATTCACTAATAATAAATTTATTTTAAAATTAATTCTTAATTTATTAATTTAATTGAAATTTTCCTTTATTAATCTTTCAATTAGTAAATATTCAACATTAAATATTTCAATAACAATACCTCAATAGTTCTTATTTTAATTATCACTATTTCCATTACTATTCCAGTTATAATTATCAAATGATTATGAAATTGTTACTATTTTACTCTACAACATATTAACTAACATGTTATATGTAGATATAAATGTACTGCTTCTATCTTTATATATTAATTAGATTATGTTATCTATATTTATATATTTATTAATATAAATATACAATGTAGACTATTAATAGGCTATTGATTAGACTATATAATTAATGCTATTTTTATCTTTATATATTTATATTAATAAATGTATGACTTTATTAGAGATTTTTTATTTATGATATATTTTATTTATACACAATTTATGCTATTTTATATTTATCGTATATAAAAATTTAGTTTTAAATTTATTTATATATAAAGAATTAATTCTTATTGATTAGCAATTAATCTATTAATATCAATACCTATGACAAACATATTTTCTATTTTATTTTCCAAGTCAATATAAAATCAATATTAATATTGATAACCAATATAATTAACAAAAACACTAAACAGATACATTTTTCCTATGAATATTTAATATGGAAATACAAACAAATTGATTTTATATTTATAGAGACACTTAATTTGCACATTAGCATTATTAATGACGAATATTCACAATTAACCCACCTTGAGCTCCCCGTCCTGCACCTCCAGGTCGGATTTGTAGAGCTCGGGCTCGAAGGGGCCGCTCGTGATCCTCATGGGGCCGTTGGGCATCAGCAGCACCGTGAACTTGAACTGGGCCACGAACTCCCCTGCGGGCACACGGGGGTTAACCTGGCCTACAGCCCTGCCGGGACAAACCCTGAGCTACAGCCCTGCCAGGACCTGCGGGCACTGGGGGGTTAACCTGGCCTACAGCCCTGCCGGGACCTGCGGGCACTGAGGGGTTAACCTGGGCTACAGCCCTGCCGGGACCTGTGGGCACTGAGGGGTTAACCTGGCCTACAGCCCTGCCAGGACCTGCGGGCACACGGGGGTTAACCTGGCCTACAGCCCTGCTAGGACCTGTGGGCACTGAGCGGTTAACCTGGGCTACAGCCCTGCCAGGACCTGGGGCTGACCCTGAGCTACAGCCCTGCCAGGACCTGGGGGTTAAACTGAGTTACAGCCCTACCGGGACCTGCGGGCACACAGGGGTTAACCTGGGCTACAGCCCTGCCAGGACAAACCCTGAGCTACAGCCCTGCCGGGACCTGCGGGCACACAGGGGTTAACCTGGCCTACAGCCCTGCCGGGATCTGGGGCTGACCCTGAGCTACAGCCCTGCCAGGACCTGGGGGTTATCCTGAGCTACAGCCCCGCCAGGACCTTCAATTCCTGCTGTGAGTGGCTCTGCAGCCCCAAACTCACCTGGATCCATCCCCCCCTCTCCCCCCGTGTCCCCTCAGGTGTCCCCCCCCGTCCCCCAGGTGTCCCAGGCTCACCTTCCTTCTCGTAGAGCACGTTGAAGGGCTGCAGCAGCTCGTGCTTGGCGCACTCCACCACCCCCATGCGCGCCTTCTTCTCATCCTCCAGCGCCCTGAGGGGACAGCGCACCTGAGCACACCTGGGATCACACCTGGGATCATACCTGAGCACACCTGGGATCACACCTGGGATCATACCTGAGCACACCTGGGATCATACCTGGGCACACCTGAGCACACCTGGGATCACACCTGGGATCACACCTGGGATCATACCTGAGTGCACCTGGGATCACACCTGAGTGCACCTGGGCACACCTGGGATCATACCTGGGATCACACCTGAGTGCACCTGGGATCACACCTGGGATCACACCTGGGATCACACCTGAGTGCACCTGGGCACACCTGGGATCATACCTGAGTGCACCTGGGCACACCTGGGATCACACCTGAGTGCACCTGGGCACACCTGGGATCACACCTGAGCACACCTGGGATCACACCTGAGCACACCTGGGCACACCTGGGATCATACCTGGGCACACCTGGGATCATACCTGAGTGCATCTGGGGGCACACCTGACATCATACCTGAGTGCACCTGGGCACACCTGAGTATACCTGGGAGCATCTGAGTGCACCTGGAAGCACCTGGGATCACACCTGGGCACACCTGAGAGCATCTCAGTGCACCTGGGATTACATATGAGTGTACCTGGGCACACCTGAGTGCACCTGGGATCACACCTGAGTGCACCTGGGCACACCTGGGATCACACCTGAGCACAGCTGGGCACACCTGAGCCAACACCTACACACACCTGCCTGGCAAAGGCTCCAATCCCTCCAATCCCAGCCCCATCCAGGTATCCCAGCCCCAGAATTCCCGGGATTACCTGAGGGTGAAGGGCATGGTGTCGAAGCGCCGCTGAAACCTCAAATCCCTGGAACCCCAGCCCTATATCCAGGTACCCCAGCCCCATCCAGGTACCCCAGGTAGAATTCCCAGCCCTATCCAGGTACCCCAGGTGGGATCCCAGCCCCATGCAGGTATCCCAGGTAGAATTCCCAGCCCCATCCAGGTACCCCAGGTGGATTTCCAACCCCTGAATTCCCGGGATTACCTCAGGGTGAAGGGCACGGTGTGGAAGCGCCGCTCCACCTCCCTGAGAAAACCTCAAATCCCTGGAACCCCAGCCCCATCCAGGTACCCCAGCCCCATCCAGGTATCCCAGGTGGAATTCCCAGCCCTATCCAGGTACCCCAGGTGGGATCCCAGCCCTCTCCAGGTATCCCAGCCCCAGAATTCCCAGTTTTACCTGAGGGTGAAGGGCATG
>JAWWEY010000099.1:3922344-3934974 GCA_035582745.1 Loriotus luctuosus
GGATGATGGATGGATGGCTGATGGCTGGATGGATGGTTGGATGGATGGATGCTGGATGGATGGATGGATGGATGGATGGATGATGGATGGATGGATGATGGATGGATGGATGGATGATGGATGGATTGATGATGGATGGATGGATGGATGCATGCATGGATGGATGCTTGGATGGATGCAGGGATGGATGCAGGGATGGATGGAAGGATTTCTTGCATTGGCAAGTGCACTGTTGTTCCTTTTCATATTACTTCTGCAAAAGGCATCGATTCATCAGTGTAACTGATCAGTGGGATCAATCTCCATGTAAGTCACAAGGAAACACTGGGCAGTGATCAATCAGTGGGATGGGAGCAGTGTAACTAAAGGGCCAAACCTTTTTACTGTGGAAGGAAAAAGAATGGTGTTAGAGAAGGAGGAAGAAGAGGAATGGGCTGGAGATTCAGGGGTCTTTGCCTGAATGTGCTATCTGTTGTCAGAAGGGGTCATTATAAGAGGTAAATGTTATGATGGTGGAGGATTTTGACAGTGAGGGAAGGGGACAAGGGGAAAATATCAGGGCATGCCCAGTTGATACTCTGGTTCCAGTAAAGCTGGGGAATGGAGTCACATCCTCAGAAGTAACTGGCTGCAAGGGCCTGCTGAGGAAAGTCCCAGTACAGATTGTTGGGGCAGCAGGAAAATGAGCTTTGTAGCCACTCCTACTACCCATGGCACGTATAGTTGGTGACACTAAAACCAACTAATCCATTTCTATATCCATTTCTATATATACCATCAATGACCCCTTCCCTTGCTGGGATGAGATATATTTTGTAACTTAAATGCACAAAACCTTAAATCTTTTCTGAGAACACCATGCAGCTTCACATTCCACCTGAGACAGGCTGGAAAGCTCAGATCTGCCTGTTAATGTGTAAACCATCGGAGGACATTGGAGAAAATGTTCTGGATGCCATTTCAAATGTAGTGATCTGCATGGGTCACAGAAAATGAGGTAAAGCAAAGAGAAAAAGCTCAGAATCAAAAGTTAAACCATTAAGAATGAATAAATATCCTATAAAGACAGAAGCAGAAAAAGGTCTGGAATCATGGACAAACACATTCTTACAATTTGGCATACTCAGACAATGTCAATCTGAGTTTTAGATGCCTTCCACCAGGTTTCAAAGAAGCCTCCTTCTCAAGAGTGCAGATTAGTACAAGTTTAAGAGCAATCAATCAAACATACACAGATATACTCCCAAGCATACCAAATCCTTATGGCTTGTTAACCTCAATGCTGGAAACAAATTCTTATTTTACTGTTTTGGCCTTAAAGGATACTTTCTCTTGTATCCCAATAGATGAGCAAAGCCAAACAATCTTTGCCTATGAATGAGAGAATCCTGTGGCTGGAAGAAAGATGCAGTAGGAAAGGATGCAGTGTTCCCTCAAGGATGCAAAAATAAGCCCACTTTATTTGGTGGTTTTGGCAAAAGAAGTAGAGCAATGGAAAAAAGGTAACCGTGTTCTTTTACAGTGTGTAGGTGACATCCTAATTGGAGCTGACAAGGAACAAACCTGCTTGAAAGCCTGCAGAACTTTTTGGGACTTGCTGGAATTTCCAAGAAAAAAGGTAAGACTAATACCTTAGCTTTAAGGTACCAAAAGGACAATGAGCTCTGGGGGAAGGAAAAAAATTGTGATATTCCAAATTACAGCTCCTAGGACTAAAAGATAACTAACAGGAGTTTTGTTAGTGGCAGGATTTTGCCCCATACAGGTTCAAAATTTTAGACTAATAGCCAACCCTTTTTATTTGTCAATCAAAGGTCCTGAAGAATTCCTGGAATGTCCCTGACAATGTTGAACCAGTTTTAACACATAAAGGATGCTCATGGAAGCACTGGCTTCAGGCCTTCCAGAAACAACTAAACTCTTTTCATGGTGTGTGCAGAAAAGGCAACAAGTAGCCTCTGTGGGGATGACACAGCTCCTTGGAAGTTGGCAAAGGCCAGTGGCATCCTTCTCCAAGCTACTGGATGGTCAGCATGCTTCTGGGCCATAGCAGCCACCACCCTAAAGATGCAGGAGGCACAGAAATTCACTTTGGGATGATCACTCACTGTGTTAGTCCCGTGTGCCATTGCTGGCTGTTCAAAATCCAAAGGGACATCACTGGATCTCTCTAAGCTAACTGGCAAAATACCAAACTGTGCTAATGGACCAGGGAAAGTAGTCATGTGTGTGACATCAACCTCAAATGAAGCCATTTTGCTCCCTACTGAGAAGCAAGAACCTTTTCAGTATGACTGGCTGCACACCGTGGAGCAGTCAAGATGCCAAGATTTAAGGGATGAACCTTTACAGGAACCAGGTAAAAACTGTATGTGGATGGCAGCAGATTTGTGGATACGGGTAGGTTAGCCCTATGGGATGGAAGAGATCAGTGGTATCTCTGAGGGTCTGCATCAAGGACCCCCAGGATGGCATTGACCCACAGAGCATCACCCTGTGCCCATAAGTTTCCTGCTCTCACCAGCTTCTTGGGCATCCAGCTGCCTGACCTGTGGAGCAGCCAGGTTTCAGCACCTGCATCACACCCAGCTGCAAAGGCAGGAGCCCCCACAGCCTGGGGACTCCCTTCCCATAAAATTCTTACCCTGACAGCCCCATTTTCCACAGGGCTGTATTGCAGTGACTGCTACAGAACCCTGAACAGCATCTGCTCCGTCTGCATGGCCCCCCTGAGCTACCCAGACTCTGGGGATGAGGAGCAGTGAGCAGAGGGGTGCTGGGAGCCCAGCCAGGCCTGGGGGGCTGCAGCAGGTGTGAGAGAGGGGGCTGCAGCTCAGCCCTGCCCTCTGTGCCCTGCAGGGACTGCAGTGAGGAGGAGACAGCGGGGCTGGGGCTGGGCACTGCGCAGTGGCTGCTGCAGCGCATCAAGGACATCATCAGGGGCTGGGGGCTCCCCTCCAGAACGGCTCCCCAGCTGTGAGCCCAGCTGTGAGCCCAGCTGGAGGAGGTGGAAAGGAGTGAGGAGAGGGATGTGGGCAGCAGTGGGGTCACCAGAGCAGATTGCTCTGCAGGTGAGGGCTGGCTGTGGGGTGGCAATGCCCCCTGTGCTCCCCAGCACTGGGGATCTGGATGCCAACACTGAGCTCCAATCTCACAGCAAGCAGCAGGCCAAGAACAGTGAAAGTGAGGCAAGGGCCCAGTGACATCAGGACAGTGCCATGGGGCAGCAAAACCACAGGTCCAGCTGCTGGGATGTGCCTGGAGCCAGCCCCACCAGTGCAGCAGAAGCTGAGAGCCACTGGGTGGGGAAGGGCTGGTGAATAAATCACCTGGTCCTCAAGGCACCTGAGTCCTGGCACTCTGAGTTGGCATCCACCATCCCATGATGGCCCTGACCTTGTGATACCCCAGCTCCTTGCTGCCCTGGCTCCATCTCTGCTGTGAGCCCAGCCTCTCAATGCCCCCAGCCCCATCTCCAGCACCTTGGTGCCACCATCTCCATGCCCCCTGTGCCTCCAGCCCCTACACATCCCTGTCCCCAGCCTTCATGGTGCCCCCATTCCCATCCCTGTGGTGCCCCCAGCCCCATGGTGACCCCCACCCCTCGGTGTCCCTCTCCCCACACACGGTGCCCACTCCCCATCCCCAGCCCCACAGTGCCCCCAGCCCCGAGCTGCTCCAGGGCAGAGATGCAGAATGGACAGACAGCTGGACGCGGGGGAAGTCCCTGCTTCTCCGTTTATTACCAAGCAGCCTTCGTTTAAAAAAAAAAAAAAAAAAACAAAACAAACACAGACATACAGACAGGCAGAGGCGGCCCGGCGGGGCGGGGGCCGCCCGCCCATGGTTTTTTGTTTGGTTCCTGACACCAGAGAGGTTCAAGTAGCCGAAAAGGTTCAAGTTCACCATAAGGCACTTTAAAGCCATGACGGGAGCAGAGCCCCCCCGGCCCCATCACCCCTGCGGGCACCCCACGGCACGCGTGGGGGCCGGGCAGCGCTGGTGGTTGGCAGCGGAGGGGCTGTGGGGGGGAATATATTACATCATCTTTTTAAATATAGATAAAACTCTTATTTGTAGACAAATAGTGCCGGTCCCCTCCACCCCCGGGGAGGCTGCGCCCTGCGGGGGGCATGTGCAAAGGACAGAGGGGTGACCGTGGGGGCCCGGCCACCCCAGGGAAGGGGGGGGTCCCACAGGGCCGGGGGGATTTCGGAAGGGGAAAAGGGTCCGGGGGGGGCCGGGGCTGCCCCACACCCGGGTGGGCTCACCCGAATAGTGCAACCAAGAGAAAGCAGCCGGGAGTGCAGGGGCGAGGGGGGCTCGCCGGGGGGGGGCTGCTCGGAGTGGGGAGGTGGGGACAAGCTATGCACAGCGTAGGGCAGTGCCCCCCTCCACTGGAGAGGATGGGGGGGCTCTCCCCACCTGGAGGGGGGCCTTGGTCCATGGGTGCCCCTGCCCGGTCCTGGCACCCACGAGGGGTTTGGTGGGGGGGACACCCAAGTCTCGATCCCCCAATCACCCACCCTGGGCATGACCAGGTGGGCCCGGGCACGGTGTGGGGGGGTGGTAGGGGCCCCCCACCCCCTTGTGCAAATCGGCCGAGGGGATTTTCCCCCTTTGCATAACTAGGAATGAACCGTGACGGGAAAAACAGGAACAGAAACCCCAGTGGGCACGGCACAGCTCGGCACGGAACGGCACGACACCTGCTGTCGCATCGGCCCTACGCCGTCTCCACCGGCACCGTGCCGTCCGGCTGCGGCCCTTCCTCACCCTCCTGCTCCTCTTCCTCCTCCTCGGGCTGCCCTGGTGCCCAGTAGCGGGCGATGGAGAGGCGCAGCCCCTCCAGGCGCCCGTTGGAGAGGTCGAGGCCCGGGGGCCCGGTGGGCGGCGGGGGCGGCTCGTCGCGGCGGCGGCGGCGCGTCCGCACCTCCAGGCAGTTCTGGCCCTTCAGGTGCCGCTGGAGGTGGTCGTCCTTGGCGAAGGCCTTGTGGCAGAGGTAGCACTCGTAGGGCCGGGCGCCCGTGTGCAGGTGCATGTGGTTCTTCAGGTCGTAGCTGTGCAGGAAGCGGGCGCTGCAGTGCTGGCAGGAGTAGGGCCGCTCACCTGTGTGCTTCCGCATGTGGATCTTCAGTTTGTCGTTCCTGGAGGTGGGACAGACAGGGAGATGTTGGCATTGAGGAGCTGACACGGCATCCAACCACCTGGGGGAGGGCAATGGTGCTGGAAGCCCAAGAGCAGGGATGCTCTGCGGGGCACAGGGCTCTGGATGCTCTGCAGGGCACAGGGCTCCGGACCATTGCACGGCTGCATGGCTGAGATGCAGCTGGCTGCTGGCAGGGGGGATGCTGCTGGCTACCCCAGGCTGCTCTGGCACTGCTTACATAGTGCAGAAGACTCCCCTGGACCTGCACCACAACCATGCCAGGACTGACAGATGAGGTGCTATGGGTGCCTTGGGTGATCTGGCAGCACTCACAGAGTGCAGAACACCCCACTGGCCTGACCTCACCAGCAGCTATGACAGAGGAACACCACCAGGGATGCTACTGGGTACCTCAGGTCAGTCCAGCAGCACTCATGAGGTGCAGAAGGCCCCATAACCCCACTGCACCACAAGAGAACTTGCAGGGTGTGCCATGGAGGATGCCACTGGGTACCTGTGTTGGTCCAGAGCACTCACAGGGTGCAGAAGACCCTCTGAATGTGCACTGCACTGGCAGGACTGGCAGAGGGGTGCTGTGCAGTGTGCCACCAGTTTGGTCTGGCAGCACTCAGGGGATGCAGAAAACCCCATGAACCACGCCAGGCCTGTGGCCAGGCCCTGGTAGGACTGGCATGGGGCGGGGGTGCCATAGGGGATGTCATTTGGCACACCTCAGGCGGGCAGAGCCCGACCAGCAGCACTCACCGTGTGAACCGCACCCCGCAGACCTGGCAGGCAAAGGGTTTCTCGCCCGTGTGCGTGCGCATGTGGCGGGGCAGCTTGCCGGCACCGTGGATGACCTTGTGGCACACGGGGCACTCCTGGGGCATCTGCGAGCGCCGCTTGCGCACCAGCTTGTCGGGGCTGTCCAGCCCGGGCGCCAGCGACTCGTGGTGCAGCGAGCTCAGATACGCCATCAGGTCGGGGTCGATGGCGTCCTCGTCAGAAGCTGCCTCCTCAGGGGACAAGGGCGGCTGGTAGGGGAAGGGGAAGGAGTGTGGGGGCAGCTCCTCTTCCTCAGGCAGCTCAAAGCTGTCGTAGGGCAGGGACAGCCCCTCGGGCAGAGGGGGTGAGGGCAGCTGGGAGGGCGGCGGGGGGCTGCCGGAGCCTTCGGCCTCAGCTGCAGGCGGCTCCTCGGCGGCGTGGTTGTTGAGCTGGGCACCGCGGGCCTGCAGGAACTTGCGGGTCTTCTTGCTGCGGCGCGGGGTGGGGCGGGGGGGCGGCGGGGCAGGCACCTCACCCTCGGGCAGGGTGGAAAAAGCCTCCAGGTAGCGGCGGGCGCGTTCGCAGTCGCCGTCATCGGGGCCGGGGGCCTCCAGGCCGCTGCCCTGCAGGATCTCCACGCAGGCAGCGATGACACAGGGGATCTCCAGCAGCCGGGCGGCGCGCAGCACCTCGCCCATGTTGGCGCTGCTGATGGTCAGCGTGGCCGTGTAAGCGAACTCCAGCAGCGCGCCCAGTGCCTCCGGCCCCACAAAGTCCAGCTCGCAGACCTCCTGCCCCGGCCCCGGCCCTGCGAAGAGCTTCTTGAAATAGCGGCTGGAGGCAGCCAGGACGGCACGGTGGGTGCGGTACTCCAGCCCCTGCGTCTTGATGGTGACATCGCAGAGCAGCCCCAGCTGCCGCTGCTCGTTCAGGCAGCTCAGCAGCTCGCTGCTGTGCTCAGGGAAGGGGATGCCGATGAGGTCGTCCTCTGGGCTGGCCATCGTCCTCACCTGCGGGAAGGACAGGATGCTGCTTGACTGACAGAGGAACAAGCTGGGAGAGAGGGCTTGGAAGAAACACTGCAGCTGGAGCGTTGCTGCCATGAAGCCAGGGCACAAGGAACGCTGCCTGTACACGCTGGGTGGCACTGGGGTTTCAGTGGGACATGAACTGGGGCAGGCTTGGGGCCCAGGCTCTGCCTCAGTTCCCTCCATGCTGTGCAGAGGTTGGCGGGCGCAGGCCCCCCACCACAGGCCCCCCACCACAGGCCCCCCACCACAGGCCTCCACGCTTCCTCCACTGCCACCAGCACCCAGCCGCCCGCGCCGCCACAGCAAAGGGAGAAATCTCAGCGTGGTGCCTTTGAACAACAGCGAGGTGCAGCGCTTCCTGTGCCAGCCCACCCACAATCCCCCCAGCCCACCGCCACGGCCGGGCGCAGCCTCTGGCTCCCAGCAGCCCCGTCCTGGGAACACGGGCCTCGCTGGCAGAGGCACGGTGGGCGGGCGAGCGCTGGGAAGAGCAGCCTGAGGGCCGGGGGCCGCCCCGTGGAGCCCAGCTGGGCTGGGAACAGGGGCCACACTTCCTGCCACGGCAGATTAGGATCAGCACCTGTGCCACCGGTTCCTGCCCCCGCTCCTGGTCGGGACTGGGCCCCCTCCCTCCCCCCTGTGCCCCAGCCCGGGGCCACTCCTCGCCCAGCCAAGCCCAGCCTGCGCCAGTCAGGCCTTTCCCACGCTGCAGCTGGCAGAGCTTGGCCTCAGCCCTAAACCCAGCGCTGCTCACACTCACACTGTGGTGCCCAAGGTGCACCACCAGGGACACACGTGCTCCTGTGCAGCCAGCACAGGTGGGAAATGGGAGCCCATGCCCCTCACAACCCGCAGGCAGCAGTGGCAGCTCCAGGGCTGCAACCTGCCCTGTGACACCATGCTCAGCTATGCATGGCACTGCTGGCTGACAGTGGAATGGGAGTCCAGCAGCTGCAGCCTGGGGAAAGCAGAAGCAGGTAACACCTCTCGAGTTGTGCCATGGTGGACAGCAGTGTGTGGCACCGGCCATCACCAGCCGTGCCAGGCAACGCTGAGCCACGCCAGGCCCACCGGGCCGTGCCAAACCGCACTGTGCCGTCGGCAGGCGGGCGTGGGGGACGTGCCCCCTCTTGCCCATGGAGGGGCGGCGCGGGCGACGGCCCCCGGCGCAGGGGCCCATCCCCAAGCCGGCCGCTCCCTGCGCTTGGGCGGCCGCCAGCTGGGGCTGCCTCGGCAGGCAGCTGGGAACGGCCCCGGAGCAACCGGCTGCGGAGCCGCCCCAGCCGCTGCCGAGCAGGCCCGACCGGCAGGGCAGGCGGCAGCCGCCCCTGAAACCGGGAGCCAGCAGTGCCGACCGCCTGGGATGCTGGCGCCAGCAGCCGCGGCCAAGCCCCCCTGGCTGGCAGGAGCCCATCCCGGCGCTGGTTGAGGTCCCCTCTGCCTGCCGAGGTGGGGGTGATCGGATTAGGGGTGATTAAACCATCAGGGCCCCGGGAGCCAACAGGCAGTGACAGCCCCCGGTGGGATTAGGCAGGATTAGCTGCAGGGGTAGGATTAAGCAGGGGGTAAGTATCCCATGCCACAGCTTGGGCAGCTGGAGAGGGATGACAGGGATGGGGCACCTGCCATGGGTGGGCCAGAGCCCCACGGACCCCCAGGACTGTCACGGGCAATAGTCACAGGATGGGGTGGCATTGTGCCCTCCAACACTGCCTCCCCCAGCGATGGCACCAGGACAGCCTCCCTTCTGCCCTGGTCCCCCAGCACCTCCAGCCCCACAAGAAACCTGGGCACAGGGCACTCGCAAGACTGATGGCACCCACTGGCACCTGCCCTTGGGGGTGCCTGGGCACAGGGCAGCAGCTGAGACCCCATCATATCCCAGCAGGTGGCACGGGATGGGCATGGGCACCGGCCTCACCACGTCCCAGCGCAGATGGACACAGCCTCAGCGCTGCCAGTGTCACAGAAATCACCAGCAGAGATGTGCTAAGGCAGCTGGGACCCCACGGGACTCGGTGCCACCAGACAGAGCTGCAGGGCTGGGGCAGGGTGGGGGCGAGGTGGCGGCGGCAGGAGGGGGATTTTCCATCGCACCAAACCGCCCCTTTACGGCTCCTTTGCTGACACCCCCACCCCCCCGCACATCCTCCTCACTGGAGCGAAGAAGTCACATGCTGAGCGGGTGCTGCCGTCGAGGAGATCACCGCAGTGATAAGGAAATGGCAGAGGATGAGGTGTGAGGGGACAGGAGCCGCCCCCGGGCCCCCAGCATTCCCGGGCTGCTGCTGGAGGTGATGGCCGGGAGGATGCAGGTGGTGATGCCCATGGCCTCGCCATGCCAGAGCTCCCTCGGTCACCTCAGTGCTGTGCCTGGGCACATTTTGGCTGAAGCAGCCAAACGGGACTGAGGAAAGCAAAGGAAAGGAAAGGGGGAGCTGCTCCCCGTGCCGAGCTGGCTGCCATGCAGGGCGGGTGGCAGCAGGAACAATGTCTGCCCAGGTCACCCTGACATCCATCCCTCTGCCAGCCCAGGCTGCCTGGGACAACCACGGCCAGGCTCCACCCATGTGCCAGCTCCTCTGTGAGAGGGGTCCAGGCACCCAGGCAGGGCCATGGGCAGCGGGCTGGGGTCCCTGCAGCACCCTGCAGCATGGGGACAGGCTGTGTGCCATGCCACCAAGCAGGGATGGCACCCCGGGTGAGGGCACAGTGCCAGTCTGCGCTGAGCACTGGGCCCGGCTTGGGGACGGTGGGAGGTGGAAAGGGGTGTCCAGGGGGGATCTCCCAGCATGGGGAAGGAGAGCAGAGGTCCCAGGGAGCTCAGTCCCCACCCCGGGCTGCTGCCAAGTGCCCCTGCTTTCGGTCACAAGAGTCACAAATGCTGTCGAGGGACTTCACAGCCCCACGGGGAGAATGAGTCACCCCGGAAGGGGAGCGCAGCCGAGTCGCCCTGGCCCCTCACCCCGTGGGGCCCCTCACCCTTTGGGATCCAGGATGTGGACCCAGGGCTCCGGGCTGGGCAAGCCCCCCACGCTGCTGCTGCCTGAGGCCAGCTGGGAGCAGCAGTGGCCCTGGTGCCGATGGCCACAGTGAGGATGGAGGGTGCTGTGGCTGCAGGGCAGGGGCAGCGCAGCCCCCATGTCTGCCCAGCAGGGGAGGTGGTGCCGGGCTCTGGCTCAGCTGGTGACCCTGCAGCGAGCACATGCCGAGGGTCCCAATGCTGGAGGAAGTGGGGAGAGCAGCAGTGCTCTTTGAAAGAAGAAAAGAACGAGTAGAGACAAAAGGAAATGGTTTGGAGATGAAAGAGGATAAACAGTCCCCCACCCCATAGCACTGAGAGTGAGCCCCGTGGCACTGCTCAGGCCCCCTGGCACTGGCCAGCTCACCCACACAGCTCCCAGGGACCAGCACTGAGAGGGGGCTGAGCCGTGGCCCACGGCTGCCTCGGTGCCCAGCCAGCATGCACCTGGGGCCAGTGCCAGCCTGGCACGACAGCTGCCACGGAGGCTGGGCACAGGGCATCCCTGCTACCATGCAGCAGGACTGGTGGTGTTGCCAGAGCCACTCCTGGCATCTGTGGCAGGGACAAGAAGCAAAGTCCCCACGCCGCCCACCCAGCCTGCTGGCACTGTGCTGGCATCCTGGCCCCCTCCTGCCGCCAAAACCCACCCCACTGCCACATCCAGCTGCCTGGCATTGCCACTCTAGGGTGTGGGCCCTGCTCTGCCAAACCAAAGTGACCCAGATCTGGCCACTCGTCCCATCCCACCCCATCCCATCAGCAGTGAGGGTGGCGCAGGGCTCAGGCAACACCAGCGTCCCACAGCCTGCTGGAGCTGAGGCAGCTGGCCCAATGTCCCAGTGCCACGCTGGGTGCCCACCACCCTGGCAGGGATGGCACGGTGGGTGTGCGGCTCACCTGCCCCGTGTCCCGGCGTGGCTCCGCGCTCGTCGCGGCCCCGGCTGGCGGCCCGCGAGTGGCAGGAGGGGAAGGCAGGGTGCTGCTGTGTGAACTTGGCCCCGCTCCCCGCTGCACTTGAGCTCAGGATCCCACCTCAAAAGGAGTCGACGCCCACACCCCGGGTCACGCACCTCCCAGCCCCGCTTCCCAGAACACACACGGCATTAACTCTTTGCGGCCGGGGCTGCGCCGTGGGGCGCCGACCCGGAACGGGGCAGGGGGCATCCCCCGGCCCACTCCCACGGGAGAAAATCCCCAGCGCCTCCAGGACAGGCACCCATACCTTAAACACGCCTTTCCCACCACTAACACCGTCTCCAAGGCGTCTGCCCCTGCCCCCCCCGAGCCGTGGCACATCACCCGGGCCCTCCTCAGCCTCCCGTGTGCCCCAAGGCAGGGCGCTGGGTGCTCGCCACTGGCCATGGCCGGCCCAGCCGGGCTGCCAGGGCGCCTGTGCTCGGCGGCAGCAGGGCAGGGCTGGGTGCAGCATGCTGCAGCCTGCCCGGCCAGCCCCGGAGCCACCCCCCGGTCCGATGGATTCCTGTCCTGCTCTCCCCTTGGAGCAGGTTCCCGAGATCCCACGGGGAATGTGGGGAGCGGTGACGGCCCAGCTGGACTGTGCTGCCTGATCCCCTCCACTCCCCGGGCAGGGGCACTCGTGGGCTCCCCAGGCCAGGCTGCACATTCATGCAATGCCCCCATAATTACACCCTCTGTGTCCCCAGCTAAACAGCAATTAGCAGCCCGGAGAGCTCGCCCCACACCCCACCACCAGCACCGGCACCCGCCCAGGCAACCCACGCCAGACCAGTCAGGGGCACCGGCGCTGTGGCACCCTGGCACGGCCCAGCAGGCTCCAGAGCTGGGGATGTCTGCAGCAGGCCAGGCAGAAAGGGGAAGAGCCCCACAGCAAAGCAGTGGGACAGCAAAGGGCCCGACCCAGCCCCAGCAGTGCTGACGGAAGGAGCTGGGTTGTGCAAGAGCCCCTGGGCAGGCAGTGGAGATGGGCAGAGGGGCATCGCCAGTGTGCCCTCCATGGTATCCCACTGTGCCATCACTGTGCACCCCGTGCTGGGCAGGAGGCAGCTGTGGGGTGCAGGCAGCACACAGCCAGCACACGGCTGTGGGCAGCACTGCCCACCACGCTGCCACAACGCTGCCCCAGTGGGGGGCACAAAACAGGGCACAGCCCTGGACAGCATCCATGAGAGGGAGGGAGGACACGAGGGAAGGAGGAGGGCTGTGGCACCTGCTGCCAACCCTTCCCCTGCCCTTTGTTCCCCATAAAGGAGGGGAATGGCGCCAGTCCCCCCTGGCCCAGGTGTGCCAGGTGCTAAGGGCGGGAGATAAGGTGGGCGAGGCGGGCAGGGAGGGGCACGGCACGGCATGGGCACGCAGCCCTGAGTCAGGGTTCCTACTGGTGGCCAGGATGGGGTGAGTCACCGTGGCCCCCCCACCCTGGGGGTGTTGCAACCACCCGGGCGCTGGCCACAAACTGCTGCTCGCCCTGGCTGGGGGGCATCGGGCTGGGGGGGCAGGTGGGGAGGTGCTGGTCTTTGGGGGAGATGGGCTGACCTCCATGAGTCCATCCATCCATCCATCCATCCATCCATCCATCCATCCATCCATCAGCTCCACCCTTGCCTTGACCAGTGGCACCCTGACCAATGTCACCAGTGAGGGGACATGGCCTCATCCCAGCTCCTCTTCCAATGGCAGGA
>JAWWEY010000099.1:3936099-3949580 GCA_035582745.1 Loriotus luctuosus
CCGGGGAGGGAAGGGGGGCAGGAGATTCTCATCCCCCCCAGCCCCCCCCGAGCCCACACAGCACCGACAGCCAGGCCGTGCCCGCCGCAGCCACACCAACCCGCAGAGTGGCACCGAGGAGACGCCAGCCAGCCCTGCAGCAAGGGGAGGGCAATGCCCACGGGGCAGCCTCTGTGGAGCCCCCCTGTCCCCAGGGCCCACCATGATGCCCACACCAGCTGCCTTGTGCCACCCCAGTAGGGCACAAGGGGCTCTTCCCTTTCTTCCTTGGCCCTGCAGTGGGGCTGGCAATCCTCCTGTCCTCCCTTGCTATGGCTCCAAGCCCTGTGCCCTGATGGCTGCCCAGGGGAGGGGAATCAAAGCAGAACTGCTGGGGTGTCACTGTACCCAATGAATGCCAGCCAGCACAGCCACATTCTCCACCCTGCTGGTGTTCAGGGCGGGCAGTGCCTGGCACCCACCTTGCCCAGGACCCAGAGCCTGGCAGCAGGACCCCCTTACCCACTCCCCACTCCAAGTGCTGCCCACAGGGCCTGGGGACATGACAGAGACAGCTGGGCAGAGAGGAGCACGCAGTGCAACCAAGGCTGCCGGGAGAGGCCAGAGCTCGCCTGACCTACTTCTCCTTCCGCATCACCTGCTTTCATTTTCCCTCACCCGGGCTGGTCCCCCTGCCTGCCCAGGGCTCCATCAAGTCATGCCAGCAGCTCTGGGGATACAAATCACCCGGGCACCGTGGCTCCCACTGCACCATCCTGCATGCCAACCGACCTGCCCGGCCCTGGGCACACGGTATGCCCGGGTGCACTGAAGGTCACCGGTCACAGCCCCGGCACCACCACCTCCCTCCCCTGCCTGCATGGCTACCCAAGCGCCATCTTCCTGGCACGAAGCGAGTTTGACGGGTCTCAGCCCAGCCCCTCGCCAGGTCCTCTGACCGCCCTGGGGCTCGCTGGGGTGTGGACATGCAGCTCCCGGGGCATGTCAGGGACGCCGGTGCTGCCACGGGGAGCCAGGCGGGCGCCAATGCTCCAGACGGGGCGGCCGCTCCCACCGGCACCCTGCCTGCTCCCGCCGTGGAGTTACCATGGGAAGGCAGCGCTGGTGGCGCAGGGGGAGCGCAGGCTCCCGGGGGCTCCCGCCAGCAGCCCACACGCTGCCAGGAGAGATTTCTCCCTGGTTTCATCATCCGCCGCCTGCCCTGAAGGAGAAGTTCCTGCTTCACGCACGGGGCAGCAGCCGCCCCTCGAGGGCCGGGGGGCAGCGGGGGCCGCGCTGGGGCCGCAGCCCCGCCGTGCCCCTCCCGCCCCCGTGTGCTCGGGCCTGTCCCGTTCGTGCCACGTGTGCACTGAGGGTGCACGGCAGCAGCTGGCAGAGCCGCGCTGCCACAGCCTCGGGCTCCGCACCGCAGCGCTGGGGGCAGCCCGCGCCCGGGCAGGGGGGCTCGGAGGGTCCCCAGGACCCGACACGGATGTGCCCCCCGACACACAGCTGTCACCTCCGCACCCACCCCCGGCACAGACGCTCCTAGCCCCGCTGCCCCACTCTCGCTGCTGTGCCAGAGTTTCCCCTTCTCCATGCGCCCAATTTAAATTCCCGAGCTCAGTCCCTCCCTCCCAGCACCAGCATCACCACCGAAGCCTTGAGCGGCCGCAGCTGCCGTGTGCCCCCGGCAGTGCCCCCGGCAGTGCCCGGGATCCCAGGCTGACCCCCCTCCTGCCAGCCCGGCTGTGGTGGGGGACACTGAGGCACGGCGCGACTCACCCCGCGACAAAACTGGCGCTGTGTCCCCTCGCCAAGTGAACGCAGCCACGGATCGAGGGCGGCTGTGGCCCAAGACGTGGATCTGCTCCGGCAGGAGGGTAAATACCGCACCCCGCCCCGGGCAAACAGCGGCCGGGGGCAGCCAGCCAGGGGGACGAGGACAGGTACGGCAGGGCTGGGCGCACGGGGCAGAGTCCACCGGTGCTTGGCAGGTGCTACCATGACACCGATCCCGGGGGACCACTGCACAGCCGAGGAGAGGCACCCACTGCTGCAGCCAGTGTGCCAGGGCCGGGGCTCACCAGCGTGGCACAGCGTGCTGGGACACTGGGATACCTTCCAACTCTGCCAATACGGGCGCAGAAGGGGCTCCCTGAGTTGCCTTCCTCCTGCAACGGTGCCGTCCCCACCCGGTGCGCCCGGCATGCTGCCAAGCTGCTCACCGGGTTAGGGAGGGGGGGTGGCAGCACCCAGTCACCCGTGGGAGACCTGCGGGGGACCCTGGCTGGATGGAGCAGCACCGCACCAGGACCACAGCGGAGCCTTGGCAGCCGCCCCGGCACGCAGCGGGGACCTGCCGATGTCACAGATTTCCCGCAGCCCCGTGCGCAGGGACCGGGAACAGCCCACGAGTGACACCCCCCGCCCCACGGGCGACGTGTCCACCGGCTCGGGCGGCGGGCGGGGACAGAGGGGCCGTGCGGCGATCGCGTGCCAACCGTGCCCACCCGCTGCCCGCAGCATCCCGAATCAGCGCGACTCACCGCAACCGGGCGGCAAAAGCGGTCGCCGCACCGGTCCCCGTCCCGATCCCGCTGCCGGTGGGTCGGTACCTCCGCGCAACCCCCGCCGGTGGGTCTGTCCGCTCCCACCCACTGCCGCTCACCTGCGCACCCCGCCCGAGCCACAGACCGGTCCCGGAGCCACGGCCCCGCCTCCGCCTTCACCTGCCGCCGCCGCGCCCCGCCCGCCCCCCGGCCACTGCTGCCGCCGCCGCCGCCGCCGCCGCCGCCGCCGGGGCTCCAGGAAGCGCCCGCCCCCGCCTCCTCATTGGGCAGCGCGCCGGCGGTCACGCGTCCCATTGGTGGAATGCCCCGCCCATCAGCCCCGCCCCACCCCCCTCGGGAGGGCGGGGGTCTTGCGGGCCCGCGGGACCGGGGCGCGCGGGTGGGGGGCGGCTGAGTCAGAGGCGGTTAACGGGATCGGGCGGGGGTCGGGCCCCGGCCCGGGCAGGACTGCACGGGACGGCCCCGCTGCGGCCCCCACCGGCGCCGAGTGCGGTGCCAGGCGCCGAGCGCGCCCCGCCCGCTGCGGCCGCCGAGTGCCGGGGCCGGCACGGCACTGCCCGCTCCGCCCCGCGGACACGGGGGGGCGGGGAACCGGGCATGGAGGAGGGGGGGGTAAGAACCGAGAAGTGTACACCGAGGGAGAGTTTCGAGTGCCGGGCACGGGAAACCGTGCGTAGGGTGAGGTACGGGGGATGGAGAGCCGGGCTCGGGGAACCGGGCACCGAGGAGCGGACACCGGGGTACTGGAGTGCCGGGCACGGGGGGATGGAGAGCTGGACACGGAGAACGTGGCACGGCGGGGAGCCGGGCAGGCGGGGCGCGGCGCAGGGAGCAGCCCCCGGTTCTCGGCGGCGCTGGAGCGGGGCGCGGCGGCCCCCAGCGGGGTGGCTCCTCCGCAGGTGCCTGGGCGCGGGCCCCGCGCAACCTGTTTGGCCGCTGCCGGCTCACAGGGAGGCAGCGGCGGCCCCGGGGCTCACCTCGGCTCACCCCGGCCCCCCCGCGCCTGGCTCCGAGCGCGGCCACTGCCCGGCGCTAGCGGAAAGTGTGAGGAGCCACCGCCGCTGCGGGGCTGCCAAGGCAAACACGGCCCCGCGCAGACGTTATGTCAGTGGGCGGGGGGGCCGCGCCGGGGCCGAGAACGGGACCCCCGCCCCTTCGCCAGGCCCCGGTACCGGGCACCTGCCGCCGCGCCTCGCCCAGGCACCCGCTTCGCTCTCCCCGGCTGCGTCCCTCTGACCGTGCACCTGCATCCCCGTCCGGGGTACCGGCCCGCCAGGCTCGGGGCTTCCGCGGGGCGGAGGGGGGAACCCGCAGAACTACCTCACCCTCCGCACGGCTGCCACCGACCCCCGGCTCCATCGCTCCCCGCCCGTCCCCTCGGGCCACGGTTCGCCATCGCCGCTGCGCTCTGCCCGCGGCTGTGCTCCCGGTGATTCTCTGTCCCTGCTTCCCTCGAGGCGACGCCGACGGTGCGGTCGCACTCACCTCTCTCGGCGGGGCCAAGAGCGGGGCCGGGCGGGGGCCGCGGGCTCAGCCGGGCCGGCGGCGTGGCAGGAAGGACCGGGCGGTCATCGCGGCCCGCGGCAGCTGCCTGCAGAGGGCACTGCCGGCTCCCGGAGCCGAGCCCCGTGGGCGGCACCGATACGCGGAGGGACACGGGGGTCTCTTGGTGCCGGTGGCACCGTTTATTTAGGTTAAAAACAGCAGACACGACTCGGGCGATCCGGGAGCCCCTCGGCTGCACTTGCTCGGGGCTCCCCCCATGCTGCCAGAACGGTTGAAGGAGCCCCCGGGCCTGGGATCCAGCTTGGGTAACCCTGAACCGGTCCCCACGCCAGGGGTGCTCACCTGTCCCCCCCCATTGCACCTGCCCTGCACCTATCCAGATGTTCCAACCTGCCCCACACCTATCCAGATGCTCTAACCTGCCCCACACCTATCCAGATGTTCCAATCTGCCCCACACCTATCCAGATGCTCTAACCTGCCCCACAACTATCCAGATGCTCTAACCTGCCCCACACCTATCCAGATGCTCCAACGTACTCCACACCTATCCAGATGTTTTAATCTGCCCCACACCTATCCAGATGCTCTAACCTTTCCCACACTCCAGCTGTGCTCACCTGCCCCACCTCCCCCTCCAGCTGTACCAGTTCACTCCCATTCCCCTTGTCTGCAGTGACACCCAGGCCCACAGCTCCCCCCACCTCCTCACTCCCTCTCACCTCCCTTCTCTCCTGCTCCCCCTGTCCCCACCGGCCCTGGCTGCCACCCCCCAGGCCTGGCCCTGACAATGGGGACTCCTGCCTCATGCTCTGCTTTTTTTACAAAAATAGATAAATTAATATAAACTTAAACATTAAAATAATAATAATAATAATAAAAAGATATTAAATAGTGTCCTGTGTCACTGAGAGCCCCATGGCTGGGGGAAGCAGGTGCTGGCAAGGTGGTGAACCCTGCAAGAGGGGCACTGCATCCAGTCAGCACTGAGGCACAGAGTCCCCAGAGCCAGGACGATCCTGCTGCAACACAGCCCTGGAAGACACAGGCTGAGGAACAGTAGAAGGGCCCCCCAGCTTGCGAACCTGCTTTGGGGGAGCTCCCTGGCACCCCCTCACCAGCCCCAGCCTCAGCGTGGCTGGTTCAGCAGGACCTCAAGCCAGCACGGGCAGGAGGTGATGAACTGCCGGGAGTAGCAGGGTCCCCAACCCTTGGCAAAGCTGATGCGGATACTGTGGGGGTCACAGGGCCCCTCCCCAGGCAGCTGCCAGCCCCCTCTGCCCCCCGCCCACTCATAATCGAACACCTTTGCCGAGTAGCCGGGCAGCACCTTGAGGACAGGCAGCCCGGGGGGGCTCAGGGTGGGCGAGCTGACGAAGATGGGGTGCTCGCTGCGGTTGTACGCCCACACCCCCCCCGGCTCCTGGCTCAGCTGCAGCCCTCGGCCGATCTTGCCCCGCGCCCGGCGGACGGCGCAGCTGCGGTAGGCGGCGGGCAGCTGGGCCAGGCAGAACCCACTGCCCCGGGGCAGCTCGCAGAAAACGTTCACCGATGCCTCGTGCACGGCGTAGAGGCGGCCCACGCGCGTCCGGTACTCCCAGTAAGCCAGTTTGCACCAACAGCCGTCCTTGATGGTGCTCCATGAGAGACTGGTGTCTGGCAGGGGAGAGCAGAGCTGTCACCAGCAGGATGTGACTGAGCCAAGCAGCTGGATGGGCCAAGGGGAGTGGGCACAGAGGGCGTGTGAGGACAGAGAGATGGACGTGGCGCACCAGGGATGCCTCAGCACAGAGTCCTGCGCTGGGTGTGAGCCTCTGGAGCTGTTCCCAGTCCCCGAGTGCGGTGGTGAAGGGCTGGGGGAGGGCTGTGCGGGGGGGTGGTCCCTGAGCGCAGGGGAAGGTGGGGCAGTGGCAGCTGGTGGCCTTGGTGGCCAGCAGCCAGGCGGGAGCTGGGGCTGTGTGCGTCAAGGCACATTGTGTGTGTCCCCATAGGCAGCGCTTCCTCCAGCAGGGAGCCTGGCGCTGCCAAAAATAACAGGAGCTTCAGTGGCGGGGGGGCGTCTGGGCCCAGACCGCTCCCCCAGCAGGAACCCCTCATCCCCTGTCGGAGTCTTTTCCTCCTGCTGGGAGTGACTGCTGGCTCCATTCCCTGATTTTCATGTTCTGTCCCCTCCAATCTCTGCTCCTGACTCAGGGGTTCAGCCCTGCCCAGTGCCCTCCTGTGTGCTGGGTGTGGCAGAGGGCTGTGCCCTGTGCTGGGCCCATCTTACCGCACCAGTCCCCACCGTCGTAGCTGAACTCCATGAGCTGGGGCTCATCTGGCCAGGAGGGATCACAAGAGGCCTTCAAGTAGGGGGGTGGCGGGGTTTCTGCAGAGGAGAAAGAAGGAAATAGGAGGCTGGGAGTGCATCCTGCCCCCCTGGAGCCCACTGGAGCCCTGAGGCAGCCCCAGAGAGCAGGGCTCAGAGCCTGGGTGGGCGAGGCAGCCTGCAGTGCTGCCGCCAGCACTCACCAGGTACAGCCAGGCGGCTGAAGTGATGGGGGTTGCAGCACAGCCCAGCCAAGTCCCCGCAGGCTCCCTGGCCCCCAGCACAGTAGCAGAGGTGCTTGAGCTCATGGGACTGGTGCAGGTCAGGCCAGCGGAAGAGGCGACAGAGCAGGACTTGAGGGGGGAGTCCCTGCTTGACCCCTCGTGGGTCCCCCCGTGGCGCCAGAACGCAGCCGGACTCCCAGGCACCCCGGCTCTCCACCACCTGCACCAGCAGCTCCAGCTCCTCATCCTTCAGCTTCTTGAAGAGGGCATGCACCGCTGGTTTGAGGGCAGCGGGGCCATCCTCGGGGCTGGCTGCTGCACAGCGCTGCCGCCACAGCCTCCGCACCAGCCCAGCACGGCGCGAACGGAACATGCGGTGGTCGTGGGGACCACCTGCAGGATGGAGACAGGCATCACCCCCCGTGCCCTCAGAGGGCTGTGGCTCCGGGGGGTCCCAACGGGGACCCTGTGCATCTTCCTGCGTCCACCCAGATCCCTGGCAAGGCTGCTTTTGCTGCTGTCATCCCCACCACGAGGGCACGGTGCCGCTTCAAGGCGTACTGGCATCCCCAAGGTCACATCAGACATGAGCCCAAAAGCAACCCTCACTGCTGGGGAACCTGCCTGTGCTCCTGCCCACAGCACCCACCCGCTCCCCTCTCACCCCCCTGTCTGTCATGGGGCTGGGAAAGGGGTCCCTGCAGAGAGGGTCTCACTCACGGTGGGTGGTGGAGGTGGGCGAGAGGCTCCAGGGCACCGCATGGGGCTGCGCTCTCGGGGCGGCCGGCACTGCTCTGCCCGTCACGCGTCACTGCCTGGACTTTTTCCTGTGCTCTCCCCTCCCCCGGACCTTCCCGTTTGGGGAATTCATTGATTTCCCTCATCCCAGCCAGCCCTGGGGCTGAGCCACCGCCAGGGCCACCACGTCAGGGCTGCCACACCAGGGCATGGCACAAGATGCATGGGCTGCAGTGGTCAGGGATGCCCAGCACCGTGCTACCAGGCACAGCCAGGAGCCCAAAAAGCACCACAGACACCAGTGCACAACCACAGGGCAGGGTCCAGCTGAGAGCTGATCTGGGCAGGGGGAGGCCACGAGGCACAGTGGCAGGGCACCATCTTGGCAGACCCCATCCCTACTCATGTCCTCACAGGGACCATTGCAAGGACCACCTAAGCCCCTCGTGGCATCTTGGGCAAGGGTTTCTGTGGCTCCTCAGTTCTTGACCTGGCTGGGCCCCCCCGCGGGCAGTGGGTGAGGGTGGGAGCCTGCTCCACAACAAAGGAGCTAATGTAAACGGGACCCTTATCCCGCGCCGGGCCAGGCTTCCTGCTCCTGACTTCCCGCCGAGATAAGGGAGGCCACGCTGGCGCCAGCGCTGCTGCCGAGGACGGGGCATGCAGAGCTTCCCCTGTGCTGGGGCCAGGCAGCAGCTCAGGCAGCAATGGGGCAGGGTGGGCTCACAGACCCACAGCCACGGTCTTTGCTGCAGCTCCCAGCCAGGCTGGGCCCACTGGAGAGATTTTGTTCTAGCTGCTTCCCACAGAGTGAAACAGGAAACAGGCAGGAGTGGGGGAGCAGGCAGGAGATGCAGGCAGAACCCCAGCCCCCCACTCTTGCCCCTTGGTCCCAAGGGACCCTCAGTCTTGGACAGGGGCAAGGGGTGTGCTGGAGTGCCTTAGTGCTACCCAGGGCTAGGATCAGGAGGTTTGGGGACACACACACCCACACAGACATTCCCAGAGCTCTGCCCAAACAGATGCAGCCAGTCAGGCACTGCTCAGGTTTATTGGGGTTTCTGATCCGAGGAAACACAGGCTGGAGCAGAGTCTCAGCACCAGATGTCCATCAGCTCCATCAGCACAGGGCAACAGGGATGGTCCTGGGGAGGGGAGAGAGGCACAGGGGATAACAATCCACTGACCAGAACCAAGGCAACACCCTCTGAACCCCCAGAACTGCCACAGCCAGGCTGTCTCCCCTCAAACACTACAGCCAGGCCCCTCTCACTCCAGGAGCACCATGGCTGGTTTCTGTCACCCCTAAACACCACAGCCAGGTCCCTGTCACCTTCCAAGCACCATGCCAAGTCAAGCTGCACGCAGGTCACTCACCCACAGCACCAGGGCAGGCAGGGGCTGACAGGGTCCTGTGGCACTGGGAGGGTCCTTCCCTAGTCCAGCAGCTCACGGATGCACCAGCTGCAGAGAAGGAAGTAGAAGCATTTCCACAGAAGCCGCAGCAGCCAGGAGCCCAGGCGCAGCCCGAGGGAGGTGGCAGCGGGCGCTGGCAGTGCCAGGGCCTGTACCCGTGCCACTTGCTGGGGAGCACCCTGCAGACAGGCTGCCATGCTCCAGAGGAGGTGCATGGCCCATGAGGAACCAGCAGGATCTGACACGGTGGGAGAGGCAGCAGTGCTGACGTGTGGGGCCCTGGCGAGCGCTGGAACCTGCTACATTCTCTGCATTTCCAAAACTCCTACAATAGTGGGTGCAGGGACGGGGCACAACCTGGGGACCCTTTTGTTCCTCCCACTCCTGCCCCATGGAGCCCTCAGGGCTCAACAAGACCACGTGCCAGTGCAGTGCAGACTGCAGCAGGTTTATTTAGTGCTGACGGGCAGCAACTTTATTCAGTGTCAGTCCCAGCAGCATTCCAGTGGAGGAGGCTCCCAGAGCGTGGCCCTCACTGGCGGGAGGTGCGCTCTTCTTCCTCATTTTCCAGCTCGTAGGCAGGCCGGTAGCTCTCCCGGCCCTGGGCATCGGTGCAGCGCAGAGCTGGGTTCTTCTTTGTGTTGGTCATGCTGCCCAGGGATGTGTAGCTGTGGAGGGAAGAAGCAGCTGCAGGACTGCACCCAGGGCCACTGGCTGTGCACGTGAGAAGGGCAGCACCGGGCACTCACCCTCTGTCATAGAGGATACAGTAGGGGACAAAGAGCTTGCGCAGGAACTCCCAGATGTCCCGGTAGGTCCAGTCCTGCAGGCAGAATTGGGCAGGGATGGAGGCAGAGGCAAAAGGCTGCTCCCTTGCCTCCCAGGGAAGCAAGCCAGACCTTCCTGGAGAGCACATGGGAGAGCCAGATGGTCACCAGAGCACCACCACCCTTCCCAGCACCTCCCCAAACACAGGGCAACCCCTCAGAAGGCAAGAACGAGCCCTGCCCGACAGCACCCAGCAGCCTCACTGCAGGAAGGGGCACCCACAGCTGCACAGAGGGGCAGCAAATACTCTGGGGGAGTGAGAATTGTGAGAGAAGCTGTCCAGGATGGGGGTGGATCACTGCTGGTTCCCAGCCCCATCAGATCCCCCTGCCAGGCCCTGTGACAACACCTCCAGCCCCACAGCAGGTGGGGGCCACGTACCAGCAAGGGGTTCACCCGCATGTAAGGGGGCCAGTCGGGGTCTGTCACACACAGGGGGGTCAGGGTGCGTGAGTAGGGGTCCGTGCGCCGCGTTCCCATCAGGACAGCCTCCAGCTGGGGCTGCTGCTCCTTCAGCTGCACCAGGGCCTCCCGGATGGAGCCCTCCACAGTGCAGAGCTGGACCCCGTACCTGCACGGGCAGGGTGGGCAGCTGGCTGCAGGCTGCACTGCACAGCCTCTGGGCAGCAGCCCACCCCGCTGTGCCTCCTACCTCTGCACTGTTGCCTGAATGAACTGCTCCATTTCAGGGAATGGGGACACAGTGCGGATGTAGAGCACCTGCAGCTTCTCCTGCCTCGCTGGGAACCGCCTGCAGAGAGAGCCAGTGCAGCTGGACTCTGACCCATGGCAACTGGAGGCAAGGCAACGTCCAGATCCGACCAGCTAGAGCCCAGGAATCTGCTCGTTCCCCCAGGGTGGAGCAAGCAAGAGCCCCAGAGCCCTGCAGGACCCCTGAGCCTTGCCCCAGCCTGGAGCCCCACGTGTGGGTACCTCTGCACAGCAGCATGGACGAGGTGCAGCAGGGCTGTGCAGTCCTTGCCCCCGTTGAAGCCCACGCAGAGCTGGACCAGGCTGTACTGGTCCAAAGCCTCCTCGATGGTTCTCAGGGCTGCTGCCACCTTCTGCCCCAGGGCCGAGCCTGCCAGGACAGGACAGTTGGTGCCTGCCCAGCTCATGTTCCCTCAGCACGGCCCCAGGGCCTGGGGCACTTCACCCTCTGGACACACAGCAGAGCCATTGCTGGTACCACAGCCAAGAGCTTGTTCAACCCAGACATCTGGGCCCCAATGTGACAGGCATCATGAGGGCACTGGGGAACTGTGGCACTGCAGCTACTGCTGCACACTGTGCTCTCAGACCCTGCCATCACCAGCCCTAACTGAGGTTACAGGTCCCATTCCCACCTGTGTGGGATGAAGCCCACTGCAGCTGCAGCACGCCTCAAGCCTCCCAGCACACCACAACAGGCAAGCTCTGCTGCCAGGCTGGTTCTCCCACTGCCCCAGCCCTGCTAGGCTGCACAGGAGAAGCACAGAGCTGTGCTGCAGCACCTCTTCCCAGTACCTGACTCAGCCAGGCCATAAACCTCCACAGCTGCTGGAGAGACACAGTCTGTCACCAACGGCACAGCTACACCCGGTGGCAGCTCCCTCAGCAAGAAGCCATACGCTTCCTCCAGGTCCTGCTCTGACTCTGAGTCCAGGGTCAGCTTCACACGGTAATAATTGCTGGTCCAGTCTGGGTACGAGCCCAAGCTGACACGGCCCCGGAAGGTGGCATCAGCCCTGTCCAGCACCGGCGTGATGAGCATCTCATCAGACGCCACATAGACGGTGCGGGAGTGGAAGTGGGTCTGTTTGCTGCGGAAGAGGTGAGCGAGGCCGTCCAGGGCCCGCTCCATCAGCGCCGGGATGCCGGGGAAGATGTAGACATTGCGCACACTGACCAGCGGGTACTTGAAGGCGCTGCCAGTGTGCCCGTCCGTGCCGTAGTTGAGGCGGGAGGACTCGGGGACGCGAGCCAGCTTCATCTCAGGGCACTGCTCCTCCGTCTTGCCAAAGAACTTGCGCACCAGGGCCGCCAGCTCGGGATGGAGAACGACCCTCTCCCCAAAGGCCTTAGCCACGGCCTCGAAGGTCACATCGTCGTGCGTGGGGCCGATGCCGCCGGAGGTCAGCACGTAGGTGAAGCGAGCAGCAAAGGCGGCCACCTCGCTGGCGATGGCCTCCACATCATCGGGGACCACGGAGATGCGGGCGACACTCACGCCAAGAGCCCGCAGCCGCCGGCACATGAAGGAGGAGTTCGTGTCCTGCGTGTAGCCCTGAGGGGACCGCAGACGCCCATGACAGAGGAGCGCCCCGACCCCAGGCGCAGGCCCCGGCCCGCCCCACGCCCGCAGCCCAGTCCCGCCCCAGGCCGCACCTTGAGAATCTCGTCGCCGATGATGATGATGCCGGCGGTGCTGGCGGATCCCTGGGTCACCTCTGCCGGGCTTGAGGCGGCCATGAGGCGGCAGGCGGCAAAGCGCAGTGGCCCGCGCACCCGCCCCGCAACCCGCAGCACCCCCCACATGGAGCCGCCCGGGCACCTCCGCACACCGCGACACCGCCCCGCGCGCTCACAGGCCGGCCCGCACGTCACTCACACGGCCCCGCCATATCCCATTGGTTGAGAGGCGGGACCTGCGGGGACGGAACCATCGCAGGTCCGAAGGAAGGGGTGTCGGTGCAGCTCCGCCTCCACGGCCGTGCCCGGCGGGCCGGGGCACATCCCCTCTCCGGTGGGTGCGGGGAGGCTTCCCCAGACCCCGGGCAGCCTCCTCGGGAACTCCCATGGGACAGACTCCGCGGGGACGGGACTCCTTCGCCCTCCAGCCCAGTTGCCCCGGTACTGCAGACAGACAGCTCCCAAACATCACTTTATTGAAGATTTGAAGGCATCGCAACGGGAAGGGCCCTCGGAACCAGGGCCGAGCCGACAAAACGACGCGCAGGCAGCGTCGAGGGTCAGGGGGTGAAGCCCCCGAGAAATGCCGAGGAGAAGGAAGGCGTTTTCTCAGCGTAGAAGGACTGAGAGCTTCGGCAGACCAGGGGCCACTCACTTTTCTGGCTTCTTGGGCAATGGCCGTCGGAAGAGCAGAATGTGGGGCTCTGCGGGGCAAAAGAGGGGGTCAGGCCGGGCCGCCTGGGCGCCACCCGCTCCCCCGCGGGGCTCACCTGGCTCGTGGATCATGTAGTGCACCCAGCCCTGGCTCTGCTGCACGCCCAGGTTCCGCCACTCCGACTCCGACAGCAGGTGGGTCTTGGGCACCAGCTTGGCGATGTCCTTGGGCAGCATCACGTGCCTGCAGCCCCGCACCTCTCAGTCAACACCGGGGCACCCCCGACACCCCCTCATTCCCCACCGGAGAGCTGCTAACGGCACCAGCGCCGTCACCCGATACAGAACCCTCACGGGGACCCCCTCAGAGTTACCAGGATAATTCCCTTCTTGCCTCACCAGGGAGCCACGACTCCCCCCCGCCGCGCTCCCCTCCCACTCGCGAGCCGTTAATCCTACGCTACCGAGGCATTTCCCTCCCTCACCGCAGCAAACCTTAACCGAGACCCCCGCATCCTTATCAAGCAGGTGTTACCGGGGCCCCTTCCCCGCTCCTTACCGGTACTCAAACTCCTCATCGTCGTACTTGTCCGAGTAGTAGATCTGTTTGTGCGCCATGACGGGACAGCCCCGCCGTGCCCTCCCTCGGCGGCCGTTGGCGCCCCCGCCCCCCCGCGGTGCTTTCAAACACCGCCGCCTCGCGCTCCCATGGGCCGGCGCCGCGCCGGGGGCGGGGCGGGGCGGCTGACCATTGGCCGGCGCGCGCGCCAGGCGGCGGGGCCGCCGCGCCGCTTTCCGCGGGCCGGGCGCGGCCGGCGATTGGCTGGCGTGGGGGGTCACGTGGCGCGGGCGCGGCGGGGCCCAC